>OW240913.1:67625554-67738604 GCA_933207985.1 Pelobates cultripes | reverse complement strand
GGACATTCCAGTGGGGACCGATATAACCCCTATCGGTCCATAGGGGGGTAGGGGCAGCACCATATAGAATCCAAGTGGCCAATTTCTGAATTCAGAAAGTGGCTACCGCTCCTCTGTTCCTGGGTATGCCGCAAAACCTCGAGTCTGGGCTTCCGGTAGCGGAGAAGCTCCAGTGAGGTATCTCCAGAAACACTGTTGTATCCTTAGCATGAATTTTGCTCAGCTGAGGTCAAATAAGCAAATGGGTTGGGGATATCCCTCGATTTCTGGTGCCAGACACGGGATTTCTTGGAGGCAAGCCCTGCCCCACTCTCTCCCAAATTGTGTCATTTTCTTATATAATTTTTATTTCTTCTGAATATATGTTCAAATAAGTCATAGGACATATATCAGTTTTATGGATTTTATCCATGAGGACACTGCTGCCATTGAATACATTTTTGGATTAACTTTGTTCTTGAATTCTTATTATAATTGTGACTATATTGTGATTATACTTGCGCATTGTAAATCCCACGATTTTAAAAGTTGTTTTTTTTAAATTAAATATTATAGGCATACTAAGTAAGAACTGCTTTCTCCCATAAAACAATTGTGAACGCTTTTCCATACAAAAATAAATGTATTACAAAAAAGAGCTTTAGAAAGAAAATTAATCTGACTACACCATCATAACCTGATTAAAAAAAAAACAACTTTATTTAAAACAAAAAAAAATACTTACTAGTTCAGAGGTACAATATATCAATGTTAAGCATAACACAGCTTTTCTTTATAAAGCAAATGAAAAACGCTCTTTATGTAAATGGAGACAATATAGGTTTGAACTTAAAAATGTGCTTTTATACATTTCTTTATTTTTATTTTCAGATTTAACAGATATTATTAAACATGTCTCTTTTTGTTGTTATCATTCATTCTTTTTCATCTGCATTCTTTGTCCCTGGTTACAAATCTCTACCCCTATACCATTCATTTACTGTTTTCATTCATATATTTCCTACCTCTGGCCTCTATACATTATCACAGTTCTGTATTTGCAGCTAACGCCAATTATCTCTGACCGCGAATATCTCTTGGACCAGCACCTTCTGATTTGTATCAAATCTTTAGATACTGATGAGTCCTACGGTAAGTGACCATTACCTGTTCTTCTGGGTAAGAATGTTCATTTCCAGAGTGTATCCATCTTCAGAACAGCAATAGTGACATAACATGGAGAAGGCGAAAAAAAATCCTTTTGACTCCCAGATATATTATAGTCTGTTCTGCTTATTCAACAGTGAGTTGCAATGATTAAGCAGCCGATTTACAAAGTGTTAGACTTTAGTTAGAAAAAAAAAATCAATTTAGAGAATTTCAAATTTTAGGCCACATTTGTAAAACGGAAAAAAAAGGCTCTGATTCAACTGCTTTTCTTAATTTACTAACTAACCTGTAAAATTTGCAATTTGTGTGTCAGCACAATATTAGTTTGGCTTACATTTTGCAAGTAGATTTTTGAATCACTACCGGTATAGTCCTAAAAATATATCATTAAATAAACAGGGGATAAGACAATCAAATTTATTAGCAAAGTGTTGAAGTTTGAAATATATAAATTTTTTTGTCTGTTTTTATTCTGAAAGGTAAGACACTCGTTACATCTACCACTAATTTCTCCACCGGACAGCTTCCAATTTCATTGCTAATTTCCCTCCTTTTCGATCTTCCTCCTTCCATTAATTACTTTCTGTACTTTTTTTTTTAACCTGACGGGTCACTAGATAGATTTATAATATATACACCTTATCTAATGGTTAGACTACAAATGGTATGTATCTATTCACACAGGTGAGGGCTGCATTGCACTGAGATTGGAAAACCCTGATGAGCAGTCACAATTCTGGACCCCTTTGGCACACCACGGAGAAGAAACAGGGTGCTTCCAAGGAGAAATCTGTCTCCACGCCTCCGAAGGGAAACAACGAGAGAAGCTGTATGGTGAGTGCCATGTAATATCAGGTTGTAAGGCCCGTTACGCATTCTGAACAAACATTCTGTCAGCCTGATGATGAGTTGTAGTGAAGGACTCACTAGGTTCACAATATTTACTACTGTGTGATGTGCTACCTGTGGACCCCCTCACTGGGTAATGACCCCACAAATCCCTGCATAATCAGCCATCAGACCCAAAACCCAAATACCCCCTGGAAACATGAAAGAACAGAACAATGCACCATTTTGTCAAACAAATTAGCATGCTTCACAGCTCCTGTTGATAAAAAATTATCCCTTCTAAAACCCCATGCTGGTTTTGCCAACCTTTCTTCTTCTCAGGATTTTAAAACAATGATATATTTATGGTCTATAAATTATGTGTGTCTTGGTAATAGTTTAATTCTGTGAACCTTGTCTACAGAGCTAAGAAAGCATGCCAAGGGCAACATAATGCAGACTGGGAATATTTCAAGTAATTCCATGACAATTCTCCCCCAGCAGCCAGCAAGGATTATCACAAGAGGTGTGCCGAGGTCCAATCAAAAGCTTATCATTATAAAGAAGCCTTTGACTTGTCCATTTAAACATCACAGCACGCAGGGGCACATTCTGAGTTGGCATGGGGAGGAGAGGGAAGTAAAGAAGGAGGCATAACAATAAATATCAGATAGGATAGGGAGGTTGGAGGGCTATAACGAAGGAGGGTGGAAAGTAGAAGCATGCTTCCGACATATGGATTTTTCACACAAAAGTGACATTGGAACAGAGTTCTGAACTGCCAATGTCACATGTGCTGGGGGGTGCAACTAGACCCCAGCACACAATTAACAATAACTCAGTATGTGCAGTGATTCAAGCAGAAACACTGCACATACTAACTCCTATCACCATAACCACTTCAAATAACTGAAATGGTCATTGTGGTTGGAGTTACTCATTAACAAACATGATGAGATCTGGCAAGCTTGGAAGAAAAAAAAATCAAACACCCAATTTAATTTAAAAAAAAAACAAAAAAACACTTTCTTTTAAATTGCCTTCTGACCAGAAATATAAATTTCAAGACACGTCACATATAAATATATGTAATACTTCCTTCTAATTTATTACCTTTCTCTAATTATCTCTTCTTATCCAATAAATTATTATCCTCAATCATCCCTATAGTCACAATATGTTTTCTAAAATATATGAAAATTCCTAACACCATTCTTCCTCTTTAATAGTTTTCTCATTTTCCTTTCCATTTCCCTCTTGTAATTTTAATATCAATAACCATAGAATAAATAACAGAGTTTGAGTTCTAGAGTAACATCATCTATCATTCAGATACAGATATAAAATGTATTCATTTGATGATTTTCTTTTTTTAACACATTTTAAATACTCACAAATATTTATAAATATTTTTGTTTCCATCACGTGTATTTACACTCATTACTTTAACTGTTATACTTATTAATACATGTGATTTTATCGCTTAAAGGACTACTCTAGGCACCCAGACCACTTCAGCTTAATGAAGTGGTCTGGGTGCCAGGCCCAGCTAGGGTTAACCCATTTTTTAATAAACATAGCAGTTTCAGAGAAACTGCTATGTTTATTAATGGGTTAAGCCTTCCCCTATTCCCTCTAGTGGCTGTCTCATTGACAGCAACTAGAGGCGCTTGCGTGCTTCTCACTGTGATTTTCACAGTGAGAACACGCAAGCGTCCATAGGAAAGCATTATGAATGCTTTCCTATGAGACCGGCTGAATGCGCGCACAGCTCTTGCCACGCGTGCGCATTCAGCCGAAAGGGAGGAGAGGAGGAGGATCAGAGGCGGAGAGCTCCCCGCCCGGCGCTGGAGAAAGGTAAGTTTTAACCCCTTTCCTCACCCTAGAGCCCGGCAGGAGGGGGACCCTGAGGGTGGGGGCACCCTCAGGGTACTATAGTGCCAGGAAAACAAGTATGTTTTCCTGGCACTATAGTGGTCCTTTAATACGTTTATGTGTAATGACAGTGAAATGTAAACTATATTAAATATTGTACTTACCTCATTCTCTGAATAAACACTTTAAAAAAGATTGCATTATAGTAATTGGTTTGATTTTTAACGTAGATTTCGTGAAGATTGAGAAGGATGAAACAGTGACTCATAAGCAACTAAAATCTCAGAACTTCCAGAATTGGGAACAAAGCAGGTAAAATCTCAACCTAATCAACCTAAATTACTATGTTACAACCCTACGCGGTAAATAGAACTGTATCTCTTAGCAAATCTGCTTTTATTTTTTCTATAACACATTACTCCCCAATGAGACTATAGCACGCATTGTAGGATTTTACATGAATCAGCAGACGATTAATAGCAGACAATTAATAGCAGACGATTAATATTTAGCTCCAAAATTGTACTAATTTTATTATCCTCAGACGCAGTAAAGGCTGAAATGTCCACTTTGAGATCTAAGTGTGCACCGTGTAGAGCTGGCTGAGCCGCAGGGAGCGGAGGAATTGTGCTAATAGAAAATCTTTTCGTAAAAAAAACCTAACTGAGTAGCAGCTGACAAGCTCTATTTGGTCTGTTCGAATTGTGATTATTAGAAAATATTTTCCCTAAGAAGCAGACTCTGAGAAGAACCTGTGAAGCTCTATTCGATCCCAGTGAATTATTTGAATGTGAAGTTTCCATCCCTTGTAAAGTATATTTGCCTTTATTGAACCACTTAGAGGTTTGTGTGTGTGAGTAGTTGTTCACAACTATTGCTTCATATTTATAAATCACAAGTTAGGCCTGGTTTGAAGGGAATAACATTTTCTGACATTTGTGACATTGCTGTCAGTAAAATGGTCTGAGAAGATTGGATTGTGATCACTTTAGAAACTATTGCGCAATTATTGACAAAAGCAAGGCAATGTTATCAACTGGTCGCAGACCACTATACATTATTTCAGAAATGCGTTTACATCTCAACCTTTAATGTTTTACAGGAGTTTTAAAAGTTTTGCAGAAAAGAGTTCTCTAACAGCTCGTCTGCGAGGGGTGCAAGTAGGTCCTCCAGAGACACTTACCAGGTGACATAGCACATATAGTAACATTCTGTTTTAAACCAAGCATGTATTATTTCCATATAGAAATGATTTTACATAAAACACTGCATGTATGTTACAATTATGGAATTATGATATTTGGATGTTCTAACATTTTAAGAAGACCTTTTATGGGGGGGAAAAGGAGGGGGCTTTTTTAATGCCTCATAGCAGTATGTGTTTCGAGCTCCCAAGACTGTAGCTCACTTTAAGCTCTGAAAGCTTATTTAAGGTTCTTTTTGAGTGACAACATTGGGCTGTGTTCAGGGAACATCACAATCATTATCTGAGCACCTTGAATTTTGCATGCTTCTGAAAATGTCATTGGGAGAAGGTTTGATATTTGATCTTCCAGCTCTATGGGAGATAGCGACTCCTGTTTGGTAGACCCCAGGTAAGTTCTCCAACTGTTCTCAGATGGTTTGTCAACTTACACTAGGAGGAGACCAGGGCACTCCTAGAACCATATCTACAATATATCTTATGGTAATGGTGTTTGAAGTGTTCCTTTAAGTCACACATGATTTCTTAGTGTAATGTGAATACTATAAAGGACAAGCAATTAATTACTCAATTTAGTCTACACAGAACTGATGTGTGGCTGGATGCTGTACCCAGCAATATTAATTTTAATAAATGCAATCCTCAATCTTTGCAGTGGTAGAGGTGAGTACCCAAGTGTGACTTTTATGAAACAGGCACCTGCACAACTCTAGCTCTCTTTGCCCTATGCCCAGATAAATCTAAACAAGCGAAACATTCCCATAGTCCAGTGGTTACATCACAGTACGAAAAGAAGGAACGGTGGCACCGTGGCAGAAAGGCAGGATAATTGTTTTAAATATTGGTGTTTTCAGTTAGCCAGCACCTTTTTCTTGCTTTTTTTTTTTTTTCCTATCAGTAGTTTTGATTTACAATCTCAGTATCCTTGATTCCCCAGCACAGATCACAGCATCACAACCTTTTCTGGCCAGGTAAAACAGAGCCCTCCTGGCACACCCCTAGGTTTTAGAGGAAATGAACAGCGCCCCAAACCAAGTTCCCCTGTGCAAGTCCATGGGGACACCCCAATCACACCACCTGCTCGCACTTCATCAGCAGCACAGAAATTCTCACACAGCAACACCACTCGTTCAGTCCAAGGCGTCCATCAGCAGGAGTCTTGGTGAGTGCATACTCCTATAATAGATCAAATTCAGTAAAACTGAAAGGGACAAATTGTCTGAAGTATCCTCTTTTTAGGCCTCTGTAGGCACTTTAGCATGAGGTTGAGTTAGTTTGTTATGTTTGTAATGAAAATAATGGCTAAGTCTGTGTTCTCCATATACACATCTCAAGCAAAAATGTGCCGTCATTTTTAAATAATTCATTTTAAGTAAAGGTTAGATAAACAGTTAGTGGTTTGACAAAATTGGGGGTGTTTCCAGCACCCAGAGAGTTATCCATGACAATTTAGTCCAACCTGGATTGTAGTGATTGGCTGAGAGAGCCGGACTAACCCTCCCCCAATAGTCTCAGCTTATCCCTGCTGTCTAAACTGGGTGACCTTGGCATTGGCACTCTAGGCAACATAACTACTACTGAGTTGTAATTCAGCAGAAACCAAAGTAAACCGTGTAATGATTAACCCAGGAATTGTCTGACTTCTGTATCAGTTTGAGAAACAAGTAAGGAAAATATGGATCTATCCAACAGTCCAACTTGGACCGTACTGGTAAATGTAATAACCGAGTTTTGGGCACAAATCTATTTTGCTTTTTTTAGAATAAAGTTCTTGATTCCACACTGTTGATGATACAAATCTTTAAGAAAGATTCTTTCAAAAATATGAATTTGTTTTATTTCCTCAGTAATTTCAAATAATGCTACTCTTTCCAAAGAAGAATACAGTGGGACCTCGGTTTACGAATTTAATTTGTTCTCCGGGACGTTTCTTATTGCGAAACATTTGTAAACCGAAATGCGGTTTCCCATAGGAATGCATTGAAAACCAATTAATCCGTTCTGGAGGTCAGAAAAAAAGTCAAAATGAGCTGGCATGGAAACCAACCCACAATGCAGAACACACAATAAAAGGCATGCAAACGAATGGCTCCAAAACCTCCACACTCGACGCCACATGCTACCCACAGGCTCCAGCATGCAGGGGGCGGTGCTATAAACCTCCCAGATGCAATGCATCCTGGGGAAACTTGCTTTGTATTGCGAAAAAAAATTGTAAACCGAGGCATTATTTTCAATGGATTTTAATTTGTAAATCGAAAATTATGTTAACCGAGGCGTTTGTAAACCGAGGTCCTACTGTACTTGTAAGACCACTTTGATAGGTGCATTGTAGTTGTTTTGCTGTTTATATACAATGAACTATTACCCTCATGTAGTCTCTAACTCATATTTATGTCTTGTGCTATGCTCATTTGCAGTCGGATCACAGCACCACCTGACACTCCTGAAATGGTTGACAATCCTTTGTATGGGGCGGTTACTAGTGCACTCTACCCTCCACAAGCCCAGAACCGCCCTCTAAAGCCCCCGGAACCCAAGGCACGCACCTCTCCTGCGATCCGGCCACGCTCCATGACATGCTCTTCTACGGACAAGAAGCCCATCCCTGCAGATAAAACTACAGCTAAGAACACTGCATTTGTACAGGCTCCTCAGAGTCATCCTCGCATCGAAAGTGGTCCAGCTATTCAAAAGCCACGGCCACCTGTGCCAGCCAAAATCCAGGCATCTCGTGACAGTCAGCATACCTAGATAATGAGAGTGAAGACCCTAAATAAGTGGAACCAGGAAAGGTATAATATATCTTATCACACATACATTCCTCCTTCTGTGACTTCTGTTTTATTTTCAGTTTTGTATTGTGCAAATGTTGTACTCTTGCAAGGTTATTATGTCTTGATGAAAATAACCAATTAAATTTTAGAGAATTAACAATTGTTTCAACTCATTGATATTATTCTGATTCATCTACTCTGACCTAAAGTTTCCCTTGTCAGTTCTACGCAGTCCTTGATTTAGTGAATAACCCCATTAATAATATTGAGAGTCAAAGGGAGAGAGACTACATGCTCTGCAAGAATATAGGAGAACAATCAGGTACTAGTAGTCAACGGCCAGAAATTTTTCCATTAAGAACAGAATAATGAACATTAACCTGTCTGCATTAACAATAGATCTTTCTGAGCAATTAACAATAATACAGGCAAAAGCAATACTATCCATATATACAACAAAAAGAGGCTTTGCAGGGGCTTCATGGGAGAATTGTACAACAGCAAGTCTTGAGAGAAGGGAAACTTGTTTGTCAAGGTACCTTGAAAGTCAACCAATCAGAGCTTTTTATTGAGAATTGGAAGCGTGAGAAGTCTTTATAAAGACATTTCCTGCTTTAAAAGCTTCATTTGACGTAGAGCCCTTGTGGCGAGAAGTTGGGTTTTTATTTTCTGTTGCGGTTTTGAATTTTTCTGTTGGGTTTTTGAGATCAGGATTTTTTCTTTAATTTTAAGGGCTGCATCGAATGATTGTTTTTTTATTTGGCATTTTGGGGTGGGGGTGGGGGTGGGGGTGGGGCTGCTGTGGAAACAATAGGATACCCTAGTATAAAATTAGTAGCAACAAGGAGGGACATAGAGATATCATACCCCATTTAAAAGTGTAACAGACCCCCACCCACTGAGCATGCCCTCCCACCCCACCCTGTTATTTTATGTTACAAGCTATATTATGTTACAATCCCTATTATAATCTATTCATTTTGATAAATCCTGTTATCCTCCACAGTGTCAGTATCCTCCCTACACCCTTAGGTACTGCTAGCACTTTTTAGAATTACTCAACTGATATAATTTGTAGATATTCAGTTTCGAAGCTCAATGAGGACACAATTGAACTTAAACATCCCACATATCCCTCCCTACTGTCCAAACACTATAAAATAAAAAAAATATATATTTTTTTAATAAATCACCAATATTTATCTTTGCAGGGTTCCAGAAAAGAACTGTCAGAGAACAAGAGCAATTTCAAGATTAGCAAACACAGACAATGCCTTTAGAAAACATTTGGATTGTGCATTTATGGAGAAAGAACTAATGTACACTATTGAGTGTGTGCAATACTTATCTGTCTGAAATTATGAAATGATAGAAATATCCACCAAAAGATCTCCGAGCTGGCATTTTTACTGAACAATGCTACAGAACACCATTTATTTTATACACAGACAAATGCATGAGTCGGTTTCCCTGCCCAGGTGCAACTTAACAAGTCCTAGTTTTAATCTTTGAGTAGTCTAATCCATTTGTGTGACCTAACTTTTTTTTTTTTAAAGCTTAAAGGCTCAGGCATGTCAAGCAATACCTGTGATGGGTTCACACATTTAAAAACAACCTTGATTCATGGAAAAAAAAATTCAGAGCACTATATCCTGATTCTTTCCAAAACACCATCTGATAGCACCCAGTGAAATTGGTAAATTGTCGGAGCAGATAGCCAATGTCACAGGAAGTGCTCTGTTAAGCATTGTTGCGGATATTCCAGTTAGGGTCTATTGCTTTTAAACTTGGCATAATCTGTGCAGTGAAGGCCCACTCTTCAACACTGGATTTAAATGTGTAACCCTGAACTCAATGGATCTTTGTTATTGGTACTTTGGAAACTCCATTATAATAATAGGATAGGTATTTTTCAGATTGATTAAGACTAACTGGCATTTATAATTTGATCCAACCAAGACACACATTTATATATCATGCCAAACTAGACATAATTTTGCCATGTTGTGGACGATAGAAGAGATAAGTGTGGGTACAGTTTACTTATGGACAAACTGGACCACGTCATCTCTAAAGCTCACTAAATTTTGCTATGGCATTAAATGAAAGGGCACTATTTTTATATAATTGAATTGGTTATTATTCCTGGAGCCCCCTCGCATTGTCCCTCCATTCAGTGTTAAACCTTTTTCGAGCAGGTTAACACTGAATGAGGGACCCCGGCCACCCACAGCCGACCTCTACTGGAGGAGTGGCTAAGACAGAGATTACACTCTTCCTTCTAGCCATACCAATTCATACCAGAAATTACCTCTGTGCTAGGCTGAAAGAGGTCAGTTGATATTCTCAGCCAATCACAGCTGCCCATTGATACTTTAGGCTAATGCTTCCTCATTAACACAAGCAGCACAGAGGGGATGGGCTGCTGGGGACTCTCATATAACATTAAAACATTAAATGGTTTAACACTTACTGGAAGGATGGTGCCAGGGGACTCAAGATACTTATAACCACTTCGGTGAGATGAAGCAGTTACAGTGCCTACAGTGTTCCTTTTAGGCCAACCTTTGGTATTCCAGTTGCTGTGAACTTTGGTTACATAGATGATGACAGGAGCTTTAGCATCACAGTATCAGCTTGATTACCAAAAAACTAGCCATCGCTAGCATATAGCATAGAGCTGCGTATGGATGCTTACGTAATAATTACAGGAATTCAGAAAAAGGCCAGTGACTTTATACTATGCAAAGTATTTAATGCAACATTGAAACCTAGATTTGTGATTGTATTTATTTTAAAACAAAAAAATAAAGTTGTTTTAAGAAAATTGTCTATTTTGTTCACAGCCCCGTGCTGTATTTGATTAAGGGTATTCCTTTTTATATTTCTGTGTAAATGCTTGAAATTGGAAATTGACCTGGTTTCTGTCTTTTTGTGAATATTCATATTTGAGTTTTCTTCTATTGCATTCATAGTTTAAAAATCCTATAAGGTACAGGGCTGTCCTGCGCACCGATTGCCCTGCGATCCTCAATTCCCTTAGGATCTGGGACGCAGTGGGCCAAAAATACAAACTAACCACCTCACCCTCTCCTCTGATGCCCCTGTTGAGGAATAGAGCGTTCCCACCGGGAATGAGGGCCCGAGACTTCAGAAACATTGAGGTAGCGGGCCTACAGCGAGTGATCCACCTGTATGAAGGGAACGAAATAGTGACCTTTGATAAGCTACAGGAAAGAACCAGGCTAAGGTCCTCCGACTTTTTTCGCTATATTCAAATCCGAGACTTTGCACAACACAATCTGGCCAAAACGGCAGGCTTTGAACAAATGTGTCTCAATGAAAACCCCCCAAAGGGACTGATTTCATACCTATACGCACACTTATGCACAAACAGTGAGTGGGGCGACATGACCTACACCGTCCACTGGGAAACAGATCTCAAAGAGACCCTAGAGGGCACGGAGTGGAGAGAAATATGGGACGCAAACAAAGCTATTTCCGCGTGCGTTACCCACCAGGAACAGGCCTATAAGACCATGCTGCGCTGGTATACCACCCCAGTAAAATTATACCGTATGCGTAAAACCCCAAACGACTTGTGTTGGAGGGGCTGCGGAACCAAAGGGACGTACATCCATATGTGGTGGGAATGCCCGAAAGCGCAGGCCTTCTGGAGGGAAGTGGGCAACCTCCTAAATGAGGTTTTTAACAGACGAGTCAAAATAGACCCATGGGTTTTTCTGCTCTCCAGAGCACTAGAAGACTGGCCCAAAAAGGAACAGAAACTCCTACACAAAATCACGCTGGCGGCCAGACTCACCATGGCGCAGACGTGGCTTCAAACTACAATCCCACAGATAAACACTGTACTCCACAAAATCAAAGATATCCAGGTCATGGACCACCTTACAGCACTAGTGAGAGACACCATGACACGATACGAAAAGGTCTGGAAACCATGGTTAACAGGGAACTGGGAGAGCTATGGAAATCCCACTACAGGGCCTTCCCAAGGTGCCAACACTTAACTAGACTCCAACAGAGCCTCACGCCTCAACGCTCCGGACCCCGCCACGGGGACCCTCACCCCTCCTCCCCTCCCCCCCTCCTGCCCTACCCCTGCCTTAGATACAACACCGTTGCTAGAAACGGGACCAAGACTCTCAGAAACGGGTCCACCTGCAACGAGAAAGGTCGCACACTTAATGATACGGCCTAATGTGGGCTGAAACCAGAGCTTGACATTTGCGGTACTTACAATACCCAGTTATGGCATGTTTTATTCTCTCTTTTTCCCTTTTATTGTATAAGGCTTACAATATCTCATAAAATGTATGTATGTATGAAAATGAACGAAAAATGACACTCCTTAGCACATTCCTCCAAACTGAACACACTCACGCAAACTGTAACGATGGTATAATCATATGTACATTAGATTACGGATTGGTTACCTATACCATGTACTACATGTGTTTCTTCATTATTGTATCGCACTGTCATGCCAAAAATAAAGAATTAAAAAAAAAAAAAATTTTAAAATCCTATAAGGTGAGCTTTGTAATCAAGATAGGTAAAAACAGGACAGAGCTTGAAAGCAACCAGATCAGTTGCCATTTACAACAGCTCCTCACAATTGGCTGCAAAAATAAGCAAAATACCCCTTAATATTCCCACTTAACTAGCCTGCTAAACATGGTAGCCTTTCTTCCAAACAACTAAACAGCCTAGGCTGCGCAGCATGACCAAGGCTTACTTCCCGGCACCAATCCTCGGATTGGAAGCAGTACTTGGCGGACTAGCAGAGAGTACAACCGCTGACTTACCAGTCCCGCTGAAACGCATGTCAGTCATGGGCTGCCAATCCCAGAAACTTAACGCGGCCTCTGAAGATATCGGGACCATGCTTACATTTGGAGACTACTGGGTACAATCTTTCCTCACACAGCTGAAAAAAGGGTGTCCATCGACAGAACCTGCAGGGTAGCAGGACCCCCTTACTCATCACCTAACATGAGCAGAGACGTAATTCTACGTTGCCTGACCTACCAGGATAAAGGTCAGATCATGTCAGCCGTAAGAGGCAAGATGCCACTCACCTTCAAGACCTTACCTGAGCTACCCTCCAGTGGCGCAAATCCATGGGACCGACCACATCAAAACTATGAGCTGCAGGGATAGCCTACAGATGGGGACCAGCCGGAACTTTGGTGGCTCAACAACACAAAGGAGCCGCACACACACTCACCTCGGAAGCAGAGTCACCCACCTTCCTATCATCATTGGGACTGACAGATAACGTTGTAAACACAACTGTGGCAGCCCCCATGGACACCTGGAATCTTGACTCTGCATTCCTGTTTATACCGAGTGCTGGAGGATCACGTGACACAGTTACCTGACTCTATACGAGTAGATGCACACCAAGAACTGTCACGCAAACAGCCCAATGCAGACGGAAACACCTGCTCTGTTTTGTTAAAGTTTGTTTTGTTAAAATTTCTTTCTTTTCTCTTTTTCTACGTTTATACGTTTGCCTACAACCACAGACCTCATCGGCGACTGATTTAAGCAATATGTTGAACCCTAGAGGGGGCCCCAAACAGTAGCCACGCAGCGGATGACGGACTTCCCCTGACCCCCAAAACTCTCCCCCATTTATCTCTCTAACCCACCCACAATTCTACCATGACTCGGGAGATATCTCCTACATGCCCATCCCCTCACCAAACTGATCCCAAATACCGGGGCAATCAGGCTGGTGTTGACATCATAGATATGCAGCACCGGCATTAGCCCCTCACGAAAATGAGGGAATCTAGGGAACCTGAGAACCGACCCCCTAACTGACATCGACTCCTCAGGCAACACTATGTTATGATTACTTGTAAAAAATAGTAATTGTGCTTTGTTCTCACCACCTAAATGCTAAATCTGTGTATACCATTGACATATTATGGTTCGTCTCAAAACATGCTAAAATAAAGAATTAATTTTTTTTTTAAAAAAGATAGTTAAAAAAAAATCTTAAAGGGAAAAAGGTTTAAAAACATTACACAAAAACCATTACATTGATGATAAAAGTATGCAGCCCTTGCTTCCAAACTCTGGGCCTTCTATCATGTGATTGGAATTGATACAACATATGCATCACTTACTTCTACAAATTTCATTTCTACACTTTGAAATTGTTCTCACATAGATAGAATACCAGAAAATGTATTTTGCCAGCATGCAGTGTGCGCAGATGAAAGATGTAATTTTTGCAGAGAATTGACATTAGTTAGTCCAGAACAGAGTTCTGGGGTGCAAATAGTCCCCGGTACAAAAGTGAAAATATCTCTGTATGTGAAGTGTTTGAAGCACTGCACATACAGATTCCTACCACCATGACCACTTCTAAAAGCATAAGTGGTGATGGTGCATTTAGAATATCTACATTAGTGGTTTTAAACCCTCTGTCAATATCCAAACCAGGATCCCTGTGTTATTTCTTGAGCCTTCAATGGTTAAACCAGGCATATCGCAGGGGCATGGCCTGGCTGTCATGGCGGAGAGATGCCTTCTGATCGAGCTCCTCTCTAATCTTGGCTATTACAGCACTCTTCAGCCTCACACAGCTTCACTTGAGTAAATCCAAGCGACTCACTAGTCCTTAGTTCTCACCGTAGACTGATGTGGTGGTCTGCGACTCTACAACAGCCAGCCTATGACAGCATGCTGTCTCGCAGGCGCCGGGTGGGAAAGGCGGCAGATCTCCTAGTCTGACGCTGCCTGGCAACCATATGCATCAAACGAGAGCCCTGTGACCCCATCACCTTGGACTGGTGGGGGTGATCCCGGTCAACCCCTGGGAAGCTTCCCTGACCTAATGGGGCACCCGGTGAAACCATGGGGGCTGCCAGAAAACCCTGCGACCCACCTAATATGGAGGATGCCACGTGGATGCCAGACATCAACGAGGAACAGCATGATTTTGTGTTCAAGCTGGACAAGATATTCGATAATTAATGGCAAAACCTTGAGCAGCGGGTACACCAGAATGCTCTACAACTGCTGGACAGACACTCACCTCAAAAGCTGCCTCCTAACCCGCAGCAGAAGCCCACGGCTCAGGTAATGAATAGAGCCACAAGAGGGCAGCAGAACTCAAGGCACCCAGTGCGCCAAAAAAAAGCAGCATAGCGGTGGAAGCCACTGCAATTCAGCGCCAGATCTCTACCAGTGTCCAGGGTACCGGGCACAGCCCTGCTCCAACTGTATGACACAGCCGACTGGTTCGCAGCAAACCTGCCTGGTTACCACATTTTAACGTGTCTTTGCATAAGAGGCCTGCTAGGCCCGACACCGGGACTTCTACGGCAGGGATCTGTAAGACCCCAACAGGGCATAAGGTTAATTCCAGGCTGAGATGAGGTGCTTTCTACCCCTGATATGGTGTCCTACTATTACACGCAGCTTTACTGCAAGACATGAGGGAATCTTACAACTACCTAATCTGGAGGGCCTCAAGGAGGTTTTTCTTTTCTTTGTTAACCCTAGTTATTTCACGATCTTCACTATGCATTCAGTACATACAAAATACTCACTGCTCTAACCTTTTCTGCGACATGTACTGCATTTCATCCGGTTTACACCTCTACGTAAAAAACAAAAAAGTGCAGCAGTCTTAATATGTTAAGTCTCATATTAAGTTTGTCTAATGTGACCTTGTTGACATGTTATTATAAACTTGTCTGTTACTCAAAAATAAAGAATATAAAAAAAAAACTCTAAAAAAAACAGGCATATCAGATCTGCCATCCATTTTTAGACAAAGGGGGCAGTCTAAAGAAATTGGTTATTTTGTTACATATTTTATGACAGTTAAAGAATGGGTCACTGAGGCATTTTTTTTAAATTGAATTATGAGTTGCCAAGTAAACGATAATACAATACATTGCTGGTTAAGAACCACTGATATAAGTGCCTCCTCTTTATGTAATATGCTGGATTTGAGCATACAGCTTCTGTAATGCTGTAATGCTTTAAAAATATCTATTGGTATTGAATACCTATTGCTGCTGTGTTAAGTATGTAAACC
The DNA here is from genome assembly GCA_933207985.1 of Pelobates cultripes. Classification (NCBI taxonomy): domain Eukaryota; kingdom Metazoa; phylum Chordata; class Amphibia; order Anura; family Pelobatidae; genus Pelobates; species Pelobates cultripes. The sequence continues at coordinate 67,722,685 of OW240913.1, read as the reverse complement.
AAGTACAAATAAAGAATTTAAAATAAAACATCTTTTGATGAACCAGCAAATAGAATTAATTATTCTGAATATGTGTTTATGGCCAAACGATTCGATTCATACATTCTATATCCTGAAGAAGCCTAATACATTACAACTTGTGATATATTGTCTGATATTAGCATTGCATATTTAGAATTTTCAAGTGAACAGCATTCAGTGTAAAAGCCAATATACTCAGAATATTGTGACATAAAGATCTGTATTTATATTTATCAATGAATAAGGAAATCAGCACATTTAGAACAAACTCTTTGAGAAGAATTGTAAATCTATCCAGTTAGAACAGTGATGGCGAACCTTTTTGAGCCCGAGGGCCCAAACCGCAATACATGCCAACTTTTTTTTCCTCAAAGTGCCAACACGGCAATTAAACCTGAATACTGAGGTTTAAGTTTAGAAAAAACAACTTGTACAGTCGTCCGAACTAGTTAACATCTTTTGTTTTAAAAGAACACAACAGAGTTCAATGTTACAAATTTTAAATAATGATATAAATAGATAAAATTAAGCTTATATTTATTAGTATCTCCAACAAATGCAATGCATATACACAGACTGAACACATTCACACACCGACACACAGACAGACTGCTAAATACACACACAGTCCGCTAAATACACACACACACACACACACAAACATACAGGTGCCTACTCTGCATTGATGGCGAACCTATGGCCGTGTGCCCACAGAGAGGGCCTGGCGTGCCACCTGTGGCACGTGTGCAATAGGTTCGCCATCACTGAGTTAGAATATAAAGATCTGGTCTACAGGTGTGTGAACTTTAAATGTCGGAAATATGCAGAGCAAGTGCTGAACAGATTAGTGCTAGTTAACCTATACAGAGGAGCCGTCATTGTCAATATATCTTGTGGATATCCCTAATCCTTGAACATCTCAACACTTCCAAGCCAATTCTAAAGTGCAAAATGGACGCACCTACACAACTCTGTCCGCATTCATACCTCAATCATCCATCTCTAAATGAAAAGCCCATCCACCACACCGGACATCACCCCTTTCAAAGGCAACAGGGGGGAACGCACTCAATTCCAGATGACCACTGGGTGCATAGCTGAAGCAGGACCAGCAAATCAAGTTCGACAAAGACCTTGTATTAGGTCGAAACGTTGCTCTATTACAATTTTGATCCAATAAAACTTCTATTTTTAAACACTGCGAGTACCTGAAGATTGCCTTTTGTATCACCCTTTCAAAGACCAATGAAAAGCAATATTTCCCATAAGATATTCAAGGTTCATGTAATGCAAGTGGTAAATGGATGTGTTGTAACTGTGATATCCATTGTTGCACACCCTCCAGTCATTTGTTATACAAGCTTTTCAGTTGGTACTGATTTTGTCATTCTAGAATCATTATGTTTACTTTTCTATAGTGTCATTAAAGAAGAGACTGTTTTTCAGATCCTATGGTTTACATAGATTTTAATATATCTTCATTAATAAAGTACTCTATTAACATATTACATACATATATAAATGACTGCCCTCTTTGTATGCTGATAAATTGTTAGACACTGATATTGAGTTTAACCCTATTGGGGTTATTCTGTTATATACTCTTAGCTTATAAGCAACTCGACCATTTATAGAAATTGAATTATGGTGAGTCCATCACACACAGTATGCAGATCAGGGTTGTAAAGCAAGTCATTTCTAATAAATGAACATATCACGAGAAACGGATGGTTTTTCAGTTCATCAATGTACCTGGCGCAGGTACCCAAATTAGGACTTCCCTTGCCAGTTCTCCATTTATTTCCTGTGTAATGAATACACACCAAAGAAATGGGTTAATGCTTTATCACTCTGTCTGTTACAAGCGTATAATGTATGATAAGCTGTACTTTTTGCCTTACTATCAGATTCGTATAATTGTTACTGTGCTAAAGACAGGGACATTTAAGTAATTATAGAATTTACATTCTGCGGAAAACTACCAATTCATGTAGGATCAAATAAATACAACTTGGAGCACTTAATCTCTTCATTACTTCATTACATGTCTAAAATCCCCAGAAGAGAGAGCCTAAAGCCATCCCAGTAGCTGCTCCGGCAAGCATTCCCATGGCAAGATCCCCGTCATGGTCATAGTATCTCTCTCGGATGATGATATGATTACCAGGAGGTACGCCCGCACCTAGCAAGGGAAGAGAAAATAACTTCTTACAATTTTACCGTGCTATTACCTTTTGTAGAGAGCTTTGAAAGGATCATAAATAATAATTCTATGTTCATGTATGGTATAAATTCTTTACTTTGTGCTAGTGTAACACATACATAGTAGTAAAATAAAGAAGTTTAATTGTATAATGCTTCCTCTTTGGCCAAACCTAGTTGCAGAATCAGAACTTTTCGCACATGTATCCTGGACAGACAACACATTCCTCCCACGTGGTTGAGAAGTTCTATAGTGGTTTGAGGTGTGTTCGAATACATCTCTAATGTTCTGATCATCTGCATATTAAAGGGACACAATAGTCACCAGAACAACTACAGCTTAATGTAGTTGTTCTGGTGAGTATAGTGAGTCCCTTCATGTTTTGTTGCTGTAAACACTGCCTTTTCTCTAGTCAAGAGAGAGCTAGTAAAGAAGATAGTAAATAAGTTGAATCTATGATGATGATGTTAAAAACAAAACAAAAACAAAACAAACAAGATTGTTGTTGAAGACATCTGTGAAAAATTTTGAAATTATATAATCTTATCCCCTTCCCTACAGTGGACATACCAGGTACGTCCGACAAAAAATGGTTGTTAATGACCTCGGACATACGTGCGCGGCAAATCTGAGCCCTGTACTCACCTAGACCGTCAATCCCGGTCAGGGGGGCTGCCTAAGACCCCAGCAGTCCCCCATGCAGCAGCTCCTACCTCTCCGGCACTCCAGGGCCATGTGATCACCATGATCACAAGGCCGCAATAGGATTTTATGGAGCTGCTAGCAGGAGGACTGTCTGAGCTGTTCAGGCAGTCCCCAAGGCAGCTAAAAGTAACAAAAAAATTAATAAAATACATATATATTGCATATATAGAATTTAATTATACGTGTACTTTGAGATATATACACGTATATCTCAAAATACACTTATAATGTAATCATATATATGCATTATGTATAATTTATTATAAAATGATTTAATTATTTTATAATATATTTTACATATATAGGAAATAAAAGTGTGTGTGTGTATATTGATACACACACACACGTATTATATACACACGTATTATATGTATATGTGTGTGCCCATAAATATATATATATAAATAACGTTTTATTCATTTTTATATTTATATATGTAAAAAACAGATAAAACTGGTAACAGAATTTTTTAATGACAGGTTTTTGGGAGAACCTCCCTTTCTCAAGTCTGAAGCATTTCTGAGCAAGACGACACATAGTATTCAAAGTTGAGTTGTGATACAGATAGATATATATATTAGGAAGGACCGCACTCCAAGGTCTTTGTGATAGTTTTCAAATAAAATGTTACTTTAATTTAATCCATATAAAAGTCAACGTTTCAGCCCACACATGGAGCTTTCATCAGGACAAAAAATAAAATACAAATGTGCATACACAAGAATATATACATTTGTATTTTATTTCTTGTCCTGATGAAAGCTCCATGTGGGGGCTGAAACGTTGACTTTTATATGGATTAAATAAAAGTAAAAAAAAAATTTCAAATAGTTTTTATTGAAAAAAGTATTATTATTTTTTTTATTTTTTTTTGTAACATTACAACAAATTATAAAAACATTGTAATAAGCGTTGGGAAGGGGAGGGAAACTTGGAAGAGGGAAGGGGAGATCCATCCAATGTGACGAATAATATAGTAATATACAAGGCATACAATTTGAGTGATACATTGCAACAATAGGACAAATTGTTACAGATTATAGGCTTTTTTAATTTCGTCTTCCCACATATTCCAATCATACTTCAATTGTGCAAAGAGGTACGAGTTAGTTCTATGTGATAGTTCGTGAGCTTTATTTTCTAGGAGTAGGTTCAGTACTTCTCTAAGAGATGGCATATCTTTAGATTTCCAGTACCTAGGCAAACAAGAGGTGGGAGCTATCAGAATGTGGTCAATTATTATTTTGTTAATTCTGCTGACGGACTCAGGGAATTTCTTGAATTAAGCAAACTCAGATGTGAAAGTACCAATGTTTCTATCTACCTTAATGATTAGGTCATAAATCATTTTCCAGTATTTGGTTATTTTTGGGCAATACCACCATATGTGGACCATATTACCAAAACCGCCACAATCTCTCCAACACCAGTCAGAATACATGTTGTTCATGTTGTGTAGTCTGGACGGAGCTAAGTACCATCGAAACAAAATTTTAAAATGATTTTCAAAATGGTCAGAGCAAAAAGATATTCCCTTTAATGATTTAAAAAAACTAAACCAATCCTCTAACTCATATTGGGTGCCCAGTTCCGCCTCCCAAGATAGCATGTGCTTAAGTTTAACAGTGGGTTTGGTATTATGTAGTAAATAACACATTTATATTGTGCCCTTCCTATTTGGGTCGTGCAAAAACAATTTTTCCAATGGTGATAATTCTAACTCTTTGTAATTGTTATCGGTGTCTGATATATTATATAGTTCTTTCAGTTTCTCAATAACCAACATGCATTCTTCCTTGCAGTCATTCATCAATCTATGTTTAAATTGTAATTTTTCATATGATAAAATAGTATTGCCGTGGAAAAAACTATCTATATTGTTCAAGAGGTATTTCTTCAACAGATCTGAGTCCAAAGAGGGCATATAGTGTTTCGGTAGTTCGATCGGCATAGCCCTATACAGTTTCACTGAGTGGCGATTGTTTTTAAACACTATATCCCAGGCTTTAAGGGTAGTTTTTGTCAATATAAATAATTTAGTGACTCCAGGCCTTCTTTCAGGGCTCAACCAGGGTAATTCTTTAAGTTGGAATGGGAGAATTTTAGCTTCCTCTATTTCCATCCATTGTGGCCTATTTACTTGACTATTGAAGCTAACGACCACTGCAGCATTCGTAGCAAAATAGTATTTCCGGATATTTGGCACTCCAATACCTACATGGGATTTATGGTGCTGCAGGGATGTGAGCTTGATTGTGCTGGACTTGTTATTCCAGATGAACTTTAACATAACTGAATGCATTTTATTAAAAAAGGATAATGGGATGGATAGAGGTATAGTCCTAAAGTAATATAAAATTTTAGGAAGAATGGACATTTTAATAGAAGCAATTCTCCCTAGCCATGAGAGTTCCATCCCGCACCATCTCTCCATCTCTCTTTGTAAGTCCGGCCATGCTTTCTTTAAGTTTTGGGCATGCATATTAGACAAGTTTTTACATAGGTTAATGCCTAGATACTCTAAATATTCACTTCTCCAATCAAATGGATAGATGGACTTTAGGGTGACTATATCGGATTTATTCATATGAAGTGGGAGGGCCTGGGTTTTGGATTCATTCAATTTATAGTAGGATACCTCCCCAAATTGGAGTAAGATTTCTTTAAGTAATATCAGGGATTTTTTTTTATTTTTAAGCGCTAGTATAACATCATTGGCGAATAGACCAATTTTATGGGTGGATCCTTTAATACTAATGCCTTCAATTTCTGGGGTCCTTCTGATTAGTTCGGCCAAGGGTTCCATTGTCAAAACAAAGAGAACCGGGGATAAAGGGCAACCTTGTCGTGTCCCATTAGTAAGGAAAAAGGTTCTTGATTGAAAACCAGAGGCCGAAACATGGGCTGTAGGGGCAACATAAAGTGCCTTTATTGCATCAATAAAAGATAATGGTATATTATACCTACTCAGTGTACTCCACAAGTACCCCCAGTGTACCCTATCAAACGCCTTCTCTGCATCCAATGATAGAAGCATAGAAGGAGTTTTTGTCAAATTGACGTGTTGGATTAAATTTATGAACCTCCTCGTTCCATCTGGAGCTTGCCTACCTTGAACAAAACCCACCTGATCATTATTAATTAGCAAAGGGATCAATTTAGCTAGTCTGTTAGCCAATACTTTAGAATAAATTTCCGAATCATTATTGATTAAAGATATGGGTCTAAAGTTAGGGCATCTGTTTGGAGCTTTTCCTGGTTTCGGCAAGGTGACGATTTGTGCGCACAAGGACTCTCCTGACATCTTCCCCCCGGATTTATAGAAATTAAAAAATTTTGTCATATGGGGAATTAATGTAATAAAGTATGATAAATCCATCTGGGCAAGGGGCCTTTCCAGATGGCATAAGTTTAATTGCCTTGGCAATCTCTTCACCTGTTATGTCACACTCTAAGTTTTTTAGATTGTCAGAAGACAGTCGAGGCAACGACACCTTATCTAAAAAACTATTAATCGTTGCCTCAGATGGTTGGGTGAGGTTCGAATCCGATTCCAAATTATAAAGTTGATTGGGCATTCACATGTAGGAGTCTAGACACCAGAAGAGTTAGACACCTTTTAAATAAAATGTTTTCCTAAGTCGACTCACCATAAGAGTTGTGCGGTCCTGATTAACTTTTTGAATCTTAAATTTAATCTCTCCTATCATTTCTGATAAGGAAGAGGATGGGCCAGATTAGTTTGCCTGATTTAGATTGTATAGTTCGTTTTCCATATTTCTCAGATTATCGTTATTAATTCTCTTTAGGTGAGATGCTCTAGAAATAAAATGGCCTCTTAACATTCCAGGCCACATCGCCAGAAACTTCAGATGGAACATTGTCCAGAAAATAATCATTCAAAACCCTCTCTGCAGACAACCTATTTTCTACATTGTTTAACAAATAGTCGCCTAATTTCCATTGTCTTTTAGGGGCAGAAAATATAATTTCATCCAAATGCATAATGATTGGAGCATGGTCGGACCAGTTTATGTCTAAGATGTCATATTTCAAGATGCGCGGGATTAGAGCACCCTGGATCAAGAACCTGTCCAGCCTAGAGTACATGTTTTTGGAAACCGAATAATATGTGAAATCCCTTTCGCTCTCATGCATCAGTCTCCAGGGATCATACAGTCCGCATTCAATCATATATTTAGAACATTTTTCAGCTAACCTATCACTATCTCTCCTGTGGGGTTGATCAGAATCTTCCCTTGCGTTATCCAAATCGCCATCCATGACAAAGTTCGTGTCACCACTAGTGATGTCCCAAACGGTTCGCCGAACGGTTCACCGCGGACGACGAACATATGCAGTAAACTTTGACCCTGTACCTCACAGTCAGCAGACACATTCCAGCCAATCAGCAGCAGACCCTCCCTCCCAGATCCTCCCACCTCCTGGACAGCTCAGTAAGAATGCAGCTTCACAATGAATGTAAAATGGATGCTGTCCAGGAGGTGGGATGGTCTGGGAGGGAGGGTATGCTGCTGATTGGCTGGAATGTGTCTACTGACTGTGAGGTACAGGTTCAAAGTTTACCGCATATGTTCGCCATCTGTGGCGAACCGTTCGGCGAACCGTTCGGCGAACTGTTTGGGACATCACTAGTCACCACACATCACTAAAGTGCCTCTCAAGTTCTCATTCACCAGATCCATTACCTTTCTGAAAAAACCTAGTTGACCTGAGTTAGAGAAATACAAATTCACAATTGTGTACAGATTATTATTAATTTTTCCTGTCCACAGTAAATATCTCCCTTCATCATCTGCCATTACCTTTTCTGTTGAGCAAGCCACATTTCTGTTAAAAAAAAAAATAGAAGCACCTCTAGATTTGGATTTATAAGTACAATGAAATTGAGATGGGAATAACTTCGACATAAGCCTATAATCTTTGCCTTCTTTAAAATGAGTCTCCTGTACACAAATAACATCTGATTTGTTGGATTTTGCTTCCTTAAAAAGTAGTCTTCTCTTTTGCGCGCTGTTCAGGCCCCTCACATTGAATGACATAAACTTAATAACCATGACCTAAATAAAAATCGTGGTTAATGGAGAGAAATCTGCTGTCAATGTGTGAGCCCAAAGTTCCGCGCCTCAAGAGATCCAACATTTTAGACAAGAATTGTTTTTGGTGATACATTAAGAAATTAGTTAAAGCAATTGAAACTAACATTGTACAATTTATGTCTTGAGACTGTGTCATGCTGAATTGTATACCTTTTCCAAGAAAATGGATGGACATAAAATTAAAAGTAAAAAAACAGGGGGTAAAAAACTTGAAAAAATACCCCTATTAGGGGAAGTAAAAAAACTTTGGTAAGTGATGGGGCCATGAGGGAGAATAAAAAAAATGTCTCCATCTCAGGGTGTTAGACCCAGGTTGGTGGGAGAGAAAACTACCCAGGACAAGGGGAACCAATGTAAGCAATAAAGAATTATCAAAAAGTAGAAGGGAAAACTTTCTTGAGTACAGCCAAGGTACACGGGAAACAGGGGGATAACCCCTAGTGGAAATTGATACAAAACAGTAAGGAAGTGTACCTATAAAGTAGGGAGAGGACTAAAATGAGCCTGGTCCTTCTATATCGAAGATACGAAATACAGGCTCTAAAAAGACCACGGGGTCCAAAAAATTAAAAACAAATTTATTAGAGGTCGATTTTATATCAATGAAAACAAAAAAAGGTAAGGTATACAAGATGCACAAAACACCAAAAGTAATTTTTTTTGTTTTCATTGATATAAAATCGACCTCTAATAAATTTGTTTTTTATTTTTTGGACTCCGTGGTCCTTTTAGACGAGCCTGTATTTCGTATCTTCGATATAGAAGGACCAGGCTCATTCTAGTCCTCTCCCTACTTTATAGGTACACTTCCTTACTGTTTTGTATCAAAAAGTAGAAGATTTTAAAGGAGAAAAATTAACAAATAGTAGAAAGAAAAAGGGAAGGTCCCTGCAGTCCTGAAATCTTAGTTGAACAGAGAAAAACCTCAATTGACTTGGAATGGAAAAGGAAATTCGTATCACTTATCTGATATAGTTTTGGGAGAAAACATAAAAGTAGCAAAGGTGGGAACAAAACAAAAATTTCTCAGCTATCCCTGCTTATCTCAGGACTTGAGTAGGGATCAGTGGTATGTCTCAAAAGATAAGGTTATTTTAGATCCAGGTAGGAAAGAACAAAAAGAAAAATTTAAAGCAAAAATCAATGTTAGTATAAGATAAGGACAAAACCGTATGAAAGTAAGGAATATAGCGGCTTGTGATTGATAATCCAAAACCGACAATACTGCAGCTGGAGCTGTAAAAGAATGAAACAAAAGCAGCGTGGGTCTCAGGTGTCATCCGCCTTGCTCCTCTTGTGTGCACGCGCTGGAGTTGAGGGTGAAAGTACATGTGATTGTGCTGGACGTACCCTCCTCTTGTGATGTAACTGTATAGTTCCGGCCATCCATACGGAAGAGTACCTTCACAGGAAATCTCCACCTATAACGTATCCCTCTCTGCCTTAATTCAGATGTAAAAGGCTGGAACTCCCTGCGACGTCTCATTGTGTAGGCTGAGAAATCTTGAAATACCTTTATGTTTTTATATTCCCCAGAAAGGCCAGATGCTCATATCGCACCCAAAAATGCCCCGTTTATGTGAAAAAAGTGAAATCTCACTATTACATCTTTGGGCACGGCTACAGGTGCTTTGGTAGGCTTAGGCAGCCTGTGGATTCTGTCCATCAATAAGTCCAGGTTGGTAGCTCTTGGTAAAGTTGTCTTAACCATTGTCTGGAAAAAGTTCAATAATTCTGGGGCATCAACGGTGTCAGGAATCCCCCTGATTCTCATGGTTATTGTGCCTACTTCTATCCTCAGCATCCGCTATTTTTTCCGCTTGTTGGTTAACTTGTAGTTGAAGCTCTTTCACAGTATTAATCAAGTACTGGTGGTATTTTTCCTCGGCGTGCAGTCTATGCTCTTCCTCTTCTGTACGTGCCCAATATTTTCCATGGCTCCATACACAACATCAAAGTCCTTTTTAAAATAATTTATTAAGTCCACTCTTAAATTTTGTATGAGCTGTATTATCATGCCAGCCGATGGTGGCAAATCTTCTGCCATGTCTAGAGGCATAGTTGGATTGTAAGTCATTGTTTTAAATTCTGTACACACATCTTGGATGTGACAATATGGGAGGGGGAGTGAGCCTGCAGGCCCTTACTCACCCCCACAGCAGACTTTTTTTTAGTCGCAGGAACGGATTTGTCTTGATTTTTTTGCTTCTGCATGGTGAGTAGTTCTTCTTGAAAGTAATTACGTACTTCAAATTATTGCATTGAGTTTGCAAATTGTATTTTTGGAACTAAATTGTCCCAGTGTCCCAGGAGATCCTCTAAATGGTGGCCATTCAAGATGGTGGCCAAGCTCTGCCCCCCTAAAAGTTAAATTTTATTTGAAAACTATCACAAAGACCTTGGAGTGCAGTCCTTCCTACTATCTACATGATTTTGCCAGACCTGCACAGGACATTAAGAATTTTACCAGGATTTAACCAGAAATTTTGAAACTATTAAGCATGGGTGTTTTTTGACGGTTGTAGATGTGTAACAGAATTTTTATTTTTTTCATCATATTTTATTTAAAAAATGTATAGCAAATTATATGATATGATACAAATAATGATATCTTTAGAAAGACCATTTAATGGCGAGAAAAACGGTATATAATATGTGTGGGTACAGTAAATGAGTAAGAGGAAAATTACAGCTAAATACAAACACCGCAGAAATGTAAAAACAGCCCTGGTCCTTAACGGTTAGAGAATTGAAAACGGTCTTAATTTAGGCTAAAGTACTATAGAGACATTCCGTGTACCTTGCTGTGCATAATACGCTTGTCCATCTCTGGTGTAGACAACTTGAGCTCCTTGTACTGAATATCCTCCATGATGCTGATCATATCCATATGCCTGGTAATGACATTAGAAAATTAAAATGAATTTGAGATCTTCCCACTAGCTCTTGTCTAATAGCTCAGTAATCCAGAGAAATTATTTAGTTCTCATGAGCATGGGTTCGACGAAGATCAGTTTGGCAGCTTTAGAGAGGGCACAAAAGAGGACATAAAACAGATGGAAATATTGAAAACCATGAATAAGAAAATTCTGTTTCTGTGCTAGCAAATAATACATATGTATCTGCACAGATGTGTAACCTCAGTTAAACTGGGTTAATATGGACTCTCCGTGTGCCACTTTCCATCTATAACTGCTATGGTTAGACCACTGGGTAGTGGGCAGAGTAGAATTATTAGGACGTTGACCCAGAAATATTGCTTTTAGCTATCAAAACAGAGACTTCAAGGACTTATGGCCATGCTGTAGATGTGGAGTATAGCTAATATTAATGGTAGCACAGGAGATTGATTTTAAACATAAATTTAAAAATATGGATTTTGATGGAATATATGATCAAGATACACCAATCTAGAGAATAAAAATGTAAATTTAATGTTAAACTGGATAAAGAGAAGTAAGAGAGAATAGCTATAAATGGAAGATTTTATTATGTTTGCATAAGGAATGTGCAAATTGTGATTCTCTTACAGTTTGGGAGATGGAACAGCAGTAGAATATAAGGCAGAGCAGGACTAACCATAAGGTGATCTTAGGTGGTAGCCCAGGGCTCAGAGAGCCCCAGGACTTAGGCAGGGAGGGATCCCAGAACACTGAATTTGATTGGCCCCATTCACTATCCTTATGTGCATAATTAGGGGAAAAGGGAGTAAATCAGCAACGTGCCTAGATCCTTGTGGAATCTTAATCATTACTCATCATCTTAATCATGGAATGGCTAAGGTAAAAGATAGTTCAGTGATTTGGTCATAACGAATTCTGGTAGAAGTTTAGTAGCAGGACATGGTAAGCTATGCAGCCATTCATTAACCCCTTCATCACAAATGACATGATATAAAGACCCCTTTGTATCGTAAACATGGACAATTTTAGGGTGGAAATTGAGTCCTATCATTTCTCACCAGTTTTTCATGAGGTAGAATGATTGCAAAACCCTTAAAGCCTTTAATGAATATATTTACCAAGATGTGGGTAAATATTTGGAACACTGTATGTAAAATATATTTATTTCAAGAGTTAAGATACATACTATACCAGTAACAATGTTCAATTAAAACTTCATATCTGTCATAGTTGTTTTATCTTAGGCATCGCTTTCTTACCGGTGGCGCATCATATGGTGTGTATGGTGGTGGGGCGGAACCAAGGATTGCCTCATCGTATAATAAATGTGGGGCCAGGATATGCTGCAAATCGATGTGAAATGATTGTTATTACTATGTTGGTCAAATTATATATTTTTTTATAATTTCAAAAATATCCACACAAAAAATTGTCTTCTTCAGGAATTGTATGTTACAAATTTATATACATCACACAGCAAGTAGGACATCAAAGTTAACAATAATGCACTGGATTACAGATTAAACAAATATAAATTGGGATTTTCAAGATTGGAAGCAAACATTAAAGACATGATTGAACTATTGAAATGTATTAGTGAAATTAACACAAATCTTTGCTAAACAGCCATTTTGCTTCATAGCATAAAAAAAACTTTAAATACATTTGAACAGATATAACCAAAGACAACCAAACACATTGGGTAATAAATCATAGCATTCCTAGCCAATTCACCTCAGTCACAGTTTATAAATAGCCTTGTGAAACGTTTATCTTCCTCTTTCTTTGAACGAACTGGCAAATAAGCGCAAACACAATACAGGGAAACTAAGCAAAAATTTGGAACTAAAACAAAATGCAAAACTGATAAGACAGGACAACCAGGAAATCAATATGCAGATACGGTCATGTTTTGTGAAGATTGCAATAACTGCAAAACAGCTGAAGAGTATTTGGGCAAAAAAGAGAATATCAGAATAATTTGACAGGCATACATTTTAGGTCCAGTAAGTTTTCCCACTATTAAATAGCTCAGTTTAAAATGAAAGAATGCCCTTTAATTGTGCCAACAAGTCATCAAAATCATGTTATAGACATACTGGATGAAATTTCTGGTTGAACCCAAGCCCCAGCAAGTCAATGGTTGCAACTGAAATTCCTTTGGTAATCCAGGTAGCCTTGGATCAGAAATATAGCTATTCATTGCTGGATTTACATGTTGGATACTTGTTGGCACAGTTCCCAGCTCACAGTTGCTTGTTCCCCAAAGCAAAAAAACCTACATGGCAGATAAAGTAAGTTTAATTTCCATTTAGTCGAAATGACAATGTTATTGTTGCATTGTTAACACACCTCTAGTGGCTGTCTTTCTGACAGCAACAAAGGACACTTCAACCATGAGAACCAAGTCAGACTCATCAGTGTAAGGTCTCCGATACTTACCCTGGCAGTCCAGCGATCAGCTGTTGCTCCGATCTGACGGTTTGGACAGCATCCTGGTCGCTGATCTCTGTGTGCATGCCCTTTTTTATGACGCGGCGCATGCAAGCCAGCGTCATGACGTCAGAGGGGCTTTAAACAATAGAGACCAACATACTCTCATGTTTTGGGGACATGGCTACACCAAACATGCCCCAAAACGTATAAAGGCTCACTTAGTCCATGACACAGTGCCCTGTTGTGGTTCCTAGGTTTCTAGGGTCCAAATAGTGTGTACCTATGTCTGTTTGTGGTATTTTGGTATTGACCTGGCTTTGTTCTGACAAAAAAAGCAAATTTTAAGTGCTCAAAACAGGCACCCCCTACAAGACAGGCACCTATTATGCCTGGAGCACCAAAGGTCAAAGCTTTGTTGACAAAGTGTCTCTGTTAAATGTGTCCAGTGTCCCGTTAGATCATATTTTTGTGTTTTCTTCTTTTTTTCCACCCTTTCTGAAAGTTGTTTGGACTTGATCTTAGATATTTCTGCCTGGTCCATTTGTACACTCTGTTTACTCTGCATTATTAAACCCACACTAATGAAAGCTGCTTTAATAATTATTTTCTATTTCTTGGATTTTTTCCTGATTGTGTTTTTGATGTTTTTGGTTTACATTTGAAGAGAAACCCACAAATTATAAATGTGAAAAACATTAAAGTCTAAACACAATAGTGGCAGTACAATAAAAACCTGGAGTTGCAGACCACAACCAAGTTTGTTAAAACGAGGGGTAATTTACTTGGATAAGAATTATTTATGCATTCACCAATGCCTTCAGTTTGGTTCCGCCTAGATTTATTTATCAAAATACTGTTCCATAATTGAATAATTCACCCTGTTCCACATCTTTTATGTCAAATAACCCAATAATTTTATTCTCCTCTTAAAGACACATGAGAAAAACAAGGAAAAAAAACCCTGGACCTTGACAGAGTTAGAATGGATTTTCCCCAATTTAAGAATTTCAGGAAACAGAGATCAACTAACTCCCTGTCTATCTGGCACACTGGAAACTGGTGTCCCAGTCTTGAGAAATAAGAATGCTATTTAAACATATGACATATGATGATATGCTGTATGAAATATATGGCAACCTCTTGCTCCGTAGAAACAAGACAAACGGCTTCATAACTTTGGTGAGACGCTGAATATCTAAAGAAAATCCAAATAGAGGGCATTTGCGGATTCCTGATAAAATTAAGAACACTTCTGTAAGAAAATACATTCCTCAGGCAGCTGCCTCTTCAAATGTCTGTAACTAAATGAGAATGCAAATCCCAAAAGGTTAATCGTTTTCCCTTTTTTGTGAACAAAAAGAGAGTACTTACAAAAACCTGCAGCTCCTTGATGCACCAACTGAAATGCATCTTTGTTTAATGAAAGGTGATGCTTCTTGATGCACAACAAACAATCTAACTGTAAAAATTCCATCTTCTGGGGAGACTGGGACTTCCGTGACAAATTCAGTAACCATTGGTCTGACATCATTTGAACCCAAGTTTGCCATCTACCTTTGATAGAGTATAATACAATTTTGGAAACACATTTAACATTAACAGCTGTCTGGATGTTTGTTTTTTGTAAGAAGAAGGAAAATTAGTCTGCCCTCAATAGAAATTGGCTTGCCCTGCATTGCAGTCAGTCTCTAATTCTCCTGGTCACAACTCAGCTTGAGAAGACCTTTCCCCTAGATGACTAAGACTTATCTGGAGCCCTAATGGCAATGACATAACCTCTGAGGTCTTTTTTAACACTCCAAAGTCTTTCATAACACTACTTGCATAAAAAAACGTTTTTATAAGCGCCATATTGGCCAATTTTGTTTATATTTTAAACAAATATAGACTTGTATCTCTAATAAATGATACACTATTAGAATTACCCAACTGTCAAAATGTCCAAAAGTGGACTTGTATACGACATGTCTAACAAGTTGTTCCAACATTTTTATTTAAGTGAAAGCCTCCAATCTTTTGGTGTTTCAACTTGATGTATTTAAAACTTTAACTAATTTTGCCTACGTACGGTTTATTATCAATTTTGTTGGAGAGAGTAGGTCTAGGACATTCAGAGTTGGATTTTATGTGTAGAACACTGTACAAATAAATACAAATAATTAACATACTTATAATAACTGGCACCATGTTCACAAAGGGCCCATTCCCACAAACAGTGTGGGTCTGCTTAAGTTACATTTCAATAGTATTTGTTCCATTGCTAATGCAATAAACATTTAGCATTCTGGTCTATACTGTAAATGTACTTACAGAAAATATAAAAAAATAGGCAATAATTTAATTGTAGAGAAATTGTACTGAGTTGTTTACTACAGTGAGAATTCAAAGTGAGTTGGCTATATATTATACAGTATATTGAATACTCACTGTCTTGGTCCTAGCCTCCTGCAGAGCACTTTCCCAAGCCCTGTAAAATATCAAGTGTAAATTTCACATTATGGCAATAAAATTTCAATATGACATATTAGGTATATAATTAGATTCAATAAATAATTATTAACAAAATCAATCATTTTATCATCAATTAATATTTTTTTATATTTATTTCTCCAGTCTGCACATAAATCCCCCAAAAATATATCAGAGATAGAATTTAAAATAATTAAGCTGAGCATAACGAGCTTTAATGAGCATTAAATGAGACCTTTTGTAGGATCTATCATTTACAGTCAACAGATTGATATACCTTTAGATTTTTCCCAGCAACTGTCAATCAATATACAATCTCTAATTTACAAGTGTTATTTTAAAAAAATCAGGCACAATGTATCAGGCACAATGGGCAGATGTTAAGAGTGCCATAGTGTGCCATAGAGTGCTAACGTTGGCGTGTCCTCATTAAACATATATATTTCAAACCAGCACCAGTAATCAGTCACCGTTTTCTGACTACTTACTGGTACTTTGTCAAGTACCTTTACATGCTTTTTTTTTTTTTTTAAAGAGTTTTTTATAGTTCAATTATTGAGTCAATAACTCTTCTTCGGAACGATTGTAATTGGTTGAGTTTGACAGCGTAAAGTAAGATATAGGCCGTAACAGAATGGTGGGACTGTAATCGGGTTGACATTTTTAGCAGTTCACCAACAGCCAACAATTAGGATTAATAATTATAAAACTATATATTACAATGTTTAATGATGGTAAAATCTAAAATAAAGACAAAAGACATTTTTAACACACTATTTATTTCCCAAGAAATAAAATAAAATGAGTATCGGCGCTTGGCAGATAATCCCTTATTTTGCAAATGTAGGGGGAAATTAATAATCTCACAATATGATAATAAGTAAAAGTTCCAAAGTCAATATTTGGTAAGGATATCTCCTCGTTGTTAAGGGGATTATGATGGTTGAAAAATAGTCTGTTTCCTCTGTGGCTAAAATCAGTTTTGTCTGTCTTTCTTGTTTATAATTTTAAAAAAAACTTAGGAAGGTTTTTACAGTATCTGACAGCTTTGCTTTACATGTTGCAGAGTGCCTTAGTGCATTTTCTTACCAATTTTATTTAACTCTATTTTTGCGCTCTCTTATTCGTTTTTATTATTTATTTCCCTAGACCATCATCCCATATAAACATGACCAAACTTCACCATTCATCTGGCAGTTTTTATTAAAAATAAATCAACGGAGATAGATAAGTCCTTTATATAAAAAAAACTTTCTCTAAGACTTCCAGCACTCGGAGAAACTGTGGGAATTATAGTTCATTTATCTTTGCAGGGTGTAATTAAAGTCATACTAATCATGTTAATATCTGGAATATTATTTACAGCCAGTTTATGTAAAAACAAATTCAAGGTGACAGATTGACGTTAATTATTTTTGTAACGTAACACACTTACAAACAATCATCTGCACTTTCAGCAACAAGGTTGATGACGTTTCCTTCATGGCATATAATCTGTAGGCAACAATCTTTGCCTTTTCCTTCCGGTGGATTTAAATCTATTTTAGGAATAATAAAATAAATGTAATGTTAATTTATAAACTACTTAAATGAAACTTAATTACAAAAGTGCCATTTAAAGCCAACTAACCAAACACAGTTTATCCAAAACAGCAATAATCTGGGCAGATGTTAAGTAGTGATGTCGCGAACCGTTCGCGAACTTCCCGCGAACGGCTAGCCACGGCTCGCCACGAAGTGTTCGTGGCGAAGTTCGCGAACTGTTCGCGACATCACTAATGTTAAGTACAAACAAAATACATATGTGACATTACAGATTGTCTCTGAAGTTTCAAACTGTTTCTCTAGCCTTCTGGTCTGTGAGTTACTGCAAAGGGTGTTAAGAGGTGCCTGTGCCTCAACTTAGAGACCTCACAGGGAAAATATCCTACTTAGCTAGCCAGACCTCGATGGCCAGGTCAAAGAATCTAAAGACTTGAGCTGATCAGGCAGAAAAATGACTTGTGATATTGTTACATTATATGGGTAATTAACCATTCAGACAATAAAGGTCATTGTAAATAAATTACTGTATTTTTATAAGTGAATAATTTGTGTTGCCTAATACATTCTTCTTTCTAATCCAGTTTGTGGTTTTCTAGGAACAGTGGCTTTGACTCTGGTTTTGGGGGACCTTGCAGTTGTGTCTCTCAGGGTCTATGAGAGCTAATGCTTACCCAGAGTTCTACCCAGAAATATTTAGGCATTGAGCAGCTGCCATTTAAGCCCTATATTAAATCCAGCTTAGGTGGGTGAGAGTTTTACACGAGCAGTTAGATTTTTGTGCGATTAGCACCGAATGGCAAACTTGTTGCTAATGTTATTGCTTTTTTCCTCCATGCCTTATCATGTAATATTTATAATATATTAGATACCAAATATTTACAACTCTTTAATGCAGTGCCTTGGAGATAAAATAAGTGATCTTTCACTAAAATAATTAGTACTAATGCGATCACTAATGTGTGTGTGACCTTTGGTGTAGTCCTTTTACTTCCTATCGGACCAGGAAGGCTGAATTTCTGAACCAGGAGAGATAGGACTGGGATCATGTAGGGGGTGGATATACAGTGATCAATAACAGCAAAACATATTGACTGGGCCAGGTTGGGGGTAGGAACTACAGAGCTAAACGTCACTTCCTCTGTTAAGATCATCTTTATTTTACTGCCCCGCATGCCAGGCAACTCACAGTATTAAGGTTTTCCTGAGTATTACAATGTATGACAACAATAGTAATTATCTACAGGACATTCTAGTAATCATAAAGTCTGCGCTAGGTAACAGAATTTTATTTAGTTGCAAATATAAAACAAAAGGCAGATTCCAAATGTATACAAGAAAAATAAAAGTGGATGAGATCACACTATTATATTACAGAATGTATTATTTTATATGTGATTAAACCTCACATCTTTATTAATCTCCATTCCCGTACCTTTGCATTCCTCGCCCACTCTGATATTTGCACAGTCGATTTGCATGTAGATTCTATCTTCCGTATCTTGCCGTTCCTGATCACTATAATAGATCAGACATCCGTTTGACCACAAATCAAACCAATTCCTTTTCCATCTCTTTAAAATGGTGCCTTGGGATGAAAACAGACACATATTGCAGTGAAAATCAAATGCAATCTTCATAGAGAATCTTCAGAGAATTGATAGAAAGCAGAAACTGATTTATTTCCATAATAAAAGTGAAAAGCTATATTAGTTGGAGCTGGGAAAATTTAAATTGTGAATAGAATGCATAAATACAAAGAATATGTCTATAATAAACACGCACTCTAGACTCACTCAATGATTTAGCTATTCTTTTAAAGGTAATACATATTAATATAAGGAGAATATGCCCGCTCTTTAAACAATACATTAAACTAACTTTTATACATAGACATACTAGTATATTAAACTATGTTTCCCAATTGTACAGCGCTGCGTAATATCTTTGTCGCTTTATAGATACCAGTAAGAAAATAAATGTTTTATATATAAATTTATACTCACTTTGCCGAAGCAGCCATCCACTTTTTACGTAAGCCATATCTTCTGCTCCTGTAAAATAAATACATATGTTCTCAGACTTGGGGAAACCAATACAATCCAGGCATTGGTATCATGTTGGTAGAATTACTTGGTCCGTCTCCTCTACCTTCCACCTTGTCAGAGATGCTGTTCTAGATGCACTAAAAAGTAACTTGCGGCAAGTTGACAACAACACTGTGTACATAAAAATGATTACAAATATACACACTAGTGTTGTCTCCATGTCACACCAGTTGGTTAGCTGAAATATGGTCAAAAAAAGTAAATGTAAAAAAAGTTAATTTACGTCCCTAAAATAATCACAATTGAAGAAGACATAGCACTTTTGATGTTTTGCATATTTTTTTAGATAAAAAATGTCTGAGGTTGTACCTTGTGAGGAGCCTCAAGTTTTGTTCTGGAATGCAAGAAAAAATATCCTCTTCTGTTTTCCTTTTTTTCCCCAGTTTTATTTTTTCAATGAGCTGTCACATGCACACGTGTGATTTCCTCCCCCCCCCCCCAAAGATTATACAGAAAAGGGGAGCGGGGAGAATGGAAGCAAAGTGCAGGTTTCTTATTAACATATACTGTAATATAAGGGCTTCCTTAAACAAGTGTAAGCTCATTGAGCAGGGCCCTCAACCCCTCTGTTCCTGTGCGTCCAACTTGTCTGGTTACAACTACATGTCTGTTCGTCCACCCATTGTACGACACTATGGAATTTGCTGGCGCTATATCAATAATAAAATAATAAGAAAGTGCAATGACTTAATGACCGCTATGATTCTTCCCAATACAGCATTATATGCAACAAAGAAAAAAGGAAAACAATAGTGCGATATTATTTTGCAGCTTGTATATGTAAAAATAGTAATAATAATAATGCCTGGAACACAGGCAGGATAAAGAATAATAACGGACGAGGAATATTCAAGGGGATTTTGACATATCTAAAGGCTCTAGGTATTTTGTTTATGCCCATTACTAAGTGTTCCACATTTATAAAAGCCAACTGATGTGTACACAAAGATCGAGAAGGAGCAATTGTAGATGCAGTGTTGGTGTAGATGCTGGTAGCCACATTTAATATGGGGATATTATAGCAAATATAGGACAAACTATTAAAAGGAAACAAGAGGTTATTGAGGAAACTGCTTGGTCAAGCTCACAATCTAAAGAAACTATTATAGTGTGATAGTCCCACAATTCCAATGATTTAAAGGTACTCTCTTATATATATATATTTTAATCCGCTGTTTTTCTTCATCAGTTTAAATATAGGGTTCTTTTAAAAAAAAAAAAAAATTGAAATAAATGGTCAGATTTTCACTTCTGTCCATTCCTCTTGCTGTGAGCATAGTGAAAATATTGTCAATGTGCTGCTATTGCCTCAATCCGCCAATCCAATGATTAGATACGCATTGGATGCACACTAAGCACCCGTTGACACCAAACATACAATAGATTCAATTATTGAATTTATTTCGTTCTGAAGCCCCAAGTTGCTGTCTGAATAACTGGCATTAGATGTGTGGGGATTGGAAAATGTAAACAGGTTGTTTCTGAGAACCGCCATGATTTTACTAGCAATACAATAGAGGCAGCATCTATGCCATAAAGTTACCCCACAAGTAGCTCTATAAACCTCTTCAATGTCTTAAGTAAGGCTTTATAACAAATCCACTTCTCTATCTTTCCTTAAAGGGATACTATAGGCATCAAAACATCTTTAACTTATTGAAGCAGTTTAATTTGCCTGCATGGAAATGGCTTAAGTTTCTGCCATTTAGGAGTTAAATCACTTTTGTTTCTGTTTGTGACTGACACGGCCTGCATAAAAAAATGTTTCTTTTCCAATCACATGTTAACTTGCTTTAGAAATGTTTATCTCCTGCTCTGTAAATAGAACTTTAATCACATGTAACAGGGTCCTGCAAGGTCTAGAAGGCTATTAACAGAGCAAAAATTTGAAATTCTAAATTAAACAGTCTGTGCAATAAAGGAAGTTTAAACATTATATCTATGTAGGAAGGCTGTGAAAGTAACATGAAAGGAGGTGTGACTAGGGCTGTATAAACAAAGTAATTTAACTCCTAAATGGCAGAGAATTGAACAGTGAGACTGCAAGGGCAAGATCTATACAAAAATTGGGTAATTAAGCTAACGTTGTTTTGGTGGCTATAGTGTCCCTTTAATGTTCCAATTAAACATTAAAAATATTAAGGCAGCATATTTTAACACTGCTCAAAATGTTAAGTATTTTGCTTTGAGATATGCTTAAATGTCACTTGCCAATAGTTGGTACAAATTTGAAACAGTTTTTTTTAGTGTATGGTATAACATAAATAGGAACTTGGTGATAATTCTCGTTCCACAGCAAAATGTTGGCAAACGTTCAGAATACGATTAAAACCATTTGCTAGAATGTATTATCACAACAAGTAAATTATAGCAAACATGGCTCTCCCCAGAGTTCATCAAAAGTGTTCTGGGACAATGTTGTTGTTTACTGACCTTGGGGCATGTCTACATTACATCTTATTACAGTCAGTTGAAAACATTGTCTTAAAAAACAAGTAGAACATTTAAAACTTTGATTTGTAAGATATAAAACAGGAAAATGCCCAACCTTTCCTCTTCTGGGGTACAAAAAATACTGTTCATTGATGGAAATAGACAAATCATTGAAATAATTGAGTGCCCTATCTTGCCAAGTTGCAGAGCTCAAACATGCTCTTTGTGTAATGACCATGCTGTAGTTATTCAACGTCATCAAATAGAAGACCCATCACATGTCATTCTGCAACCTGTAACCATACCCTCGTCCAGGCTTACTTTGACCTCCTTAGGCCTGCTTGGGTTGTGACGGTCTCTTAGACATTAATTACCCTATTCATGGAACCAAATAAGTCTTACCGAAGTTTCAGTAGAATCTCTCTCACACATAGCCATAAAACGGGCAGCACAAGTTACTTATGATTTCAATGTACAATTGACAATGAACACGTGACAACAATAATATTTCCTCCTCCTTTGAGGCTTGTTAGTAAATGACTGGATTTTTATTTAATGGAGGCAACTGTTTGATTGATTCCCCTCACAAATAAACAAACAAATAAAGTATCTCTGAGTTGATCCCCGCTAGAGCTTCAGCAAGAATGTATGTTATGGTTTGTCGTTATGTTATGGTGCTGTGTCCTAGATGAGTCTATGGTCAATATCAAGACTGATACAAGAGAAGACGTTAAGTATAGGTATACCAATCTTGATGGTTAAATACTATATTATGTGAGATTTTTGCTGTTAGACAAATCGTGAACACTGTACCATGTCTAATATACGTAATGTACGGTATGTATTGATGTTAAAAAAAAATAAAAAATTCTTTCAAATAAAGATGAGAAATATTTAAAAATATATATATATATTTTCTCCTGTGGGTGAAAGCATAGCTTGCCCTGTAGGTGGCATTGTTGAATATTGAGTATGGCTGGATTATGGAGATCACTTCAGCTGTACTTCAGCTGTACTGAATAGGAGGAAGTAAGAAGAATTTCAAGCATAAGAATTTCTTGATAAGTTATCTGCAGCACCCCTAACATACGAAATAAATGAATAGACAGTGTTTCAGGTGATCTGATTGCATTGCTAGGCCCCATGTGCCATAGCCCACCAGGAATTTTCCTGGTATCCCTAAAAGCGATTCTGGTCCTGGCACATGGGCAATCCGGGCACCATAACTGCTGCAGCCTTCTTTAATGTTTAGGGGCTTGGACTGTTCCTTTAACCACTTCACTACCTAAATTGAGTATAAACATTTTTACTTTCATGTATTTTGAAGAAATAAATTTAGTTCATAAAGCCTTGCTCACCCTCAGGTATACTCTAGAAATGCTTATCACCATAAGAAATAATTTATCTGCCAGGATTAACTGGTTGTTGATTTAATGTCTCAAAATGTCACCTCACCCCTTGCTTGCAAATAGTGAAGGAGTAAAGGAAGTTTCAATGGGTCATACCATTCCTGCAGTTAGGAAGCATTGAGGAGTGAATAGATTGATATTGCTATGGATTGTTTTAAATACCTTTATTTTAGAAATATTTAGTTGTTTTTATTTTATGTATGTATTTTGCTTAAATGCAGACATTCTTTTTACATTCAGTTGCCCTTTTCATTAAGCTGTACTGCTAATAATCCCTTCAGCGTTCTTACAAATATTTATGAGCACGATATTTGACCATTTTTATTTATCTATTTTTCTCACACCTACTGTATGTAAGAAAAATTGTGTTTTGCTTTTATACTAACATTTTTATACTAACATTTCAAGAATTACAGAACACTGTATACCATCTAAAGTTTTAAATTTCTTGAATATTTTTATAAAGGCTGAACAAATAAGTGAAAAATAAATATCGTGTAAATGTACATAATTAAAAATTTTTTATATTTGTCTGCAAAGCAACCTATTCACAACTGTGTTATGGTTTGTTTATATGCCAGATATGAATTCCTTGCGTCAAATACATGTAATGCTAATATTTTTTTCAATCAAAAAGTGCTCGATAGTGAAAGGATTACAATAAGTAATAAAATATCTTTGCGCTGCTTTAGAAATGTCAGTAAAATGTTTTATGTAACATTTCCTTCTTGTGTGGGCCTTACAGTGAGTACACGTCAATCAATCATAAAAATATATGTATTCTAGATGTATGTCTCAGACATAATGTGAATATATGCATCCCTATACAGCAACATAACCGTGGTTTACACCCCTATGTAGATGGTACAGAGGTACAAGCTTAATCCTCACAAAATAATATTTTATGTTTCCATTCACTATTTAGGCGGCTAACACAACATATTGATGAAATTGTACACTACACATAACATCTGCATGATATGCACACTTTAACTATGTCGGTGGTCAATGCGATAAAAGCCTGCTGATTACATAGCTCACTAGGAACTTAAAAAGGTAATACATATTTTTAAAAAAAGCACAATATGTATCATAAGCAACATACCCTTTTTTTCTTTTTGGTACATAGCGACGTTCTTGTCTTCAGGAGCTAATTTGCTATTCATATTGAAAGTAGGCTGCTAAATTAAAGATGAAATCTAGTAGTTATATATTATATTGCAGTAAATAAAATAAAATAAAAAAGGTACTGAGATAATAAGCTCAGGTCGAGAATCAATGCAAAGACAATATTTCCTTCCAAGATGTGTTTTTTTTTCCCTATTGTTGTTTTTTTGGTAGCTATGTGTGCATAACACAGTTACCACCCATGGGGGTACATTTCTCTATGCTTGACTCTGTACTGTATGATGTCATGCAGGAAAATTCAACACTAAATCCCAGCTAATTAAAACCAGTATATTACATGAAGAACTTAAAAAAAAATAAAACAGAAATAAAACAACAAAAAAAGAAGGAACTACAATTTAAAATTACAACTTCGAAGGCAGCAAAGAATATAACACAAGCTTGGGGTAGGCTAATATCTTATATTTTCTTTGATTTCTGGTTTATAAATGTGTTCACAAAAGGTTTGTGGGAACCATCTAATTGCTGCTAATGTACATTGATATCTTTTTAGATGATATAAATTTATTTGCTTCAATATTTACTATCCAAGAAATCAGGTCATTTGTGACAAACTATTCGTAAAGCATATAACATAAAGCATAGGGTTTTTCCAGAGTTGCTGTTAACTATCTTCCGAAAGAGGTTGGTAATATCAAAGTTTGCAACCTTATCTCTTTATTTTAACATCTGCTTTATAATAACATCTGATGCAACTAATCACCATTAAGCGCTAACAGAACGAAATTCTAATTAAACTACTACAATGTACTGCTCTCAGCTGCAGGACTCAAAGGCACAGAAAAACGGAAATTAAAACTAAAATACAAAAATGACATGGTCCACAACAATGAGGCCCCTTTCCCAGCCTTCTGGCAGTGACGTGAGCTGCAAATAACTTCAGGACCCAAGGGATGAACAGTCTCTTCGATCCCCATGGTGTTCTATTAATGGGGCCAAGGAGATGCCCAGTCTCCTGGGTACTTAAATGTAAGTGCCCTTGTAGGTCCCAGGGGATATCCTGGGCCTTATATATATGTAGAAAGCAAAAACTACCCAAACCCCTTGCTGCCCACAGATAACTACCTACAACTCCCTAATAATGGTGAAAATAAATCTGTAAAAAAATATATTTTAATATTTATCATTAGAGGTCTTCTTTCTTATATCTCCTTTCTTTGGCCTCCAGACAGACCAAATTGAACCCCATCATATTCCAATGTAACTGTTTGAAATAAAAAAGGCTCCCCCTTCACCAAAAACAATATATATATATATAATAAATTAATTAATAATAAGCTGGGAAATCAAAACTGTGGTGCAAAAAAATATAAATTTGAGCCCTTGAGGACCCAATGCAGATTGAACATTCAAGGTTAAAAGGACTTTCTATGCTTTGAATGCTCAGTTAGAGCACTGTGATTGGTTGGCCTGCACTCCTCTCTGACAGACTATTCTTGTTTTTTTCACAAGATTTGCACATTAAAGGACCACTATAGTGCAAGGAAAACATACTCGTTTTACCCGCCCGGCTCTGGAAGGGGGAAAGGGGTAAAAACGTACCTTTTTCCAGGGCTGGGCGGAGAGCTCTCCTCCTCCGATCCTCCTCCGTTCCTCCTCCTGGGCTGAATGCGCACGCGCGGCAAGAGCTGCGCGCGCATTCAGCCAGTCACATAATGCTTTCCTATGGACGCTGGCGTGCTCTCACTGTGAAAATCACAGTGAGAAGCACGCAAGCGCCTCTAGCGGCTGTCAATGAGACAGCCACTAGAGGATTAGGGGGAAGGCTTAACCCATTAATAAACATAGCAGTTTCTCTGAAACTGCTATGTTTATGAAAAAATGGGTTAAACCTAGCTGGACCTGGCACTCAGACCACTTCATTAAGCTGAAGTGGTCTGGGTGCCTAGAGTGGTCCTTTAATGTTTATAGATGTATATATTTCAGATTTCAGATTTTAAAACTGGTTGACTAGATATGCATGTTTCACTGGAATGCAAAAAAGAAAGCTGAAAGCATATATAACCCCTCACATATCAAGGAGAGAAACTAAATATAGGTGTACTATACACAGGTTAATCTAGTTTAGGATACAAAATAAACATTGGTACCGCTGGGTACTTTGCAGAGGTAACTTAACTAACGTCATATGATGTAAATTCAGCACTGTAGGTAGGGTGGTAGGTGGGACTGAGGCAGGGGCTCTATCATCTGGAAATCAACCAATACCGCTAGTAGGCCGCATGAGACAGTCTATCTCCAATCCCAGACACAGTCTTGCGTCAATAGCCGGTCATCATGCAGATGATAGGAAGGTCTGCTGGATCCTGACTTTTTACCTGTCGGAATCCAGGCTTTAATGGGGGCTAGTGTCGCAGTTCCAGGAGCTTGCAAAACGTTTATGTTGAATGAATAAAAAATAAAGAGACCAAAATCTATCAAATGCATTAAAGTTGTGCTAGTGTAATACCTAGTGTACTATAGTCTGTTTTCCCACTATGAAAAATAAATCTTTGTGGCTGTATGTTTATAGGGTTGCTGCTAACTGCTCCTCAACAGAATTGTGATCACTGAAACTTATTTAACATAAGGCATAGGGCCCTTATTCCTTGATCCAATACTGGTAAAAGCAGTATTGTAAAGCATCAGAACAGTGGGATCATGATTGTGTTAACAGTAGAGTTGAGCGAACCCGAACTGAAAAGTTCGAGTTCGTACCGAACATTAAGTTTTTTGGACCCCGGACCCGAACACGGGCATATCACTGTGTGTTCGGGTTGGAGTTCGGTGTTTGGCGATTTAATGACGTGTTTTGAAAGGCTGCAGGGCAGCCAATCAACAAGCGTTTGACTTGTGTGCCCTTAGAAGCTAGGCACACAGATCACAGTATTATACTGTAATCTAATTTCTTTTAACCCCTGAGGATTCATTTTTATTTATTTTTTAACTCTCAGGGGTTCAATTTATTTAATTAATAAATTTAAATATTTTATAATTATATATATTTTGCTCGCTGGAGTGGGTGGGAGTTATGGGAAAGGGGGGAATTTACTGTTAGTGCTGCTTACTGCTAGTTAGGGGTTAGCGGTAAAAGAAAAGTTTATAAAAAAAAATTTAAAGTATAAAAAAAGTTAAGAAAGTGTAAAACATTTAATAAGTAAAAAAAAAAGTTTAAAAATGGGTTTTACAAAGTAAAAAAAGTTTTACAAAGTAAGGTTTGCAAAATATACTGCGCAAACTCACTTTGTGTGTCAAAAAGGCAGAAAAATGCTTATTACCACTACACTTGGTACAAGCTAGCGGAAAAATGATCCCACACTAAGGTTCAAAATAGGCCTTTTGAATTGCCCTGGGATGTCTTCTTTAAGAAATTGTATGCCTTTAAGGGGTAATTGGATTATATAGCCTTGTAAAATACTCTAAAATGGGACATGGACACAGCATTAAAATTCAAAGTTTGAAAAAAACTGGAATGGCTGTGTCTCAAATGTGCCCCTTCAATGTCCACATATACCTGGCAAAGGTACATACGGGGGTATTACTGTAGTCAGCCAACATAGCTGAGCAACATTTGAAGTAGTATACAGTAGTAGTACACATAAGGTTTGCAAAATATACTGCGCAAACTAACTTTGTGTGTCAAAAAGGCAGAAAAAATGCTTATTACCACTACACTTGGTACAAGCTAGCGGAAATATTATCCCACGCTAAGGTTCAAAATAGGCCTTTTGAAATACCCAGGGATGTCTTCTTTAAGAAATGGTATGGCTTTATGGGGTATTTAGATTATATCGCCTGGTAAAATATTCTAAAATGCGACATGGGCACAGCGTAAAAATGTAAAGTTTGAAAAGAACGGGAATGGCTGTGTCCCAAATGTGCCCCTCCGATGTCCACATATACCAGGCAAAGGTACATATGGGGGTATTGCTGTACTCAGCCGACATAGCGGAGCAACATATGAAGTATTATACAGTCGTAGCACACATACGATTTGCAAAATACACTGTGCAAACTCACTTTGTGTGTCAAAAAGGCAAAAAAATGGTATTACCACTACACTTGGTACAAGCGAGCGGAAAAATGATCCCACGCTAAGGTTCAAAATATGCCTTTTGAAATACCCTGGGATGTCTTCTTTAAGAAATGGTATGCCTTTATGGTGTAGTTGTAATATGCAGCCTGCTCAAGTTCTCCAAAGTGGGACACGGATGCATCAAAATCCTCCATGAAAATTCACACTTAAAAACTTTAACTTGTTACGTCTCTTTTACAGCAGTGTAACTTCACAAAATAGTGTCTAGGTCATACAATCGGCATATTATTTTACTCACAAGACTTAGCTGAGCATAATTTGGGGGGTTTGAATTTAGTGGCACATATGAAATGTACAAAATGCCCAGCATTATTTTTTACCACATACTTTGGCATATATTGGTGAAAAAATGGGGGCATGTTAAGGCACTATATGCACCATATGAGATACCCTGGAGTGTCTACTTCTACAAATGGTAGGCCTTTGTGTTTTTTTTTTTGAACAATCAAACTGCTATAATACCCCAAACTGAAGCATAGGCCCATTAAATCTGCCACTCAAAATTCTACTGTAAATGTTGAAATGGACAGGTCTCCTATATGGCACTGTAGCTTCACGAAATAGTACCAAAGACATACAATGGGGTATCGTTGTACTCAGCAGAAGTAACTGAACACAAAATAAAACTTTATACAGGAATAGCACACACCAACTTTACAAAATACACATGAGAAGTTCTTTGTTATAAGTTTGTGTGCCAAAAACCCCCCAAAATTAACTTTTACTCCAATATTTAGCAGAGATTGTCGGTGAAATGGCTAAGTAGAAAGTGTCAAAACAACCTTAGGACAATAGCCTGTGATGTCTACTTTATATAAATATATACTTTTGTGGCAATTTTGTTTTCTTTTATGGCTATTAAGCTTACAAGACAAACATACCAAATTCTAAAATCGCTCCACATTAAAGGTTTATTTTACTCCTTGTGACCTGTAACTACCTCTAGGCACTAATTAGGCACGCATTATTATTGCAAAAACTGTACAAAAAACACAATTTTTTTTCTTTTTATTGGCCTTTTTCTGTATTTTTTTAATAATAAATAAGCATTTATATATATATATGTTACATCAAATTAAAGACCTTTCTGTCCTTTAAAAAACAGTATATAATATGTGTCGGTGCAATAAACAAGAGAGATGCAATTTGCAGTTGAACGCATACAGCAAGAAAATGCAAAAATTGCTTGTGTCATTAAGCGTAAGACAAGCTTCTGAAGCTGTGTCCTTAAGGGGTTAATTTCACTTTGAGTAATAACATGACGTTTTGCCACTAGGGGGCGATCCTGCATAGCATTTAACAGCTACTTTTGCAAATTCGTTTGCTACATTTTGCCAGATTTTATTTATTTATTTATAAAATATTTTACAAGGATGGATACATTAATATTTCTCTCATTTTCAAGTATGTCCTGGGTCCACAAAACATGGCATTGTTACAATAGGATACAATATTACAAAAATAAAATATTCAAACTATATACACACACACATATATAAATTTAATACATAACAGGTAATAAATATATTCAACCATGACAGGTGCATTCTGTGCTGAGGTATATTGCCATAGATCTCTTAAAAGATTTTAGATTGAATGAAGATTTGACTGTGTCCCTGAGGTTATTCCATAATTGCGATGCTCTATAGGAAAAGGAGGATCGAGCCACTTTATTTTTGTATTGCGGTATGCTAAATATCGTGCTAGTACTGGATCGGAGGTGGGAACAGCTAGGGAGAGCATTCTACTCAGGTAGGGTGGGAGCTTCCCAGAAATGCTCTTAAACACAAGGCTGGAAAGATGAAGAGTGTGTTGAGATTCCAGCAATAGCCAGTTTAGCTCTTTTAACATGTCACAGTGGTGGGTAAAGTAATTACATTCTAGTACAAAGTGGCAGAACGAATTATATATAACATATTAAGTTTATTAAGGTGGGTTTGCGGTGCAGGTGCATACACGACATCCCCATAGTCAATGACCGGCATTAGCATTTATTGCACTGTTTCCTTACTGTAGGGCTTAGGCAGGATTTGTTTCTGTACAGGACACCTAGTTTTGGGTAAAGTTTTGAAGAGATTTATTTCAATGTGAAGGCCAAAGGATAGATTGGGGTCTAGCAACATACCTAGATATTTAAAAGAGCAGACTGCTGTCAGTGTGCTATTTGAATTTGTTCTGATACACAGTTGTTGATTTTGTAGTTTACGTAATTTAGGTACTGTTCCAAAGATCATTGTAACTGTTTTGTCAGTGTTTTGGAAGATTTTGTTAACAGCTTTCTACCTTTCTACCTCTGTGAATTGGTTTTGGAGCACAGCCTCAAGCTGCAGTAGATTGGGTTTGCTAGTATAGATTACTGTGTCGTCTGCGTACATGTGTACAGTTTAGGATTTGCAGACGTTAGGCAGATCATTTCAAAATAATGTGAATAGCAAGGGGCCGAGTATGGAGCCTTGGGGAACACCACACGTGACTGGAAGAGGGAGGGAAGCGCTATCAGAAATGGCCACATATTGCAATTGGTCTGAAAAATACGATCAAAACCAGGTTAGCGGATGATCACCAATGCCTGAGTGTTTAAGGTTTTGCAAAAGTGTGTCAAAGACCTTGGCAAAATCAAGAAAAATAGCTCCAGTTATAGTTGCGTGTGGACGCATTTTGTGACAATACAGGGAGCAATGATATTGTCACCACTTTTATGGACAGGTACAACTTTTGCAGTCTTCCAAAGTTTGGGTATGTATTAGGCATGTGCATGGGAACATTTTTCGGTTCGGCATTCCGAAATTCAGGACTTCGGCAATTCGGCACTTCAACACTTCGGAACTTCGCCAACTTCGGCACTTAGACACTTCGGGACTTCTCTTGCAGCCGCTTGGTAGATAACTCCCTGATTCCCACGGTATTAGGGAGTTATCTACCAAAAGGCTGAAAGACCTAAATTGGTCTTTCAGCCAAATTTACAAATTTACTAATACTAAGTAAAAATTACGCGAGTAGGGGCATGTCTATTAAACAGTGAGCAGCCAGTGGCTGCTCATTGTTAAAAAAAAAAATTCAAAAAAATGGGCCCCTCTCCAGAGCCCCCACCCACAACGCGCGAGTGGTGGCTTTTAAACTAAAGGGGGGGGCCTATTGCCACCCCTGAGTGGCGGGTGGGGGCCCTAAAGTAAAATAATGGGGGGGACCTATTGTACTCCTCCCGGCCCCCACCCCTGAGTGGCGGGTGGGGGCCCTAAAGTAAAAAATGGGGGGAACCTATTGTCCTCCCCCCCATCCCCCACCCCTGAGCAGTGGGTGGTGAGCCTAAATTAGAATGAGGGGGGGACCTTAGGTCTTCCCCCCTCCCTCCTCATTCTAATTTAGGGCCCCCACCCAACGCTCAGGGGTGGGGGCCAGGGAAGAGGACATTAGGTCCCACCCTAGTTAGTATTTTAGGGACCCAACGCACCGCTCAGGGGTGGGGGCCAGGGGGGAGGACATTAGGTGTGTCCCACCCGCCTAATTAGTATTTTAGGGCCCCCACCCACTGCTCAGGGGTGGGGGCCAGAGGGGAGGACATTAGGTCCTCCCCCCTCATTCTAATTTAGGGCCCCCACCCACTGCTTTTTAACAATGAACAGCCACTGGCTGCTCACTGTTTAATAGACATGCCCCTACTCGCTAACTTACTTGACTGGCTAAGTAACTTACATTTTATATGAATGTATGTTACTTGATTGTTGTAAGTGTTGCAAATGCTTACAGCTGAATCCTGGCTATGTTTGTATACTTTTTATTTAACCCTAAACCGAGGACGCATAATTACGCAAACCTCTAATAGGCGTGTTTAACGCCGTAATTGTACCGGTTTTTGTTAACTTGATCGTCGGCGTCCCATCGCCAGACATCGCTGTGGGGACTCCCAGGGGTCCCGCCGCACACATCCTACTGTTGAGGTTTCACAGGGAGAGTGGGTCCTAATGGTGACCCTACAATCACATGGCCGGGGGTAGCTGCCTCCTGCATTGCCAGCAGGGGGGCTGCCTGTAATGACAGGTGGTCCCCCTGCTGGCTGAAAATAAAATGAAAATAAAATTTATTAGTGTAAAAAAAAAAATATATATACTTAGATCATATATATATATTATATATATATGATCTAAGTATATATATACACATATACATACACACGTACACCGCCTAGGTGTATTTTACTATTAATATATATATAATTATATATATATTAATATCAAATTACACGTAGACTGATACTGATTAAATATATATATAATTATTGTTATATATATATTTATATATAATATAAAAAAAATGTAAATACGTTAAAAATAAAATTAAAAATAATTAAAAATAAATAATTAAAAAATATATAGATGTGTGTTATTTCGTTCTAACTGTTTTGTGAAATTAATATATATATATATATCAAAATACACGAGAACTTAAATAATATATATATCTATATACATAAATATATACGTATATCACTATATATATACCTATATATAAATAAAAATATTTAAAAAAAATTATATAGATATATACATATATACACATACGTATATATATACATATATTAATTCTACATATATATTTATGTAATATTTTTACATAATTAGGTATCTTAATTAATTACAATTAGCAGGACCTACCTGACAACCCATGCCGAAAGTAAAGGGAATTTAATTTGCTAGCACTATATTTAACCCTATAACTTTCCGAGACACCATAAAACCTGTACATGGGGGGTACTGTTCTACTCGGGAGACTTCGCTGAACACAAATATTAGTGTTTCAAACAGTAAAATGTATTACAACGATGATATCGCCAGTAAAAGTGACGTTTTTTGCATTTTTCACGCACAAACAGCATTAAACGGACAATATTATTGCTGTGATACTTTTACTGTTTTGAAACACAAATATTTATAAAATTAGCGAAGTTCTCTGAGTATAACAGTACTTTCATGTACAGGTTTTATGGTGTTAAAGTTACAGCGCCAAATAAGGCTTGCGTTTCAGTTTTTTCACATTAAGCCAGATTGGTTCTGCCTTTGAGACCCTATGGTAGCCCAAGAATGAAAATTACCCCTATGATGGCATATTTTTGCAATAGTAGACAACCCAAGGTATTACAAACAGGGTATGTCTAGTCTTTTAGTAGCCACTTTAGTCACAAACACTGGCCAAAATTGGCGTTTTTTGCATTTTTCACACACAAACAAATACTAACGCTAACTTTGGCCTGTGTTTGTGACCAAATGGCTACTAAAAAAGACTGGACATACCCCATTTGCAATACCTTGGGTTGTCTACTATTGCAAATGGTATGCCATTATGGGTGTAAATTTCATTCCCGGGCTACTATACAGTCTCAAAGGCAACGTAACCAATCTGGCGAATTTCAATTTCAAATGTAACGTGCTATATTTGACCCTGTAACTTCCCAAAACGCCATAAAACCTGTTCATAGGGGGTACTGTCTTACACGTGAGACTTTACTAAATACAAATATGTGTATTTTATTGCAGTAAAATCAAAGAGTATTATGACACTGACCTTTAAAATGCAATTTAGAACTAAAAAAATCAAAAAAATCGTATTTTCTCCCATTTTTTTCATATTAAATTATGTTTCATAGCTAAATATTTGATATTAAATGAAAGCCCTGTTTCCCCTGAATAAAATGATATATAATAAGGGTGGGTGCATTTACTATGAAAGAGGTGTATTACGGTTGGACAGACATGTAGCGCAAATGCCAGGTTTTGTTTACACTTTGTTTTGTTCACAATGTGTACATTTGGCTCCGTCCTTAAGGGGTTAAAATTGTATACAGTGTAACATTCTTCTTCTTCTACTGGGTAAGTATATTAGTACTTAGGCAATACTGTGCTTCGGAACTTCGGCACTTCAGCACTTCGGAACTATGGCACTTCGGAAATTCGGTAATTTCGTGACTTCGGGACCTCGGTAATTCGGCACTTCGGCTATTCGGCCATTCGGAAGTACCCGAATATCCGAATTTCCCAAAATATTTGGCCCGAAACGAATTGCACATGTCTAGTATGTATCCTGACACCAGGGATTCATTGATAAGGGTAGTGACAGGTTTAGCAATTGCTGGAGAACTGAGCTTCAGCAACATTGCTGGGATTTGATCTTGTCCACACTGGTTCTTCATTTTTAAATTATTAAGATGTTTATTAACTACACTATTTCCATGAGGGCAACACAAGAACTTTGACAGATAATGTGGACATTACATGGGCACTATAGGCAACAGAATGCCTATATTTTAAAGTAGTAGTTCTGGGGTATAGAGTCTGTGCCTGCAAGCTCAGCAGTGTAAATTTACTAAGGCAGACTTCCAAAGATTGCAAGACCGATGTTCCGCGTCTGCACACTCTGCATAAAGATGCTGAATACTGCCCATAGCAATACACTGACTTCTCTATGAGATGTTGATTGTCGCAGTGTGGCAATTTTCTGCGCATGCGCACTAGCCTCCCAATGCTTCCCTACAGGGAAACTGAGATCATCAGGATTGATGATCTCAGCTGGGGAGGCGGGTCTATGGCATGGCATGCTAGTGAAAGAAAGGTGAGTAAATCTAAATTCATTCTGGGGGGCTGAATCTAAATAGTTACTAGAACATTACAACATTTGGAATACACAGTTGCATTACAAATGGGGAAGCACTTACCTACAACTCCCACCACAGATCTCCACTGTCCAACAGAAATGGACATATCAGTGTGCTTTTTTCTTACTAAATAGGATATATCAACATATTTAACAACTGCAATAGCTCAGTCTATTGAACACCCTAGGGGTTGATGAATAGGCTGTGGGAAAAGTTCCACCCAGGAACACAACTCCCAAATAGAAATCTTCCCCCATGGTGTTATACCAGTAGTACTCAATGATAGCAAGTACAGCACCACCGTTGTAACTATGCCCAGCACTGATATGTGTTTGCAAATATTTAAGTCATTAATATTTGGCAAATATCACATGATGCTTAACAGAAGAACCTATTTAATTGTAAGTAAAATGCATCCTGGCATATCTGATGCTTACAGTAATTAGAGATTAAAGGGACACAATAGGGCACATTCTGACCTTATCTTTCATTCATTATTTTTAGAATGCATTAAAAAAAGGAAATAAAAATCCACTTTACAGAGTATCGACTATTGGTTGCAAGATATGCTGACACTAACTTGCATGCTCACAATGAGATATATGACAGACAAATAAGAATACAAAGAAGTATTCGGTTAATATGATACAATCAAGCATTTGATACAAAATCTTCTTATTTATACAAAATAAATCGAATACACAAAGAAAAACAAAGACAAATACAGGACCAAGACAACAAAAATAAAGCACCACCTATACAGAGCAGGAGAGCTTTCTTACTAATATATCAATATTATCCCTTTTTTTTTTCCTTCCTTTCTTTTTTTTTATATATATATAAAAATGAGAAAAACGGACCAAAAATATGTTACCATTAAGTATTGGAAAGTTTTTGAAGCCAATTTGAGTACCTTATAGTTTTTTTTTGAAAGGAAGTAAAACTCTTTCAATGTCATATCACAAGTGGAGAGTTAGGAGTCACAGAATTCACAAACTCAGAAATAACTCATTTTGTTCTCTAGTGTTGGCTAATTCCAGCCTATAACCATAAGACAACCATAAGATCACGATGGAGTAAAGGCACATTGACTTATAAACCTCTTGGCCTCCAAACTGTACCAACTGAAATCAGTGGAACTATTATTCTGTGTTGTAGAATGCAAATATGGACGTAATACTGGCATTACTTTTTAAAAACCGCACAGCTGGAAGAGATTTGCAGAAGACAAATATATATTTTAAAACATACCGGCTGCCCTACCTGCCTCTTTTTTTAATCTCAGGTAGCCAATCTGCATATAATTTCAAATCAAGAAAGTACATTTGGTATGCATGTGCTCTGTGTGTATGCATTTACTTAAAAAAAATAATGGCATTGAGGAGCACTTTAAAATAAAAAATAAAAATTTAAAATAATTATACAGTATATACAATATTGCACAGGTCCCTTTCTCTAGGAAGAATGCTATTTGTCTAAAATTGACATTGTTCTTAAAGGGGCAGTCAAAGCACTATAATAACTATAACAGTCAAACCATTTTCTAACAGTTTCACATTTGCCTGTATTCCGTAGACACCTCGACTCTGGGCCCTCCCTCTGCCATAGCACTAATGTTCAAGTTCTAACATTTGCATGAGCGATGTAATTCTGACAGAGTTTACTGGAAGACAGCATGCGCAGACACTCTCACCCAATGAATTTTATCCAAACATTAACAAAATAAATATATATATATTGCAGAAGGGGAACATCCGCACGGGACAGTGGAAGGTGCATGGGGAACTCAGGTAAGTGACAAACCACTAAAAAACCGATTGGATATATACTTTCTGATAGAGTTAAGGGACTCCTGCCACCATAACCACTACAGTGGACTTTAATTGTTATGATGTCCAGACAGCTCATTTAAACTTATAGAAGAAAAACAAAATACATCTCTATAGTGTAAAAAACACTCCGCACATGTATAAAGATGTTTGTAATGTATAATTTCCAATGAAATTTATTTTGACAAGATCATTATTTTGACTCACACTGCCTTCTATTTCCTGTTTTCAGAACCAGTTTTAAAATAAATACCAAATATTGAAATAATAGAAAATGAGACGTCGATTAGAAGAAGGGGCAGGGGCCTAGTGAGTAATTATATATGCTCAACACACGAGCACAAACTCAGCACAATATATTTTTTTAAGGTCAGTTGATTAAAGTTATTTTTTTTATAAGTGACAATTTTTCCATGCCTTGTGGCCACTTTATTTAGGATAAAACATGTTCTGTAATACATACACATGCAGAATGTCATAAAGGATCATGTGTCTGTTTAATAGTTTGTTTGTATTTTTTAGAGATACGCCTCAGTATATCTACTATTTAAAAATGAATCCTTATCATTTCTCTATACAGAGGTTAGTGTCAGAGACAAACTCATCATCAGTGATATTCGCCTACCTGTGGTTAGCGTATTAAAGTGTCTTTGATAGGATTGCTGTATTCAGTCTCGTAGTTCTCAGCCTTGGAACTCCCACAGTAGTTCTGAATAGTGTGTGTGTATTGTTGCAATAAGCACCGCCTTCATTGACTTCACAATAGTCTTATGACTGATGATTGTTCACATGCTGCTGCCCAAATTTATTTTTCCAATAGGCTTCGGGGATTTGTAGTTTTATGGAGAGAACTTAAACTGCAGCAGAGTTACCAGTCCATTACTTCACAGGGGTGTTTTTGTAATCGCTTGTCCAAGCAGAGGCATAACTACTAGAAACCACCTGACCCTGGTGTAAACCACCCTATACCCCCATGTGTCTCATTCCTCCCTAGCTGCTCAATGTGTATATTTAATGTGTATCCATACTCCACTCCACCCTCTCCATGTGTCTCATCCCCCCACCCCTCCATGTGTCTCATTCCCCCCCAGGCCCTTCATGTGTCTCATTTTTCCCCCTAGATGATTCCAGGTTTGAGGATATGAACCATCATATGGACCAGTTTGCCCATGCTTTGCCGACATTGCTGAATAATTCAGCAACCCTGCAATCAGAAGGGCAAATGTCTCCAGCCATTCCTGCATCGACTGGGTTAGAAATGTCCTCCTCTGGTGCATCCTCACATGTGACTTCACCAATACGTTATGGTGGAGCTTCTGATTTTTGTCATGACTTTCTTAACCAAATAAGTACCTAGGGCCAATCCCACAGATATTAGGGATTATTATAACACTGTTTATCGATAAAGCATTGGTGTGGGCAAACACTTTATGGGAAAATTATAGCCCCTAGTATTTAACTATTTGGCTTTTGTAAACACTTTTAGGAGAACGTTTAATTCTCCTGATAGGAAATCTAAAGCAGCCACATCCCTCCTTAATTTAAAGCAAGGTAATAGATGTTTGGTTGATTAGGCTTTAGAATTCTGGAATAATCAGGCATTTGTTGATGTTTTTTATGAACGGTCTGTCTTATGGAATACTAGATGAGGTAGTCACAAGACATCTTCCAGTGAACTTGGAAGATTTTATTTCATATCTATCCAATATAGATAAACATCTCAGACATTGGTAGAATATTAGAGTAAGACTCAGAAGGGCTTCTATCAGATTAGCTCCTTTGTTCAATCCTGCTGATTCTATAGCCTTGGTCCTTCCTGAATCTATGCAATTAGGTGTTACATGTTTAACTGAGGTGGAAAAACCATATGGGAAAAGAGAAAGGTGGTGTCTCTATTGTGAAAAATAAAGGCATCTCTGCTTAACTTGTCCTAGTAGGCCGGAAAACCCTTGTACCTAAGTTCCTCTGGAAGACAGACCTTAGGTGTATCTACTATGTCCTCCACGATAATAAACAATGATCGTAGGCTTCCAATTCCTTCCATCTTAACCTGGGAAAGAAGTGATTTACACACTATGGCACTGATAGACTCAGGGGCAGCCGAAAAGTTTTGATCTATCCATTGTCGGTACTCATTTCATTCTTTTACAATAACGACCTAAACTCTTTGCCGTTGAGGCCACAGGTTGTACTTCACATACATGTGATATCACCCAAAACCGTACCATTACATATTAAGGTATGGGTATTGTATCAAGAAATCATTATCTTATCGCAGATTTCTTCTTGTGCCTTTCCTGGTCTTCTGGGGTTCCCATGGTTTAAAATCCCTTGATAGATGTGGAAAGAGCAGGTATTACATTTTGGAGTAGAGATTGTCATCATGGTTGTATTAATATGGTGAAACCTCTTCTCATAACTATTCCTACCATGCCATTCTTGACGACAGAAGTTCCAGAGCCATATATTGATATGAAAGAAGTGCTCCACAAATGAAAAGCTCTTTACAGCCAGGGCCAGATTAAGAGCCCAGTGGGCCTGGTGCTGACAATTATGACGGGCCTAATTACAGAATCATATCGACCAAAAACAGTAAAACACTCCCAAGCATCATGTATCTGATGGAGATGGTGCTGGAGAGAAAGAAAACAGCAGCTAAAAGAAAAGACATACCCTAGGCTAATCTCTCACTAATTTATGTTTTCATCTTTCAAGTAAATCCATAACCCCTAACAGCAGTGTCCAATCAAGCAGGAAGTCAATGGGCACGGTAAAAGGGTGTGCCACTGACACAAATCACGTAACCTGCCAAAAGGGGCGAACATGCCCAAAAAGAGGATATGTCTGCCCAAAGAATTAGAAGGCCAGCCTGGTATGAATGCATGCCAGGCTGCCTGCCAATCATGCAGCTGGCCAACTAAGGGCATACTATGCAGACAGCACCCTGAGCTTGGCATAAATGCATCTAATGATGCGCTCGCTCAACGCTTTCTAAGGACTGTCCCCTAGCACTCGCTGGTCCACTTGTCTCCTTACCTTCTTACTAGCAGGCAGAAGCTCCTGGTATATAGTCTGGGACAGAGAAAAGCTGTATGTAGTGAGTGTAGAAGAAAGGGAACATGCCACAGTGTTAGAGAGACCAAAGTCAGCATTACCTTAAAGGATCACTATATGGTCAGGAACACAAACATGAATTCATGACCCTATAGTGTTAACACCACCATCTAGCCCCCCCCTCTGGGCCCCTCATGCCTCCATAAATATAGCAAAATCTTACTGTATTCAAGCCTGGAGCTGTAACTCTGCATGCTGTTAGACTCAGAAAAACAAGCAGTCTGCTGACATCATTAGAAGTGGTGGCCTAATCCAATCACAGTGCTTCCCCATAGGATTGGCTGAGACTGACAAAGAGGCAGATCAGGGCAGAGCCAGCATGATTCAAACACAGCCCTGGCCAATCAGCATCTCCTCATAGAGATGAATTGAATCAATGAATCTCTATGAGGAAAGTTCAGTGTCTGCATGCAGAGGGAGGAGACACTGAATGTTTGGATGCATTTTAGGCAGCCATGACCCAGGAAGGATCTCTAACAGCCATCTAAGGAGTGGCCAGTGAAGTTATCACTAGGCTGTAATGTAAACACTGCATTTTCTCTGAAAAGACAGTGTTTACAGCAAAAAGCCTGACGGTAATGATTCTACTCACCAGAACAAATTCAATAAGCTGTAGTTGTTCTGGTGACTCTAGTGTCCCTTTAACTATATTCATTGTCAGCCAGTCCACACAAATTTTGTTCCCATCCATCCTTCTTAAGTTTTCCATACTTAAATAAGAGTATGTGAAAAGTAGTTAGGGTTGCCACCTTTCTTGGAAAAACACACCTTGCTAATTTGCATAATTAAATATGTATGGATGACATCACATGATGTAAATCACAAGGAGTGACATAAGAGAAAATGCTGTAAAATCACCAAAAAACGACTTAGTTTGATTCTGCTGTATAGATGGATTCCTCCCAGTGGCCCCATGTCTCCTAGTGCCCCCATGTGTCGATTACTCCAGGTCTAAGTGTTCCTATGTATCAGTGTCTCAGTGCCCCATGTCTCCCAGTGTCCCATAGTGTCGTGTCCCCAGGTCTCCCAGTGATCCTATGTATCACAGTGTCTCAATGCCCCATGTCTCCCTGTGCAAACCAAATTTGTTTCCCGCTGTGGACACATCTAGTTAGAACTATGACATGCATGAACTGAACAAGATATGTAACACACTAATTTAAACATATAAAAAAACACAGAAAGTAAGTAATTGGCGCTAAAAATTCAAGAGAAATATAAAACAGAATCCCAGTGCGTCTAAACCAAACCAGTGTTAAGTCACCTTTAAACACTTACATTCATAAAATTGGATACAAGGGAGGCAGGTTTGCGCACACAGTGGATAGAAATTGTTAAACCTGTAATATACAGAAAGCCTTCATAGGGCAATATGTAATCATAGCATATGAAATAAACATATAATTTGGAGCACTCACAATCTTTTGAGCCTTATGAGTCAGCTCAAAAGTGTAGTGGCGTGTTTGTAACTCCAATAAGATGGCTTTGATAAAGGTGATGGTCCCAGCATAAGTATTTTCCTTTTAGATGAAAAATTCAGGAACCAAAATAAATATACAAATACCTCTTTATTAAAAATAATAATCTTGTTTTTATTTTTTAATAAAGAGGTATTTGTATATTTATTTTGGTTCCTGAATTTTTCATCTAAAAGGAAAATACTTATGCTGGGATCATCACCTTTATCAAAGCCATCTTATTGGAGTTACAAACACGCCACTACACTTTTGAGCTGACTCATAAGGCTCAAAAGATTGTGAGTGCTCCAAATTATATGTTTATTTCATATGCTATGATTACATATTGCCCTATGAAGGCTTTCTGTATATTACAGGTTTAACAATTTCTATCCATTGTGTGCGCAAACCTGCCTCCCTTGTATCTAATTTAAACATATGTAGTAAAGTACATAGGGCATGGTTTCCCAAACTGTGGGTCACTGGCTGATATTTAGCGGGTTGCGCTGACCCACGCCGGGGACTCGGGAGACGTCAGGCCCTCGGTCCATGACTGAGGGCCCGACACCAAGAAGGGTCCAACTGGCTTGTAAAGAGTGCCAATGGGTGCAGGCCCCTCTGTAACAGGGATAAAGCCCTGCGCACCTTCCGGTCTGCAGCTCTGCCTCCGCTGGGGACGGAGCTGCACACCAGAGCCGAGTAAAATTAAATGGCCTTCATGTTGCAGGGATGGATGGTTTGGGTCTAAGGAAGAGAGATAAGACAGTTACTTTACTTTAAAGGAATTTACAACTGGGAGTGGCAAGCGGGGGAAGGAGGAATGGAGCAGGCCAGCCAACTACTTTAACAAATATTTATTCAGAGACAAAACAACAACAACATACAAATAATGACACACAATCTAACTAACTCAACAACAGCCACAACAACAGCAACAACAATCTAACTAACTAACAATAACAACAAAATCTTATAAAGTCACCAGATCCCACTCACATTTCACCATGATAAAAATTAGCCCATGTCTGCTCAAGGGTCTGCTCAGTAGCACAGCCAAGAAGGAACAGGAAGGGATGGGGATAACGGGAAGTGGTCATCTCTTTCCTGACTTGTAAAGGTATTGAATTACCCAATTACCATAGCAAAGGGTAAAGCGTATGCCCCTGTATGAAATACCTACATGAACTTGGTCACATGACCCCTGGTCACCATATTAATTTGATGACAGAATGTCACCACACCACACTGTCACCATCACCTCCCCCACTGTCACCCTTACCTCCCCCTCCACACAGACACCTTCACCTCCCCCACACAGTCACCCTAACCTCTCTCCCACACTGTCATCCTAACCTCCCTCCCTCACTGTCACCCTCACCTTCACCCACACTGTCACCTTCACCTTCCCACCACACTGTCACCCTCACCTCCCCCCCACAGTGACACCTTCACCTCACACTTTTGACATGCCAAAATTATTCCTCTAAAACTACCATGAGATCCCAGAATTATGCCTCTAAAACTGTGATGATTTGCAAAGTTTCTGCTTCTAAAATTGCCGTGATATGCCAAAATTACGCCTCTAAAACTACCATGATATACCAAAATGATGCCTCCAAATCTCCCCCACACTGTCACCCTCCCCCAAACTTTCACCCTCCCCCACACTGTCACCCTCACCTACTCCCCCACTGTCACCCTCACCTCCTTACCCACTGTCACCCTCACCGCCTCCCTTCACTGTCACCCTCTCTTCTCTGCCAATTTTGTGCATCTGAAACTGGTTGCCATGCTGTGCCAATGTTTTGCATCTAAAGCTGATTGCCATGGTGTGCCAATTGTATG
The DNA here is from genome assembly GCA_933207985.1 of Pelobates cultripes. NCBI lineage: Eukaryota > Metazoa > Chordata > Amphibia > Anura > Pelobatidae > Pelobates > Pelobates cultripes. Next base: position 67,679,182 of record OW240913.1, on the reverse strand, counting down.
CCTCTAAAGCTGATTGCCATGGTGTGCCAATTGTATACCTCTAAAGCTGATTGCCATGGTGTGACAATTTTATGCTTCTAAAACTGATAGCCATCGTGTGCCAATTTTATGTATCTAAAGCTGCCATGGTGTGCCAATTTTATGCATCTAAAACTGATTACCATGGTGTGCCAATTGCATGCCTCTAATTCTGATTGCAATAGTTTGCCAATTGTATGCCTCTAGAACTGATTGCCATTGTGTGCCAATTTTATGCATCTAAAGCTGATTACCATGGTGTGCCAATTGTATGCCTCTAATGCTGATTGCCATAGTGTGCCAATTGTATGCCTCTAAAACTGATTGCCATCGTGTGCCAATTTTATGCCTCTAGAACTGCTTGCCATCGTGTGCCAATTTTATGCATCTAAAGCTGACAGAATGTGGCAATTTTATGCACCTAAAAATGATTGCCATGGTGTGACAGTTGTATGCCTCTAAAGCTGATTTCCATGGTGTGACAGTTGTATGCCTCTAAAATGGATTGCCATGATGTGACAATTTTATGCCTCTAAAACAGATTGCCATGATGTGACAATTGTATGCATCTAAAACGGATTGCCATGGTGTTAATTTATGCCTCTAAAGCCGATTGCCATGGTGTAGCAATGTTTTTGCCTCTAAAGCTGCCATGGTGTGACAAGTTTATTCATTTCGAAAATATGCATTAAAAGCGAGTGGGTCTTGAAAAATTATCGTTTTCAAAAGTTGGTCTCAGCCCGCAAAAGTTTGGGAAGCCCTGACATAGGGCATGGGCAACACTTTTCATTACCATGTGTACCAGGGGATTTTTTTTTCCCTTTAACATAAGAAGCATTTTTATGAAAAACAAATTAAATTGATTTTTTTTTTTTTAAATACCTGTGAAAACTTATATGTGACGAGACCAATCTCGCCACATTGCATTGGAGAAGCCTGGTTGCTCGCCTGCTGCCTTTGGACTATGGCCCCTTTTAAAAGACTTTATTTTTGCATGCAGAAAAGCTGTATTCGTGCTTTTCTGCCGGTTGTTCGGTAGTTTCAATCTACCGAACAACCGTACGAATGACTGGACCACCTGGGAGCTGGAGTGTGCCGGCAATTAACCTCCCTGAAGCTGCGGTTAACCGCAGCTTAATTGATGAACGCTGGGTGGCCGCCGTTCGTATCCCGAACACGAGGTCGCGGCCATTTTAAACCATACGAATGAACAGCGGTGTTCGCCTCTATTTTTATGGAACTAAAATCGGACACAGTTTTGCGCGAACACCGCTGAAGCCGCCGACCTCCCTTCTTGTTCGGTGAAAGCACACGAATGACCCGGTGTTCGGTATTTTTGTGTGAATGTCTTATACCCCAGATAGGAATCCCATGGAGCCCATTCGTATGAAACTGACTGTAAAGACTTTGGCTCCATGGTGATTGAACTGTATTCGTGTAGTCTGAGTGCCATTCACCTAATAATGTGCACTCAGACCTGAGCTATCTGGGGATATGTTACATGTCTGTGTTTTATGTAATAAATGTTACATTATGTATTTTAAAGTGATAGTCGGTCTTTGTGTCCCCACGTGTGTAATGGAGTTTTGCCTTTGTCCTTGGAGATAATTGAATTACTTCTCCAGGGCAGAGGGAGGAAGCCAGGATGCATTGTGGGGATGTTTTACTTCTGTATGTCTGTAATTGGTACATGTCTGTCCCTTGTCACAGTCTTCCATCTGGTCCCCTAGGGGAGTGTCCACCAGGTGGGAGACCTGCATAAAAGCTGGGCAGGTAGCCCTCATTAAACAGACCACTGCTTGACCCTCAACACGGAGCCTTGTCTCGTCTTTGTGGGGATTTACTGTATGCTGCTAAGGACTGATTGCCAGGAGTGTAAGCCGCTTGGAAGCTTTTCCTGTTCGCCTGCTAGCAGCTATTCGTATGGTTCCTGTTCGTTTATTTGAAGTGCTACCTTATTCCCTTGTATGCCGTTCGGGAGTTTGGAGCATTCACTTATTGGCGGTTCGTGAGTTTTGGTGATTCTACAGTAGCTGTGCCTGTCTCTGAAAAGGGGATTATCGTCTAAGCGGTTTTTTTTCCCCTTTTGTGCAAAACGGTCCGTTACATTATATATAAAGTTTAAAATGAAAGAAATGTCTTTGACCAAGTAATAAACATAATTTACAAAACATATTCAGATAATGAGCTTTTTCAAAATAGTACATTAAAGGGACACTTCAACTCATTTAAGTGGTCTAGGTGCCATGTCCCTGTCCCTGTCCCCCTTAGTTCTGCAATGTAAAATCTTGCAATTTTAGAGAAACAGCAATACTTACATTGCGGTACTAAGACAGCAACTAGAGACTTCTGAGATTTTATCAAATTTTAGGTCACCTGACGCTGGACGTCATTCACGCTCACCATGCATGCGCATTAGCCCCCTCCATTAGATAGCATTGGAGGAGGCGTAGCACCCACCAAGGGCCAAATTATATCGGCTCTGGAATCAGGTGACTAAAGGGTTTTTAAGTTATAATCCTTTATTTGCCGAGTAAATAAGGGGGCGGCAGAGGGTTAGGAATGCAGGTTTGTATTCCTAACACTATAGTATCCCTTTAAGTGCTAGTGTGGACCAAATTGGTGACTTCACATAAGAACCAAGAAGTGATTCCTCCTCTGTGGAAATCTCTCTCTCCCTTTAAACAAGTGAGAGTACCAAAAAAAGTTCATAACAACAAAAGGGTGTAGAATACTAAAGTGATCCCCAAAACAAAAACAAAACACCCAAAGTAAAGAAAATTAGCATAAAAATACCATTCCCTAAAGGGATGTTCCCAATGACTCTTCCAAATCGGTAAATGGCTTCATTATATACAGATTATGGCTTTGCTTTCCTCCATGAAAAACAGATAGAGTTACACTAAATATAATACATTTTGTGATAGTTCAGTATTAAGAGGTATGAATGCAGGACAGTGGGCCTGATGGGCTAAGAACTGACATAATTCCTATGTGACTCTTGGTGGAATGGCCTGTAAAAATGGAGATTGTTATTTTATGCTTATCACTCGATACCTGAGGCCTCATACTGTGACCTAGTGCCATATTAGGTGGCCCAAAGCCGATCGAAGAGTTGTTTTCAGCATTCAAGGTGATTGTTGCACGCAGGCCTTACATGACCACAGTTAAATGGCCTGGTTATTTATGATGTCACAATGTTTTTCTCAGAGAGACCTTTGTAAGGTTTATAAAGACCCTGCTTTCCCTGTAAACTGCAATGCCAAGCCCAAGTTTTAATTGGTTGTTGCCATCTTAAAGACAACCACTAGAGGTGTGTTTAACCCTGCAATGTACACTTTGCAATTTGTACAAAGATGCCATTTTTTACATTGAAGGGTTAAAATGATAAGACCACTAGACCCAAACCATTTCATTTATATGAAGCAGTCTGGGTGAGCTTAAGTGGTCTTTTATTTCTTTTCTTTTACAACTGGCCCTGTAATAGTGCTATATACACACACACAGCTGGCCCTGTAATAGTGCTATATACACACACACAGCTGGCCCTGTAATAGTGTCACACACAGCTTGTCCTTTGATAGTGGTACACACACAGCTAGAATCAAAGAAGAGGGGGTGTACCAGGGCTAATATTCACGTAGTATAGAATGACAGGATAGTCAAAACAAAGCCCTAGTGTATAATAAGCTGCTATAACCCCATAGTCTTATCTTGTACAGTAGTAGCAAAATAAATATATATAGCGCTTCACGTACACACAGCTGGCCACGTAATGGTGCTACACACAGCTGGCCATGTAATAGTGTCATATACACACACACCGCTCGCCGTGTAATAGTGCTACACACACACACACAGCTGGCCTTGTAATAGTGCTACACACACAGCTGGCCATATAATAGTGTGATACACACAGCTGGCCATGTAATGGTGTTATCCACACAGCTGACCATGTAATAGTGCTACACACACAGCTGGCCATGTAATAGTGTGATACACACAGCTGGTCATGTAATGGTGTTATCCACACAGCTGACCATGTAATAGTGCTACACACACAGCTGGCCATGTAATAGTGTGATACACACAGCTGGTCATGTAATGGTGTTATCCACACAGCTGACCATGTAATAGTGCTACACACACAGCTGGCCACGTAATGGTGCTACACACAGGTGGCCATGTAATAGTGTCATATACACACACACCGCTGGCCGTGTAATAGTGATACACACACACTGCTGGCCTTGTAATAGTGCTACACACACAGCTGGCCATATAATCGTGTGATACACACAGCTGGCCATGTAATGGTGTTATCCACACAGCTGACCATGTAATAGTGCTACACACACAGCTGGCCATGTAATAGTGTTATCCACACAGCTGGCCATGTAATAGTGTCATATACACACACACACCGCTGGCCGTGTAATAGTGCTACATACACACACAGCTGGACTTGTAATAGTGCTACACACACAGCTGGCCATGTAATAGTGTGATACACACAGCTGGTCATGTAATGGTGTTATCCACACAGCTGACCATGTAATAGTGCTACACACACAGCTGGCCATGTAATAGTGTCATATACACACACACCGCTGGCCTTGTAATAGTGCTACACACACAGCTGGCCATGTAATAGTGTGATACAAATAGCTGGCCATGTAATGGTGTTATCCACACAGCTGGCCATGCAATAGTGTTATCCACACAGCTGACCATGTAATAGTGCTACACACACAGCTGGCCATGTAATAGTGTGATACACACAGCTGGTCATGTAATGGTGTTATCCACACAGCTGACCATGTAATAGTGCTACACACACAGCTGGCCATGTAATAGTGCTATACACACACACACAGCTGGCCCTGTAACAGTGTCACACAGAGCTGGCCCTTTGATAGTGGTACACACACAGCTAGAATCAAAGAAGAGGGGGTATACCAGGGCTAATATTCACGTAGTATAGAATGACAGGATAGTCAAAACAAAGCCCTAGTGTATAATAAGCTGCTATAACCCCTTAGTCTTATCTTATACAGTAGTAGCAAAATAAATATATATAGCGCTTCACGTACACACAGCTGGCCACGTAATGGTGCTACACACAGCTGGCCATGTAATAGTGTCATATACACACACACCGCTGGCCGTGTAATAGTGCTACACACACACACACAGCTGGCCTTGTAATAGTGCTACACACACAGCGGGCCATATAATAGTGTGATACACACAGCTGGCCATGTAATGGTGTTATCCACACAGCTGACCATGTAATAGTGCTACACACACAGCTGGCCATGTAATAGTGTGATACACACAGCTGGTCATGTAATGGTGTTACCCACACAGCTGACCATATAATAGTGCTACACACACAGCTGGCCATATAATAGTGTTATCCACACAGCTGACCATGTAATAGTGCTACACACACAGTTGGCCATGTAATAGTGTGATACACACAGCTGGTCATGTAATGGTGTTATCCACACAGCTGACCATGTAATAGTGCTACACACACAGCTGGCCATGTAATGGTGCTACACACAGCTGGCCATGTAATAGTGTCATATACACACACACCGCTGGCCGTGTAATAGTGATACACACACACACAGCTGGCCTTGTAATAGTGCTACACACACAGCTGGCCATATAATAGTGTGATACACACAGCTGGCCATGTAATGGTGTTATCCACACAGCTGACCATGTAATAGTGCTACACACACAGCTGGCCATGTAATAGTGTAATCCACACAGCTGGCCATGTAATAGTGTCATATACACACACACCGCTGGCCGTGTAATAGTGCTACATACACACACAGCTGGACTTGTAATAGTGCTACACACACAGCTGGCCATGTAATAGTGTGATACACACAGCTGGTCATGTAATGGTGTTATCCACACAGCTGACCATGTAATAGTGCTACACACACAGCTGGCCATGTAATAGTGTCATATACACACACACCGCTGGCCTTGTAATAGTGCTACACCCACAGCTGGCCATGTAATAGTGTGATACAAATAGCTGGCCATGTAATGGTGTTATCCACACAGCTGGCCATGCAATAGTGTTATCCACACAGCTGACCATGTAATAGTGCTACACACACAGTTGGTCATGTAATAGTGCTACACTCACAGTTGGCCATGTAATTGTGTTATCCACACAGCTGGCCCTGTAATAATGTTATATACACACAACTGGCCCAGTAATAGTGTTTTACACACACAGCTGGCCATGTAATAGTGCTACACACACAGCTGGCCATGCAATAGTGTTATCCACACAGCTGGCCATGTAATAGTGTCATATACACACACACCGGTGGCCGTGTATTAGTGCTACATACACACACAGCTGGACTTGTAATAGTGCTACACACACAGCTGGCCATGTAATAGTGTGATACACACAGCTGGTCATGTAATGATGTTATCCACACAGCTGACCATGTAATAGTGTAATCCACACAGCTGGCCATGTAATAGTGTCATATACACACACACCGCTGGCCGTGTAATAGTGCTACATACACACACAGCTGGACTTGTAATAGTGCTACACACACAGCTGGCCATGTAATAGTGTGATACACACAGCTGGTCATGTAATGGTGTTATCCACACAGCTGACCATGTAATAGTGCTACACACACAGCTGGCCATGTAATAGTGTCATATACACACACACCGCTGGCCTTGTAATAGTGCTACACACACAGCTGGCCATGTAATAGTGTGATACAAATAGCTGGCCATGTAATGGTGTTATCCACACAGCTGGCCATGCAATAGTGTTATCCACACAGCTGACCATGTAATAGTGCTACACACACAGTTGGCCATGTAATAGTGTAATCCACACAGCTGGCCATGTAATAGTGTCATATACACACACACCGCTGGCCGTGTAATAGTGCTACATACACACACAGCTGGACTTGTAATAGTGCTACACACACAGCTGGCCATGTAATAGTGTGATACACACAGCTGGTCATGTAATGGTGTTATCCACACAGCTGACCATGTAATAGTGCTACACACACAGCTGGCCATGTAATAGTGTCATATACACACACACCGCTGGCCTTGTAATAGTGCTACACACACAGCTGGCCATGTAATAGTGTGATACAAATAGCTGGCCATGTAATGGTGTTATCCACACAGCTGGCCATGCAATAGTGTTATCCACACAGCTGACCATGTAATAGTGCTACACACACAGTTGGCCATGTAATAGTGCTACACTCACAGTTGGCCATGTAATTGTGTTATCCACACAGCTGGCCCTGTAATAATGTTATATACACACAACTGGCCCAGTAATAGTGTTTTACACACACAGCTGGCCATGTAATAGTGCTACACACACAGCTGGCCATGCAATAGTGTTATCCACACAGCTGGCCATGTAATAGTGTCATATACACACACACCGGTGGCCGTGTATTAGTGCTACATACACACACAGCTGGACTTGTAATAGTGCTACACACACAGCTGGCCATGTAATAGTGTGATACACACAGCTGGTCATGTAATGATGTTATCCACACAGCTGACCATGTAATAGTGCTACACACACAGCTGGCCATGTAATAGTGCTACACACACAGCTGGCCATGTAATAGTGTCATATACACACACACCGCTGGCCGTGTAATAGTGCTACATACACACACACAGCTTGCCTTGTAATAGTGCTACACACACAGCTGGCCATGTAATGGTGTTATCCACACAGCTGGCCATGTAATAGTGTTATCCACACAGCTGACCATGTAATAGTGCTACACACACAGTTTGCCATGTAATAGTGCTACACTCACAGTTGGCCATGTAATTGTGTTATCCACACAGCTGGCCCTGTAATAATGTTATATACACACAACTGGCCCAGTAATAGTGTTTTACACACACAGCTGGCCATGTAATAGTGCTACACACACAGCTGGCCATGTAATAATGTTATATACACACTATACAATGAGAAAAAACAAGGTGTTCAGCACACACATAAAAAAAAAAAAATTTACCTTAAACAATCAATTGGTAAAATGTACCACTTTTTTGAATAACACTGATTCCAATATAAGACAGGAAATACAACAGTACATAGTATAGCCTGTATAAATGGTTAAAATTGATATATACAAAGTCGGCACACTCACAATTTTCAGAGCCTATCATAAGTTGACTCTGAGCTTATAAGGCACATCATCTCCTCTCAGAAGTGTAGGATGCTTTCTCAAGGATAAGATTTCCACATGTTGGGAGCTATTTATATCATAGGAACAACAGGAACTCACCGATCCAAAGTGAATATAAGCCATTTATTAGTATAAATAGTGCATACAAACAAAATAAAATAGAAATAAAAGCACAACGCGTTCCAACCCACAATTGAGTCTTCCTCAGGTGAAAGTATAATGGATAATGCATACAAATGCTATTTATATAACATATACATAACAATTAAATATCATCAATTACACTAGTTTGTTTTCCTGGCACTATAGTGGTCCTTTAAGTGTATTTTAGTGACTGTACACTTTGGTGTTTTTTTTTAGCAGCACCAACTCTATACCATTAGCACCATCTATTCCTTCTTTTCTCTATTTTTATTATACACACACTGAGCTGGCCCAGTAACAGTGTTATACACACACTAAGCTGGCCCAGTAATAGTGTTATACACACACTGAGCTGGCCCAGTAATAGTGTTATACACACACCGAGCTGGCCCAGTAATAGTGTTATACACACACACACACAGCTGGCCCAGTAATAGTGTTATACACACACACTGAGCTGGCCCAGTAAGTGTTATACACACACACTGAGCTGGCCCAGTAATAGTGTTATACACACACTGAGCTGGCCCAGTAATAGTGTTATACACACACTGAGCTGGCCCAGTAATAGTGTTATACACACACACTGAGCTGGCCCAGTAATAGTGTTATACACACACACACAGCTGGCCCAGTAATAGTGTTATACACACACTGAGCTGGTCCAGTAATAGTGTTATACACACACACTGAGCTGGCCCAGTAATAGTGTTATACACACACACTGAGCTGGCCCAGTAATAGTGTTATACACACACACTGAGCTGGCCCCATGGAAGTATAACACAAATACACACACACACTGAGCTGGCCCAGTAATAGTGTTATATACACACACTGAGCTGGCCCAGTAATAGTGTTATACACACACTGAGCTGGCCCAGTAACAGTGTTATACACACACACACTGAGCTGGCCCAGTAATGAGTGTTATACACACACTAAAACTGTAGTAACGGTATACCACACACCACACACTGAGCTGGCCCAGTAATAGTGTTATACACACACACTGAGCTGGCCCAGTAATAGTGTTATACACACACACACAGCTGGCCCAGTAATAGTGTTATACACACACTGAGCTGGTCCAGTAATAGTGTTATACACACACACTGAGCTGGCCCAGTAATAGTGTTATACACACACACTGAGCTGGCCCAGTAATAGTGTTATACACACACACTGAGCTGGCCCAGTAATAGTTTTATACACACACTGAGCTGGCCCAGTAATAGTGTTATACACACACACTGAGCTGGCCCAGTAATAGTGTTATACACACACTGAGCTGGCCCAGTAATAGTGTTATACACACACTGAGCTGGCCCAGTAATAGTGTTATACACACACCGAGCTGGCCCAGTAATAGTGTTATACACACACACACACAGCTGGCCCAGTAATAGTGTTATACACACACACTGAGCTGGCCCAGTAAGTGTTATACACACACACTGAGCTGGCCCAGTAATAGTGTTATACACACACTGAGCTGGCCCAGTAATAGTGTTATACACACACTGAGCTGGCCCAGTAATAGTGTTATACACACACACTGAGCTGGCCCAGTAATAGTGTTATACACACACACACAGCTGGCCCAGTAATAGTGTTATACACACACTGAGCTGGTCCAGTAATAGTGTTATACACACACACTGAGCTGGCCCAGTAATAGTGTTATACACACACACTGAGCTGGCCCAGTAATAGTGTTATACACACACACTGAGCTGGCCCCATGGAAGTATAACACAAATACACACACACACTGAGCTGGCCCAGTAATAGTGTTATATACACACACTGAGCTGGCCCAGTAATAGTGTTATACACACACTGAGCTGGCCCAGTAACAGTGTTATACACACACACACTGAGCTGGCCCAGTAAGTGTTATACACACACACTGAGCTGGCCCAGTAATAGTGTTATACACACACTGAGCTGGCCCAGTAATAGTGTTATACACACACTGAGCTGGCCCAGTAATAGTGTTATACACACACACTGAGCTGGCCCAGTAATAGTGTTATACACACACTGAGCTGGCCCAGTAATAGTGTTATACACACACACTGAGCTGGCCCAGTAATAGTGTTATACACACACACTGAGCTGGCCCAGTAATAGTGTTATACACACACTGAGCTGGCCCAGTAATAGTGTTATACACACACACTGAGCTGGCCCAGTAATAGTGTTATACACACACTGAGCTGGCCCAGTAATAGTGTTACACACACACTGAGCTGGCCCAGTAATAGTGTTATACACACACACTGAGCTGGCCCAGTAATAGTGTTATACACACACACTGAGCTGGCCCCATGGAAGTATAACACAAATACACACACACACATCACGACATCGCCTTTGGAGGCATCACGTGACTGCGCGCAGGCCCCGCCCCCGAATCCCCCCTATCCCAGAGCTGGCCGAGGGAATGAAAGCAGCGCGCGGTTGGCGGAAGTGACGACACAGGCCGTGAGGTTGTTGCTGCGCAGGTTCGCTGAAAGAAAGGAATAACCGGAGACCGACCGACCGAGTTACGTGAGTATCCCGCTCCCCCCGCACTGGGAACACCGCCACGGCAGGTCCCCGCCCCCACCCAGTGTCCCTCCGTGCCCGGTAACGACTCGCCCTGCCCGCTGCCTCTCATCCACTGTGGCTGCAACGTAGTCCGTAGCGCAGTGTGTCCTCCGCCTCCGCACGGTGCGTGTCCTCCGGGTTCCCGTCACAGACACACCGCCTGAGCGTCATGACAATCCCCGTCCGTACCCGCAGCCAGCCCACAGACAGCCAGCCAGACACCGCACAGAATGTCCCTGAACTACATCCCCCATGATGCTTTGCCCCCTGTTCTATAACAACAGCTGGGCTCTGCATTCTGCCCATTCCTGGTCTGTAGGTGATGGGAGGCGCATATTGCCATCTCATTCCTGGAAATGTAGAACTGCATTTTCTTTATCCTTGTTTATGTGTAAAAAAAAAAAAATATATATATCTATCTATATCTATCTATCTATATATATATATATATTTTTTTAAATTTCGTTGTTTTTTTTTAATTTCACATATGTAATTTATACAGTGTTTTTTTTCTTCAAATTTTTCTCCAATCAAATAATTAAAATAACATCCATTTAAAAAAAAAATAAAAAAAATTTTTTAGGTAAATGTTTTTTTCTTTTCTTCTATGCTGGCTGCTCTCAAAATTTTGCTTATTTATGCCACGATCTGTCCGTTTTGTCTGCCCGTTACATAGTGCTGAGTGTTACATTGATGCATTAGTTAAATAGGGTTTCTCTTGCTACTCAAAACAATTAGCGTTTTTTTGTTTTTTTTGTTTTTTTTTAAATCACACCTATTCATTGAGATTGTTATTGTCCACACATTCCAAAACAGACTACTTACAGCAGGTATGTACCAGCGCACTCCTGGCACTGTAACTGGAGCCCAATGTAGTAGTTATGGTGTTCTGAGCGTTTTGCATAGCTTTAGTCTCTGCCACTCACAAAGTATTCTTCCAAAGAAAACCTATAAAGTACACCTGGGCTCTGTCCATTTTAAGGGACACATATTGAAGTGATCTGGATGCAGTTTCCTTGTTTCCTTGAATGTGTAATGTAAAACATTGCCTTTTTAGAGAATCAGCAATGTGTACATTCGTTAAGACTGCCCCCAGTGGCTGTCTACCAGACGTCGACTAGAGGCGCTTCCTGCAGTTTCATAGAGTTTGACTCCTTGAAACAAGGCTGGACATCCTCACACTGTGCCTGAGACGATCCTGCGTCAAGCAGAACCGCATAGGAAAGCACTGAGTGAATGCTTTCCTATGGGGAAGGACTAATGTGCACTCGCTGTACATGCATTAGGTTCCTGAATTGATGGAGGAGACCGACCTAGTACCGAGGGATATCTGCGCTGGAATCGGTTAAGTGAATTGTTATAAATTACCTCTCATGGATCGGGGGTGGGGAGGGAGGTTACCAGGTGAACGCGAGGGCAGAGGGACACTAATGTTAGAAATACAGCTTTGTATTCCTAACACTAAATGTTCCTTTAATGCATTACATTGGATGTGGTTATATATTTATACTTGCAACTTGCAGTAATCATGATCCGTTCAATTGATCCATTATATAATCAACACTGGTAGGGAATTGGAATTTCTAGATATTTGTTAGATTGTAGCAATGGTTGACGTGTATGTAATCTAAATTTGATGCTCACACTTGTGGAAGCAGCCACAAACTCAATAATAAGAATGTTTATAGAGCTATAAATAATTTTAAGAAAAGTTATTAGAATGACATTGTTTCAGCCCACATCTGCACCCAGCAATGTTATTTTTCTCTTATTTATTATTTACCTATGGATGTTTGAATATTCTAGCTGTTAAGATTAAAAAGGCTGGTGGCAGAAATATTTGCACAGTATTGGTTTTTAAAGTGCCTCTGTCATGAAATGATGACCTTGGTGAGTTTCACCTTTTTTTTTTTTTTTTTTTTTTTGTATGATGAAGGTGAGAAGTTTTCTTACTATGTAAGGAGTAACTGAGAAATACTGCTAGGTAAAGGTACTGAAATTCATTTACCCTCCTGTCTGGTTATGTTACCTTTGCGACCGTGAGGTAGCCCAGGAATGAGATTTACCCCCATGATGGCATACCATTTGCAAAAGTAGGCAACCCAAGGTATTGCAAGTGGGATATGTCCAGTCTTTTATAGTAGCCACTTAGTCACAAACACACACACATATATACACACACACATATATATTATTTTTTTTAACATGTTTAATCATTTTTTTTATTAATTTTTTTACTTTCCCACCAGCAGTGGGACTGTCTGACATTTCAGACAGTCCCCCTGCTGGCAGATCCACAGCCAGCTATAGGGGCCATGTGATTGCTCTTTGAGTGCCAGGAAAACGAGTATGTTTTCCTGGCACTATAGTGGTCCTTTAAGCAGCGTAGAGAAAGGAGATACTGTATAGTAGAACCTTGGAAATTAAGAGTATTATATTTCTTATGAAACTTTGCATGTCCTTATTCTTAAATCGGGAATGTAAAACACCAGTACTCAGAAGTCACCAACACAGCAGGTTTAAGTTATTCAATACATTTCTTGCTTTTATGCTATGTTGTTTGAGTACATGATTATTTGAAACCCTAAAACTTTGAACTGATTTCGCCCTCGTAAATGGATTGATATTCCGGTCATAAATATAATCCCATGAACAAAGGTCGCTGATGTAAAATCACTTGACAGATGTAGCAAGAGCTACATGTGATTAGCACCAATCAGAGCAAAAAAATTGCATAGGATTAAAAATGTGGAGTGTCTTCTGTAGAATACATAAGAGTTTTGTATAGGTCTGACTTTTTATGAAAGAAGTAACTGCTCTTTTTAATTCTACTCATTGTCTGTCATTTTAATTTAGTTAATTCACTTAGTTAACATACTCGTTTTCCTGGCACTATAGTGCCCTGAGGGTGCCCTCACCCTCAGGGACCCCCTCCCGCCCGGAAAGGGGTTAAAACTTACCTTTTTCCAGCGCTGGGCGGAGAGCTCTCCTCCTTCTCTCCGCCTCTGTTCCGCCCCGTCGGCTGAATGCGCACGCGCAGCAAGAGCTGCGCGCGCATTCAGCCCGTCGCATAGGAAAGCATTTACAATGCTTTCCTATGGACGCTGGCGTGCTCTCACTGTGAAAATCACGGTGAGAAGCACGCAAGCGCCTCTAGTGGCTGTCAATGAGACAGCCACTAGAGGATTAGGGGGAAGGCTTAACCCATTCATAAACATAGCAGTTTCTCTGAAACTGCTATGTTTATTAAAAAATGGGTTAACCCTAGAAGGACCTGGCACCCAGACCACCTCATTAAGCTGAAGTGGTCTGGGTGCCTATAGTGGTCCTTTAATTCTATTTTTTCTGCATTTAAAACTAGCAGGGTTTTTATAAAGTGATAATTGCTAGGAATTCAGAATAAATTCATAGTGAATTCCAAATTAGTGCAATTGAGAAAATTCTACAAGTTGGCTATGCTGCCAGTTCCACTATTTTGGTCTAAAATTTGAAATTCCTGACAATTTTCACCTTAGTAAATAACCAGAGAATATTGCAACCCTTGAAAAATGTATAAATCTGCTCAAGTCATTATTTGGCTATTTTAATCTTATCACACTGCAGTCAGCCAGACCATTTTATCTTGTGGTCTGGATGCAGAGGTACTTCAAAGTAAAAAATTTTGCAGAAAGCTCAGTTTTTACCTTGAAGGGTAACGTGCCTCTAGTGGCTTTCATAGAGTAAAACTTGGTCACATGATGCAATGGATTGGACCATGCCTGCTCATGGAGGTTGCAGGAGGCGGAGAGGTAAGCAGTGTTGAGGGAATTCCTGCACTCAAAACTATTTTTTTTCTCTTTTAATGGCACTTGAGGGGCAGTGGAGTACTCTACAAAGGGACGCAATATAGCTTTGTATTTCTTTAAAGGACACTCTAGGCCAGGCTTCCCTAAACTCCGGCCCTCCAGATGTTGCTGAACGACAACTTCTATGAATGAAATAGGCTGAGAATCATGGGAGTTGTAGTTAAGCAACATCTGGAGGGCCGGAGTTTGGGGAAGCCTGCTCTAGGCAATATAAGCTATCTCTCATTAGAGATGGTGCAATCCCACTATTTAGTGTCAAACTGTTTTAATGTGGTTTTATTTATTTTTAATATTATTTAACACTGACTTTGCGACTGCAGAAAGGGGCTGGGGGACATCAAGGGCATGGATCCCTTTTCTAACCATTTAGTGGTTTGTTCACCCGAGTGATTTTGTATCCCTTGCAAAGTAAGCAAAACATTGAATAGGCAATGAACATCC
The DNA here is from genome assembly GCA_933207985.1 of Pelobates cultripes. Lineage (NCBI taxonomy): Eukaryota > Metazoa > Chordata > Amphibia > Anura > Pelobatidae > Pelobates > Pelobates cultripes. Next base: position 67,663,887 of record OW240913.1, on the reverse strand, counting down.
TACTTGATTAATGATTTAATAAAGGGCTTTTTCATTATTGTTTAATGTGAATGTGTTTTAAAAAGGAAATACTTTTTCAGAAGATGTTAAACCATTAAGTGAATTTGTTAGTGGGAGATTTTATTGTATGGAACTTGTCAAAGGCTATAGACCTGGTTTTGTTTCTTAAAAAAAAAAAAAAAAATATCTACCAGTGCCCCTCACAAAATTAGGTTCTGGATCTGCGCCTGAACGGCAAGCATTTCTGCCAAACTGGCCCAATATATGCTGCAGCGCTGAACATATACAACCTAGAAAAGTGTTTTGACTTGGGGCGCCTTGGAAAAATATTTAAATATTAAGGGCGCCTAGAACCTAACAAGTTTGTGAACCACTGCTATAGACTATATATGCTTTATTTTGCAACAGTTAAAAAGCCTCTGAATGTTGTCCGCCAACTGGCAGCACTAATTGCTATATCTGCTTATCCCCTGTTTTATAGAAATATATTGCTCTCCTCCCAAATATAAGCAATATACACACCTATGATCTTGGATATATATTTTTTACATGTATAAAGGTTCTCAATGCAATTTGATGCAGATATGATTTGCTTTCTTTTCAGATCTATCATCATGAATCCAGTTTATAGCCCTGGTTCTTCTGGGGTACCATATGCAAATGCTAAAGGCATTGGATATCCTGGTAAGTATTTATTTCAACTTTCTTTTTTTTTTCTTGTGTTTTTAATTTAAGCTAATTTGTTCGTAAGCGGCACACCTCGTTTTTTTTTCCCCCCTGGAAACATCGGGCACCAAGATAAAGGATAGGAGTACTAGGTTAGGAGGTAAGAAAAAGAACTGTCAGGGTGTGACAAAGGACCCACGTCTGTTAATGGTACATTATAGACAGCAAAACAAATTTTAGCTTAATGAAGCCTGTTCTGTGAGGATATTTATGGGGTGATATTAAAAATATTTCATAAAAATTATCAAAATTAATTTTATAACTTGTATTATATCAAAAATTAATATATTCTCCTTGATTGATTTCAAGCTAAGTTACCCACTATTTTAACTCTTATAGACCCTGGAGCATGTTTAGAGAATTTGTATTTCACACATTAATCACATTTATTATAAAAGTATAATTTATTGTGACAATAAAATGTAATATAATTAAATATCCACTGATTGTCACGCACAATATAAGTATACATATGGCAACAGTTTTGACACAATCACAGAAAGCTCAATAGCAACATTTCCGCATAGATGCAAAATGCTAAATTATTTACAACAGGACACTTCACTTTGAAATCAGCTAGGCATTTCTTAACACAGAACACAGCCGCACACAGCACAGTTTATAACAATAAACTTTTGCTGCCAGTTTAAATCACACTAGTTAACTTTTATCCAGGTATATTTCTGCTTTTCATTTTTTTTTAAATAAAACCAGCATATTTACCAGCTTTCTTGGTAGAAATTCTTTTAGGCTTGGAGATATATTCCATAAATTGGTGTATGCAAGTATGAGTAGAGATTTGTGAAAATAGAAAAGTTATCAGAGTTCTGATTAAGAATTTCAAAGTTTCAGTTGGAGGTTTTCAGAGTTCCAGAATTAGTTGGAAGAGATGCAGAAAGTTAGGTGTGTCCAGCTTTTGCTCCAGATCTCCGATGAAGATCTCTTCGGCTATCCTCAATTTTTAAAGGACCAGCTTCCCTAAAGGATCACTATAGGGTCAGGAACACAAACCTGTATTCCTGACCATATAGTGTTAAAACAACCATCTAGCCCCTCATGCCTCCATAAATATAGCAAAATCTTACTGTATTCAAGCTGTAACTCTGCATACTGTGTGCCTAAAAAAATAAAAACAAAACAGTCTGCTGACATCAAAAGTGGTAGCCTGATCCAATCACAGTGCTTCCCCATAGGATTGCCTGAAATTGCCAGCATGATTCAAGCACAGCCCTGGCCAATCAGCATCTCCTCATAGAGATGAATTGAATCAATGAATCTCTATGAGGAAAGTTCAGTGTCATGCAGAAGGAGGAGATACTGAATGTTTGGATGCATTTTAGGCAGCCATGACCCAGGAAGCATCTCTAACAGCCATCTGATGAGGGGCCAGTGAAGTTATCACTAGGCTGTAATGTAAACACTGCATTTTCTCTGAAAAGACAGTGTTTACAGCAAAAAGCCTGAAGGTAATGATTCTACTCACCAGAACAAATTCAATAAGCTGTAGTTGTTCTGGTGACTATAGTGTCCCTTAAACTTTCTTTACGTAACTAGTTTAAAATGACCAATAGTCAGATGGGCGTATCTTTTCTACAGGCTATCATCTAGATTTTGGTCAATAGATGGTGTAGTAACACCACAAGAAATTCTCGGCAGGAAGTCCAACTTCCACTTTGTTTAACGGGTTAATTGACTTTCGTGATGCGTTAGACGTCATCCTCCAGATATGTCATTCTTCAAAGGATTTTCTTAAACTGACCGTCTGGGTTTTTGACCATAAAAATAGATTGACGCATCTGCACTTTCTTTTACCTTTTCTAATTCAATGGAACTTTGTAGCAATAAATTTAATTTAAAAAGTAAAATTAATTACTTTCAGTATTATCTGTTTCTTGTAATCCTGTGTCTGGTTTATGTGTGAAACTATGTGTGTAGCACTTAGTAATGTGACAGCATGTGATATATACATAGCTTTTACACACATTTAGGTAATATTAGTTTAGTAATAATGACATTTTCTTCACTGGGATTCTATCCATGAATATTCAATATTAACATAGGTACAATTTTTATATATGATTAAACATAATTATACTTAGTCAAATATATATATCTATATATGTGTTTATGGGCTGTTTAGGCCCTGTTGTTGCAGACATAAGGTCTTGTAAGAGAGCCTTATCTCTAGTCAGCGTTTACCTTGACGCATTCCATAATTTGAATGAATAGAATTACAGAGAAAATGTCTCTTTGCATTTTTGTTACAAAATGCAGTTACGTCTACTAAGTGGTGACTTACTGTATACATTTTTTATTTCTCTTACCACAAATGTGGAAATACCCTGACAGTTCAGTGTAGATCATACCCCTGCAGTTTCAATGCTCAATTCTCGATCTCAAAATTAAATCACTTTGTTCATGCAGCCCTAATCACACCTTCCTAAACACTTCCTGTGAAGATCTAACTTCCTTTTGTTGCACATTCTGTTTAATATAGAATTTATCTCCTACTGTTAATGTCCTTCTAGACAATGCTGTGTCTTCCTGTAAGTAATTACAAAGCAGGAGATAAAAACCTCTACAGTAAGAAGGCTGTGAGAGTCAGCCAGGGGAGGTGTGGCTAGGGTGGCATAAATGGAAGCAAAAGTGATTTACGTTGATCAGTGAAACTACAGGGGTGTGATCTATACACCAAAGTGACTTTATTAAGCTAAAATTGTTGTGCCTATAGCATATCTTTTAATTGTGTGTCGGAAAACAAGGGTTTAGAACTGAGTGACCATTGGGGGAGCTCTGGTGACATCTTTTACCATAAACGAATTGTTCTGAAATAGTCTTGAGTTATTGCAGGCTCTTGTGTTTGTGATAACAGCTGTGTCTAACTGACCTAAATGATTTCCTTCTAGCCTTTGATGTGCCAGTGTATAGTCTCAAAGAGACACTTGAGTGCAATGCCACTTTAATGCATTTGATAGGATTAGGCACCATTAACATGCTGTTTAGAGTTTTTGCCCACACACACAAATGTTGCCGAATGCTGCAGCATACACCTGCCTCCTTTGCCATTCTCACTTCAGAATAAATACTTCCTTATCAAATGTTTGTACACCGCTCAGCCACTGATGGCATGGAGCATTCTCCACTACAAAGCAACCTGCATTGTGAGAGGACACCCAGGGAGACATACAGTAATACAAATAAAATATATAAAACAAGGTGCACACCAGAAAATGGAAGGGTATGGGAATATATACAATTACAGGCATACAGCAAGGCTATCACTGCCTGTTTGTAGTTTCTATGATGGTCTGCAGCCAGATTATGAATTCACATTAGCTCACTTGGTGCTTCTGAAGTTGATCTGTGCGCATATTTTTGAAAAGAAAGTCTTGATCGCTGTAATAAAGCTCTTTGAGAAAGGGTAAGGCAGGCGTGCTGATTGACGGCCAGAAAGATGTTTCTCTCGCTAATTATAAAAGTGCTGATTTCTATGATTTTCACAAGTGTCTGTAAGCTGACATGTTCCTTTAATGTGTGTATCTTATTATAGAAAAAAAATTCATTCCAAATCATCCTTTGAGGATGTGTTTTTAGAAGTATAACACCTTAAACATAGTCCATAATCAAATCCTGACATACATTGATCAGCCTGCTGGTAATCCTTGTGGTTGTATTTGTTTTTATTAAGCAGGATTTCCAATCGGGTATGCTGCAGCTGCTCCTACATATTCTCCCAATATGTATGCTGGACCAAATCCTGCCTTCCAACCAGGTAAATATGCCAAGTATAATATGCCTTTTTACATTAAACAAAAAAATACCCAGTAAAAATACCCTATGCTATAATTTGTCAGTGTTTCTTTTTTGATTTCTTTCCCAGCAAGGGTGCTTACCTTTTATAATATCTCTAAATGAATGTGAGTAAATTTGCCAAGACCTTAGTTATACTGACATAAGAACCTGTTCGTATTCGCCAATATCATGAACACTTGGGATAATTAAAGCATCGGATGCAAATATAAAATACCTTTTTTATATCTCCAGAACACTTCAGTGTTTGGAACAGTGTCATTGCCCCATAAAGCTCTGGGCTGCTCATGCTTGCTTGGTCATCTCCTGAAAAGATATGAGTGAGTGCACCCTCAAACAGTGCTGTGTGCATGACAGAGCCTTATCTTGATTTGTATGAGACGTTATGGATGTACCAGGACTGCCCTGAATGCATTGTAAATGGGGAACTAGATCTTTTAGGAATTAAATAATCACTAGCAATTCTTTATAACCCCTTCAAAACGAAGGTAGTTGTCCACATTCTGAACCAAAACAGTCTTGTTTTTGTTATAGATTTTAAGAGTTTAAAATTTAAGAGCTTCTCTTCATGTCTTCATACATATTATATATTTATTTATAAAATATTTTACTAGAAGGATACATTGAGATTCCTCATTTTCAAGTAGGTCCACAAAACATTGCATTGATACAATAGGGTCCAATAAAATACAAAAACAATATTAATACACAATAGGTGCAAAATTTTACAGAGAACGTGTAATAAATAAATCAACCATGACAGGTGCATTCTGTTTTGGGATGTGTAGAGGGAGATCTCTTAAAGGATTTTAGGCCTGGGGTGTGTAGGAGGTCTTGCGGTGCTCTGTAGGAAATGCAGGATCGAGCTACTTTCTTTTTGTATTGAGGTAGGCTAAATAAAGTTCTGGTACTGGATCAGAGGTTATAGGAGGTGGGAACAGCTGGAGAGAGCATTCTACTCAGGTAGGGTGGGAGCTTCCCAGAAAAGCTCTTAAACACAAGGCTGGAAAGATGAAGGGTGTGTCTGGATTCCAGCGACAGCCAGTTTAGCTCTTTTAACGTGTCACAATGGTGGGTCCTGTAATTACATTGTAGCACAAAGCAGCAGAACAAGTTATACAATGTATTAAGTTTATTATGGTGGGTTTGTGGTGAAGGTGCATATACTACATCCCCATAATCAATGATTGGCATCGGTATTTGCTGTACAATCTTTTCCCTTTACTGTAGGGCTTAGGCAGGATTTGCTAAAGGACAGAAAGTACTTTAATTTGATGTGACATACATATATAACATCTCATTTAAAATACTAAATGTTGGCAATAATGTACAATTGTTTACTAACTGTGTACAATTAGTGCCGCTTATGAAAAGCAATTAAAAATAATTTTTTTTGTCCTGATTTTAATAAGTAGGACTTCAGTTTATTTTGAAACTTACAGGTCACAGAATACAAGGAGTAAAATAAAATTTCAGTGTGGAGCGATTTTTAGAATTTGGTATTTTTGTGTAAGCTTAACAACTGTCACAGAAAGTACAATTACCACATAAGTGTTTTATATAATGTAGGCATTACTGGCTCTTTACCTTTACCTTTGTCATTTTTCAACCAGTTTATGTCAAAGTTTTGGTTAAAAAATAAAATATTGTGTGGTTTACACATACACATTTTAACCAGGCATTATTCAAATCTGATACGTGCCATTGTGCTCAAACTACCCACCCCCAAGTTATGCTCTGCAAACTTATCAGTAAAACAATAACCCTAGTATGCCTTTGGCTATCTTGCGAAATTAGTGCAATATAAGATACCTGACTATTTCAGGGTTTTTTTTTCAGTTCGATTTTGATAGATGGATTTCACGTGCCTATCCTGCATTTTTTTTTTTGGGCAGTTTGACATTTAAATTACACCATAAATGCATACGATTTGTGAAAAGAGACATCATGGGTATGTCATATGGTAGATCTAGAGCCTTATTATACAGCCATTTTAACACCATTTTCTTTCAAAGTTTATGGCATTTTCTTTGAGTTTTAATTAAATTTTGTGGTATATTTAAATGTTTTACATTATTTTAATTGGATATGTAATATGTTTTTGTAATAATACAGAGCTGAATTTATAACCTGCCAATTGCTGTTTTGTTTGTGTGGTTTTATTTTTTTTTTTTTGTTTTTGTTTTTTAAATGGCAAATTGAAAATACATTTATGGTGCCTTTTGGGGCATTTTAGTAGCTCACATATTTAAATTACTCCATAAATATATACCTTTTGCAAAAGTGGACACCATTGAGACTATTATGTGATATATTTACCTATATTGATGTACCCTATGGAGTCTTGTGGATTTATTGAAGGGTTTGCCGATGGAGTCTTGCAGAATTTCCATAGCCATCAATGTGTGCGACTACAGCAGACGTCTGCTCCTGGCAGATGTAGCTGTAGGCACTAAAGAGGACGCGCCGGATCAAGGTGGCTGCGAGGGACTTGTTCAGGTAAGTAAAACCTACCATCCTCTGCACCACTGGGCAAAGACCCCAGAAAATTACAGAACTACTTTAGAATTCCTTTGAGTGCCTGGATGACCTTAAATTATCACTTGGCACAGCTTTCCTGAGTTGGAAAACCTTTACTGGATTTTCCATATGATTTCTTACTTCTGAGACTTAGATGTCTTTCTGAGGTCCCACATTAGAAGTACTCCCCTCCAAATGCAGACTGTATTCGACATGCCCACTCCTGTTTTAATTTTGTGGGGGCCAATGTTGGAAGGTATACATTGAGGTGTTCATATTAAGTATTTGGTATTATTCCAGTTGTATTTAAAAAAAAAAATAAAATAAAAATATATATATATATATATATACATTTTTTTTTTAAGTGTTTTTTTTTGTTTAAAGTGTTTTTTTTGTTTGGCGGGGGAAGGTTAATACCCTCCTTTTTTATTACAAAAGTTGCAATAAGGTGCTACTGAGTCAAAAAGGGTAGATTCTAGTTGCATGTGACTTCACTATTGCCTGATTTGCGCAAAAATTCGGCAGAAAGAAATTTCATTTATTTCACAGATTTAATTTTACTGTGGGTTTTTACATATCGAAATGCATACATTTGTGGATAGTTAATAATGATGAATATCTCCATGTGATTAGGATCTAAATAAATAGCCAGTGACTAATGTGAAGTTCATTTGGCACTTCCTATTATGTACTGCATGCAAAGGAAATACATTTGGACGGTCATGGAAAAGTTCTTTGTTTGACATAGTATATCTAATATTTAAAATAAAAAAAGTAAATTAAAGGAACACTATATAGAATCAGGAACGCAAACCTGTATAACCCTAGTGTTAAAAATGCTATCTAGCCCCCTTTGTCCTCCTAAATATAGTAAAATTTTACCTTCATTCCAATATGCTGTTGCTGGCTCTGTCCCTGATCTGCCTGCTTGGCTGACATCAGAAATGATAATCTCAACCAGTCACAATGCTTTCCTGTAGGAAAGCATTGGATTGGCTGAGATTGTTCAGTTCTCAAGATCTCCGCCAAGGACGCAGGCCAGGCTCACATTTAAACGCTGCCCTGTCCAGTCAGCATCTCCTAATTGAATCAATGAATCTCTATGGGGAAAGTTCAGTGTGTACATCCCACAATGCAGTGTGGGACCTTGAAGAAAGCACTAGGAGTGTGCACACAATCTACACTTCGTGGGAACTAAAGGTGAATGGTGAATTCTCTGGAAATTATTTCATTTAAAATTGAAAATTCCTTATAAATTGCTTTTTGTTTTCTTTCTTTTTCATGTGATGCACTGTTATGATTTTAAACATATATTAAAAATGTAGCCATTGACATCACAATCTAGCTCAGTCCAGGTACAGCCAGGGTGCACACTGCTTTGAAACAGAAAACATTTGTGGGTGATTTTTATCAGTGCTATAACCAGTATCTTTTAATTTTTCATCTATCTTCATATTTATTAAATTTTTCCAAAAATCATCTGTAATGTCTGCTTTTCTTTACCTATATTCTGCCATTGTCGAAAAGCACAGAACTAATCTAAATTTATAAATTTTGTCAAAATGGTGTTGTTCTAGGGCACTTTGATAAATCGCCTTCAGTGTTTGTTTCTACTCCTCTCTATGCTAACACTATGCTAACATGTGCAAAGGGCAGAGCTTATAACAATTGACAGAATTAGACACAGGCTCTTAATTCCTCGAATAGAGGTGATGCCTGTAGATACCTACATTTCCCTTGCAAATACTTATTTGTTAAATATAGAAGACAAATCTATCTGGGGATGAGACAGGTCCCCTTTAAGGCCTATATGCCAATGGCATAAATACAGATATTGGCTGAACATTTTTTTTTTTTCATCTGTTAAATTTGGCTACAACATACAGGTAAAATCCTCTGCATTAGAAAGTTAAATTCCTGGCATTTTTGCATGACATGCGAACATTATAAAAATGTGAAACTGATCTGAAAACATAATGTTAGAAAAAAAGTTTTTATAAAAACCGTCTCTGTATGAAACTAATGTGGCTTTCATTTATTCGTAAACTGGATTTACATATGCACAATTTAGTCATTAAAATCATATTTATAGTATAGAAAACGGTGGCAAAAATATTTTACTGTAAACAGGTGAAACCCTCTTGCCCACTTACTAAAATGAACTAAAATTCAACTTTTGTTTTCAGAGGTAGAACATCCATCATATATGTCTTCGGGTGTGCAAATGTTCATGTTCGGGCACACGTTCTCTGCTGCGAGAAACGGTGCAGTAAATTCAGGTACCTGCTTTGCTTAAACTGTATATGTAGCCTTATTTATTGCTTTTCCTTGAAAATCCAATTAAAAAGCAAAATAAGTACCTGAGTGCTGTTTTCAGTTTGTCATCCTATAGTAAATGTTAATTTTTAAAATCCTTCATTTTACAATTCGGTGTGCTCAAAGAGCAGTTCCAATCACCACAACCACTACAAGTGTATGCAGTGCTTATGGTGCTAGGAAGTGGTTTCTGAAAAACTTTAAGTTTTATTTTTTCTATTGTGTACAGACTGTTTCTCTCCCTGACACCCACACACTTCTGATATATTTTACGAGAAGTATTGCTCCACAATTCCACCTTCCTACATCTTGTATAGTTCAAGTGCATGCATTTTCATAACCATGACAAATGTGATGTGCATGCGCACACACAGTATTTATTTTCTGATCTTTGTAGAGTGCAGAGGTGACTCCCAAACAGTCTTGATTTTTGTTGCATGAGAACACTGTAATTTTGGTGCCTAAGCTTGGGTAAAAGTAGCTGAACTGACACTTTCTTTGATTTTTTTTTTTTTTTTCTTGGGTTCGTTTTTAGCAGTTTTTGTTTTAACTTGTTAATCTGTGTAACTGTTGTTTATCCACATTTTGGAATCTCTAACCTCAATGTGGAGTAATTCAAGGAACAACCCAAGCACCAAAATAACCTACAATCTTTCCAGCAGTTCTGATACGACGTGCCTTGTTAGGCCATCTGCATGCAAATGCTTTGAACTTAAGATGCATGATTGTATCTAAACCTCCATTCACGTTACTGTGAATGGAGCTGTTAGGAGGATACATATCTTATGCACCAGTTCCATTTATTCAATCTAATATTTTTCTTTATTGCTGCTTAGTGCCAAATTAAGAAAACCATAAACTCCAAGGCAGCAGGTGTTTGTAGTATATACAAAGATAGTGATTAGTGCTGCTAAAAAACAAGTGCAATGTTACTATATTACACTTAAAAACACGTGATAATACAAAAAAGTATAAAGTGATTAAGCGCACATAAAGGAATGAATTTACCTTATGAAATATTTAAATATATATAACATAGGTTCCTCTTGTAGAACAATTCTTTAACCTATAAAATAGATCTACATATACATAGTGTAATCTGTATTTATATAAAATATAATGGATAGAAGTAGTCTATAAACTCACAATTTTTTAAGCCTATTAAAAGTTGGCTCTGAACTTATAGAGCATTTCATCTCACTCCACGAGATAAGTAAAGAGATATACTCAGCAGTCACATCCACAGGAACTTAGTGATGTCAGCAACAAAGATCCCAGGTGACAAATGTAAAAAGTATTTACTTAAACTTTAGTATATAAAATAAAAGCACAACGCGTTTCAACCTCTGTAAGGTCTTCCTCAGGTGAAGATATACTGTATATTGAACATGTGATATAGATATATAGATATCTCTTAATTACAGCTGGTGTTAATTGGGGTGCAAATTCCCTCCCACTTCCAAATGTGGTCATAACTGGATATGGTTTGCCATCCCCAATATGGCGCTATTTCCAGTTTATGACCTTAACCTATGCCCTCCCACACTTCCGGTGACATTTTTCTGACCTCCAATGCGTTGTCACTTCCGGTGACGCATTGTTCTGACGTCACTTCCTATTACGTATTCTCATTGCGGCGATCTTTCCACTGTAGCCCTCCCAAAGGGGTGGTATATAACGATTAGGGTCCATTTTGGAAGTGGGCATAGGTGCCCATAATGTCCATACAATATATGCAAAAATAGAAAGAATAAAGACAAAATTTAACAAAAATATATTAAATATATATAATTTATTTTATAAAAACTGCTAAAAAATGGAAATAAAAGATAATGAATAATTGAAGATTATATTAGCTTTAGTGTACTAATAATCTTAATTTTAGTAATGACAGGAGGCGAATATTTGCATATCTTTCTTTACTGAAAACTCCAGCAGCATAGAAACATAACAACCAATCAGAAAAAAGTTATGATGCCCATAAAAGGCCCTGTCTATGACATCACTTCCTCTTTCTTTGAAGCGAAACAATAAATAACAACAAGAGACATAATCATATTACGTCAACAGTTCAACAACATATTAGAATATCCAACTCCATTAGTTCCGCGATGCAGAGGTATGGAAGGTGAATCTTTGTCTCGATGAGAAGACGTTCACGCTGCAAGAAAAAGAAAAGGTGAAAGGTATCTGGCGTGATAACTTGTCCGCATACAATAAGCATAAGCATCTGATATACCAACGAACATTAGAATGTGAAACATATCAATATATATTTATTCTAACGCAATGATATTTAAGGATCTATAAACACAACATAATGCAAGGTTCATGTCTAATATTCAGCCAATACAAGACCAGCAAGGTACAGGTCTAAGTAGCAAACATACAAACCATACGTACTTACCTTCCTGAACATAAAGGACATATTCTGTTCAACACGAGAAACATGGGAGGGATCCTATAGGGTGGGAAATATTCGCCTCCTGTCATTACTAAAATTAAGATTATTAGTACACTAAAGCTAATATAATCTTCAATTTTACCACATGACAGGAGGCTTCATATTTGCATTTTTAAAGCTTTGAATTGACCAATGTGAAGGAAGCATGAGATGTTTGCTGAAAATAGAATTTTCTAAACGTACTCTCTCGCGCTCAGTCCGCGCAGCGTATAATGTCGGCTAGGGAAGCGTCGGCCGAAAAGGTTTGCGAGGCCGCCGCTCCCCTGACCGAGTGGGCTCCGAAACAAGGTTCGACGCTAAAGACAAAAACCAGCGGACCCATCTGGCCAGTGTTGCGGTAGACACCGGTCCATGAGGGTTCACGTAAGAAGTCAGAAGGTGATCCGTCGAATGAGTTCGAAGGGGGTAGAGATATTGGTGTACCCCATTAGCGTTCTGACCACGCATAGTGTGGCGTCTGACACAAAGCATGGGTATGACACTGAAGACGAATCAGACTTAGTTTGTCTCGACATGGTAAAGGTAACCCCGTCTGGTGTGAGAGAGAAACCATCCATATCGCAAGCCCTAACGTCCGCCACCGTCTAAATGAGGCGAGGCATAATAAGAGGGCTAGTTTGGCTGAAAGTTGCTTCAGTGACAAACAAGGATTGTCCGGCCATTCCCTAAGGAATCTCAGCACCACATCCACCTGCCAGAGGCGTGAATATTTGGGTGCAGGGATCTCGACAATTCGGCACCCCGCAGTAGTCGACAAACCAGTGTATCTTGACCTACTGGTCTGCCCTGTACCGGAACGTGCGCCGCCGATATGGCGGATCTGATCACGTTGAGGGATCGATATGACCGACCCAACGAGACCAGGTGTGACAGATAGTTGAGGATCAGTGGGACAGGTGCGGTAAAGGGATCGGAATCCCTTTCCACACACCAATCACTCCAGGCCGACCAGGCAGAAATATAGCCTTTCCTGGTGCCGGGAGCCTATGAGTCCCATAGGAGGTCTTAGTTGATGCAATAGGTCGTGAACTGACCAGGAGCCCCTGAAGCCGTCCAGGCAAATAGTGCCAGTTGTCCTTCCATGACAAGGGAGTGAGCTTCCCCTCGAGGTCCCGTCAGAAGTAGAGGGAAGGTAGGGAGTTGTAGAGGGTCTTCGCGAGACATCTCCAGGCGATCCGGGAAATCACAGTTGGCCCTGACCGAGGGGTGTCATGAGCAGGAGCGATATCTTGTGGGTGTGTGTGTGTATCGAAGCACCCTTGCTATTGTGGAGAACGGCTGGGTCGCGTTTGCAGGGGTTCATCCATCGCCCCGTATCCGAAGGAAGAGTCAAAGGTCGTTTTGCCAATCCAAGTTTGTATGTGAAGTAATCACCATCGAAATTCCATCCTCACTTCCGCTGACAGTGGGATCCAGTGTCGTATGAGTGACCGGTGCGTACGTATCTCACCATCAGTCGTAGTGGGCCAGGGAATAACGCTTGTATGGAGGAGGAGAGGAGGAGAGGAATCCCACAATCCGGCAGCTATCCTTATAGAGGCGCTCTTTGCCGTAGACAGACGCGGAACGTAGTTCTCCAAGCTGATGTCGAAACCGAGGAACTGGCCCGATTCAGATGGGGAAGCGATCTTTGTCTGTGTACAACAAAAAACACATGGAGTCCCGAAAGTGAACGACAAATTTGTCTGCAAACGTAGCCTGGATTCGTAAAGAATCAGCAAGTCTTCCAGGTATAAGAGGCATCGCACGCCCAAATTTACGGATGTGTGCCCTCACTGGTTACAGTAGGTTCGCGAGCACCACGGAGTCGTAAACTGCCGTGTTTGTCCTCACCATTGGAATCGGAGGAAAACTTCAGCAGTACTGACAAGCGTGCGTCCTTGAGGTCCAGATATGTAAACCAGTCGTTATCGCCTAGGAGGTCTTGTAGAAGACGAATTTCATCCATCTTGCAGCATTTGTATACCATGTAGGAGTTCCATTGATGTAGTCTCCTGGCTTCTTCTTGACCAGGAAAAATTTGCTGGGGAGGCCTTCCCCTCCGGTGCATGTTGAATTGCGCCCCTCCTGAAGAGGGTGCAGATTTTCTTGTCCACAAGGCGTTCCTGTTCCGCCAGCGTGCGTAATGGAGGTGAAGGGGCGACCTGCACGGCTGTGATAAAACTCTATGACATAGCCTTGTACTGTCTGGAGAACCCAGGTGACTTTGGTAGTCGTCTCCCAATTCTGTAAAACAGAGACAGGTTGCCGGTCATAATATTGGAAACAGTTAGTTATGTAGGTTGACACACTAGTAGATGAAGCGGATGGGTTCCTTTGTGTAGTAGATGGGAGAAATATGAGGACTGTGTATACGATCTGGAACCTGTCGCCCAGGAGTGGCTGGTGGCTCAGTTCAGCTACCGACCAGTCCTCCCAGAAACACCTTTCCCCGTAGGGTTGTGGAAGACTTGTTTTAGCGAGGTCTGGGTTTAATTTAGTGTGGTGAATAAATTCACGTGTTTTTTGAGTACTGCAATGAACACTACGTCGAATAGTAGGCCTTGTGCTTTTTGGCCGAATTCTTGTCGTTCCTAAGCCCAATAGTGTGTTGTCGATGCGGCCCAGTACAGATTTGCGTCTGTCGGCGCATAGTGCGTCATTTACGTTGCCCAGGAGGCATATCGAGCATTGAGACCATTCTTTGGAGGTGGTAGGGTTGAGTTGTGTACCCTGGGGTAACTCGGTCTTGAGGCGTGCGCATCCTTCCATCCCCCGAGGGTTGCGCAGCCAATAGTGTTCGTCCAGGAACGTTCCGTCTTCGGCTACTCTGGTTTAGTGCCGCTACAGTTATCTCTGCCTCAGCCGCCGTCACAGATTAAGGTTTCCCTAACGTACTTCGAGGAAGTGTGGGGAAGGTCTTGCCGTTCCATTTCCTCAGACGGTGAGCTGTCTTCGTGTCGCTCATCTACCATGTCCAAAGTACGTGGTGGGTAATAGTCTTCTTTGTCGGAAGATTGTGGCGGACGAGGTTTGGATTCCCTGTGCTCCGCCTATTTGGTCTGATCGATGGGCGTCTTGCCCTTGACCTTAGCGGCAGGGGGACTGGAGCCCTTCCCTTGCCGTTTTGACTTGAAGGCTTGTGGGCCTGAGGTCTCCATCAAGCAGTGTGGGGTAGAGTTCATAACAGAACCCTCTCCACTGAGGCCGTTACTGTGGCGTTTAGCATTGCCTAGAAATCTTGGGAACGTTGAGAGTGTCCACCATGACTCGTTCCCGTCCTGTTGGGAGATAGTGTGAGGGTCAGCACGTAGGGGTGTTAGACTCCTGGTAGAACTGGGGATCACCCAGGTAAAACGGTTTGAATTGCCTGCTTTAGTATGTCTGAGAGTATGAATACTCGTGCCAAGTATAGAGGGGTCACCTCTATTAGTTTAATCTGGCTACTGAGAGCCGTGGTGCAGGCGCGACTGACTGGTAGTGGTGTCGGTCTGGCTAGCCGGGTTTACCACAAATGTACGCCAGAGCTGTATGCACGGTTTTTAACTATACAGGCTTATTATATATAGGCGCATAAGGTCTGCGGCCGCAGGACCCATGTCTATTAGGCTGGGTTCATCCCAGGTGGTGTGCCATGGTAACCCAGAGGACACCCATATTATAATTATTGGCACCTTACAAGCATTGCATGCATATCTGGGGGTCATCCCAGGTGGTGTGCCATGAAAAATTACAGAGGACACCCACGTTCAATATGTACACTAGGCACAATAAATATACATATATGTATCCCTGTGAAGGGTACACCGCAATACACTCAGTTTTCTTCTTGATCCTGCCGTCAAATCGCATCCGGCATGGTACTGTTGCTTTAATGTAAAACTGACAGGCAGTGTTTAAACATTCATATATGTCTGTAGTAATCAGTGGTAAAGTTGCGGCGTAGGCCTCCGTGCATATGATCGGGGTTCACCCCGGGTGGTGTGCCATGGTAACCCAGAGGACACCCACATCAAAGGTAGTGGTCTGTCAGTGACCTTGCATGCATATCTGGGGGGTCACCCCAGGTGGTGTGCCATGAAAAAATACCCAGAGGACACCCACATAAATTTGCACCATCAGGTACAGTAATATAATATGACCCTCTGTAGGGTACAATAATATAAAATAATATGCCCTTTGTAGGGTACAGTAACACAATATGCCCTTCTAGGGTACAGTGATATAGTTGATCTTGTTATAGGTACAGTATATGTTTTGTATAACGACTGTGATATTGTATGGCTTCACAATAATACATAGATTGTGTGCCTGCTCAACATATAATCATCCAGTGTAAGGCACCATGAGAGATATATCCATGAGAATAAAAAAAAATTATAATTGTATCAATAAATGAATGTGCCCAGAGAGGGGGATCCCTGAAGGGGTTAATCCAGATGCAGGGCGCGGTGATCGGGTGATTCCTGTAGGATATAGTAATATAGTATGACCCTGTGCAGGGTATAGTAATATGGTATGACCCTGTATAGGGTATAGATCCTGAGTAAGGTACAAAGACATAATCTCCTTTAATGCCTGCATGTAAGTATTTGTTTGGCAGACACTGTTGGCAGGCACTGTGGCAAAATACATTGAAAGAATACATGGAGAAAAAACTGAAATCCAGCTTGCACTCTCCCATTGTTCACTTGGGAGAGCATGCACTGTGGAGCCCGGCGGTCGGGTGAGTTCCCGATCCGCCGAGCAAGCAGGGAAGGCGGCCGTCGGGTATCTCGCGAGCCGCGAGATCCAAGATGGCTGCCGCCCACATGTGAAGGTGCGCCGCGGATCGCGGTCGCGCGGTGCAAAACAAAGGGGATAAATGCAACACAAACACTGACCCCAGCCTCCCTCCACCCGTCCCCATACAGTCCCCTGCGGATACCAGGCAGTAAGGTGGAAATAAAAAGGGGAAAAAAACAAACAAAAAAAAAAAAAACAGAGGAGTACAGTGAAGGGACAGGAATAAGGGGGGCCAAGGTAGCAGGTGTTAGCAATAAATAGAGTAATATATAGTGGTATGACAATCAAAAAAACTGTGTAAATTAAGAATCTACCAGAGAGGTAAAATACTCTGACCTGATGTATGGCTGGAGCAGCAAAGAAAGAGGAAGTGATGTCATAGACAGGGCCTTTTATGGGCATCATAACTTTTTTCTGATTGGTTGTTATGTTTCTATGCTGCTGGAGTTTTCAGTAAAGAAAGATATGCAAATATGAAGCCTCCTGTCATGTGGTAAAATCTCAACTCTTCCTGCTATTTTATAAATATAGGTATACAAAGAACCAGTGATACACCTAAATCCTGATTTAAAAAAAAAAAAAAAAACATAAATAGTGTTAAAAAAACAACACATAAGAAAAAGGAATAGAAATAAGAGGATCATAAAATACAATTAATCTCATAATCTATATTTAGCCCTAAAGGGGTTCGTGTCCTCATTTCAAAATTCCATTTTGATTCTTGTAGACTCAATTTTTTCGCTAAATTACCCCCTCTCCATGATTATTTATTCTATTCCATAAAATTCTAAAGTGCTAGGGTCTGAATTGTGCTTTTTAAAAAAAGTGCTTAGATACACTGATTTATAAAACCCTTCTTGATGTTTCTAATATGCTCACTAATTCTAATTTTCATCATTCTGGATGTCTTACTACTGGTACCCACATGCACATTTTAGTAAATAGATTATATTCTTAGTATGACCGGAAATAAAGGTTTTAATTTTATATTTCTTATTGGTTACCGTGGAAACACATTCTTTCACATTTTTATTAGTTATGTTTGAATTGGTACATGCATTGCACGAACCACAGTGATAAAAGCCTGTTTGGTTTTGTGTCCACGTAGTTAAAAAGTTATTTGTAACCTTTGGGGTCTCTCTCTCTCTATAAAACTTCTTATTAATTTTTGTTTGAAGTTCTTAGCCCCCCTAAAGATAAATTAAGGTTTTTCACCAATAAATTTTTATTTCATGTTCCTGTCTCAGGATATGCCAATTTTTGTATTTTTTTTTAATAATGTGTTATACTTTTCCCACATCGCTAGAATAGTTAAAAATAAATGGGATTTGGTCTCTAGAGATATCTTTAGTATTCTTTTTCCCATATTTTAAAAGCGGTGATCTCTCCATAGCAGCAATATCTTTGATCTGTTTTTTTTTTTTTTTTTTTGAGTTTTCTCATCATTCCCTTTTTCTACAAATTGTTCTTTTAAAGTGCATGCGTGTGAATAAAAAATCAGGGAGATGTGAACAATTTCTTCTCATTCTTAAAAACTGTCCTTTAGGGATATTAGGTTGATGACAGCTTTTTATTTCAATATAACTAACATCAACCTGTTTAAAAAAAACTTCGAGTCATTATCTGGTTGTTTGAAATATATTTAAATCTAAAAAAATCTATTACTAATATTCTTGGTTAAAATAATTCCACAGTCATTGGTATTAAGAGTATTAAAAAAAAGTATTAAATAAAATATGATACCTTCCAAATCAAAAAAATTTCATCTACATATCTTTTATACAGGACCAGGTTCGCACCGAATTCATGGTCTTGATAGATAAATTGTTTTTCCCAATGCGCCATGAACAAATTGGCATAACACGGTGCGAACCTGGTCCCCATTGCGTTTCCTTTCATTTGCATATAAAAATCATTTTCAAACCAAAAATAATTATTTTCAAGAATCATATTAATACACCGTAAAATATAATCTCTCTGTGTATCTTTATAAAGATTTGATTCGTCTAGGGAACATTTTATAGCCTCACATCCTTTCTTGTGCTCAATTATTGTGTATAGGCTGGTTACATCGCATGTAACCAAGAAGTAGTCCATTTCCCGTTTAAATTCCTTTAAAATATTAAACTCATCGTGTCTTGGAGATATGATTGGCTCTTTTTCACTAAAGGTTGACGGTGAAAGTTGATGTATTGAGAAAGAGGTGATAAGACTGAATTAATACCTGATATTATTGGACTTCCAGGGGGATTTATGGGGTCTTTATGTATTTTGGAAGTATATTACTTGCATATATTACTGGTATTCTAGGATGTTCTTGTAATAAGGACATTTCACCTTGGTTGATAATACCATTATCAAGTCCTTCTTTCAAATATGTTGTATACAATTCTTTAATATCATTTGTTGGATCTTTTATTCCGTTTTTTTTATACATATTTGTATCCCCTAGTTGTCGTTTTATCTCTTCCAAATATTGCACTTTATCCAAAATTACTACATATTACTACAATATTATATAGATAAGGGTTTTATTTTATAAATTTCCCTCAAGGCATGCACGTTCAAAAACTCATATCTTTTCCGATTTTATAAATAAAGGGTAATTGGATTTGCTCTTTAAATTTGAATGTATAATATCTGACTTATCACTTTGAATTGTATTCTGATTAAAAGGTGTTTGTTTCTTTTCTCTTAAAAAATATTTTTAAACATAATTTCCTTGTATGCCTATTTATATCAAGATAAGTTTCAAATTTATACACTGAACAATGTGGTGCAAATTTGAACCCCGTAAATAAGAAAAAGACCAGCAATATAAAAGTGTTTAATTTGTCTAAAAAAAGTGAGAGCACTTTTTTAAGATAAATTTAAACACTTTTATATTGCTGGTCTTTTTCTTATTTCTGCAAAAAGCTCTCCCTCCTCTCTTTCCTCTTCTAAAGCTTTATCTTTTTCTTGGGGTGTCTTTTAAACAACTTTCCCATCTTGATCTTTGTTCTAAAAAAGGCACCTCCTCATCCCTTTTTTCTTGTAACTGTTCAAAACGATTTTTTAGAGGAATTTGAAAAGGTTGTTTATTCTGTGATGGTATTTTGTTATAGGGACTTCCATGTCTTGGACTTTCTCACTATACGTAGGGCGATGTTTAGGGGTAACAGGATTCTGGACTCTATATGGTCGGATATTATCATTATGGTGGTGCCTGGATGGTTTATTAGGCTCTCTCTATTATATGATGATTTCCTAGGAAGTGACGGAACGCAAGAGACTACATGGACACAATCATTGGTCTTGTATGTGTGGGAGGGCATAGGTTAAGGTCGTAAACCGGAAATGGCGCCATATTGGGGATGGCGAACCATATCCGGTTATGACCATATTTGGAAGTGGCAGGGAATTTGTACCCCAATTAACACCAGCTGTAATTAAGTGATAGATATATGTATATATCTATTGATCACATGTTCAGTGTACAGTATATGCACCTGAGGAAGACCTTACAGAGGTTGAAACGCGTTGTGCTTTTATTTATTTTATATACAAAAGTTAAGTAAATCCTTTTTATATTTGTCACCTGGGATCCTGGAATCTTTGTTGCTGACATCACTAAGTTCCTGTGGATGTGACTGCTGAGTATATCTCTTTACTTATCTCGTGGAGTGAGATGAAATGCTCTATAAGTTCAGAGCCAACTTTTAATAGGCTTAAAAAAATTGTGAGTTTATAGACTACTTCTATCCATTATATTTTATATAAATACAGATTACACTATGTATATGTAGATCTATTTTATAGGTTAAAGAATTGTTCTACAAGAGGAACCTATGTTATATATATTTAAATATTTCATAAGGTAAATTCATTCCTTTTATGTGCGCTTAGTCACTTTATAACTTTTTGTATTATCATGTGTTTGTAGTATATGCTCAGCAGCTATAAAAGACATTGGAAGCATTCATATTTACTGAGCCACTGGTTTAGTGAGAATTCCCTGCAGATGATGCAAACCCTTGAGATTTGCAGCACATAGTGAAAGTTAAAGTAGCTTTTTAAACATATGTATATATGTGTATGTATGTATATGTCTATGTATGTGTGCGCACACGCACGTAAATTGACCCTTTATCTTAATAATTTCCTTACTGCTTTTCAACACTTTATGTAAGAAAACCTTGAAAAATTGGTGCACACTCAGGATTTAATCCAACAAACTAACTTTTATTTTCAAATGGTGAAAATGACATCAATGATTAACGTTTAGGTCCCTCCATGGTCCTGCCTCAAGATATATCCTTTCTAATTTGGGTGTCCTTTTAAGATCTGCATTTCTTTCTATTTTAATTGCTAAATGTTCATATACCTTTTGAAAAATGGTTTGCTCGATAACCGCATTCAGTCAATTGATTAAACTATCTATTATACCATGAAAGGCTTAGGGACCATTTAAAAAAAAAAGAGAGCGAATAATATAGATATATAGATATAGTATGGCTAATTTTCAGTATAATGGTGTTTTGATCAGCATTGACTATTTGCCCTCTACGATTTTTTTTGATTTTTTTTTTATTATATGGAAGTGTTGCTATATGGAACCTCCCTTATTGTTACATGATACCTTTTCTAGTATTCACATATTTGTACAACAATGTCATCTCTAATGGGACATAGGACTAATGTTTGTTATTTATTTAGAAATGGGTTGACAATCTGTATTCTTAATTAACACAGTATGGACTCTGTCTGTGTGAATTTCCAGTGCTGAAAGCTGCATTTATTTATTTTCTTCTCCCTTCTATCTAGGATACACACCTGGAACGCCATACAAAGTCTCCTGTTCACCCACCAGTGGGGCTGTGCCACCTTATTCCTCATCCCCAAATCCTTACCAGACTGCAGTTTACCCAGTACGAAGTGCCTATCCACAACAAAACCCATATGCACAGGTACATTTCTCTCTGAAAATCTTTACCAGCCAAATCATTTTTGCTTTGCAAAATTAAAATCAATGCAGGATGCATCTTTGAAAGCATGCTTTTAAAGCCTAAATAGATGCTCCAGACTGGATTTGATTGTGTGTAAATCTATCTATACAGGAGAGAGAGATGTCTATGGGATATATATATATATATATATATATATATATATATATATATATATATGTTTGTTTTTTTTAGTGTTTTTTTTTTTTTTAATTCTTTGAATTATATGGTTTCGCATATCAGGACATAACCTCACATGAACAACACATTCCCTTTTACATTGTCATGTTTTATTTAGTCAAAATTTAGAAGCAATGTGTGGAAAAATGAAGTACACCTGTAATGCTGCCATGGGATTTAAGGCAGGTGCTGCTAATCATATGCACTTGATTAATTGATCCGCTAGATTGACCACCTCTATAAAAGCCAAAGTTTTAGCAGTTTGCTGGAGCATTCAGGTGTGTGTTAACACAATGCTAAGGAGGAAAGACATCAGCAATGATCTTAGAGAAGTAAGTGTTGCTGCCCATCAAACTAGGAAGGGTTATAAGGCCATTTCTAAATATTTAAAGTCCATCATTCTACTCTAAGAAACATTATACAAAAGTGGAAAACATTAAAGACCATTGCCATCCTAGGAGTGGAGTGGCCCAGCAAATATATTCCAAGGTCAGATCAGGCAATGCTCAGAGAATTTGTAAAGAACCCAAGAGTTACATCGAAGACTCTACAAGCCTCAGCATGTTAAAGTTCATGATGATACAATTAGAAAAACACGGAAAAAATATGGTTTGTTTGGAAGGGTTGCCAGGAGACAGCCTTTTCTCTCTAAAGTTGGCTTAGGTTTGCAAAGTTGCATCCGAACAAACCACAAGACTTCTGGAACAATGTCCTTTGGACAGATGACACCAGACTAGGCATGTGTGGGCCACAATGCACAGCGCCACGTTTGCCAAAAACTAAACACCGCATATCAGCACAAAGGCCTCATATCAACTGTCAAGCAAGGTGGTGGTGGGTTAATGATCTGGGCTTGTTTTGCAGCGACAGGACATGAGACTCTTGCATTCATTGAATCCACCATGAACTACTCTGTTTACCAAAGTATTCTAGAGTCAAATGTGAAGCCATCTGTCTGACAGCTAAAGCTTGGCTGAAATTGGGTCATGCATCAGCACAATGATCCCAAGCAAATCACCTGAACTGCACTACTCCATTACCTGTAGAGGCATTCCTAGTACATTTGATTTAATAAAAAAGTTATGCGGAGGGAGGGGGTAGGTGTAAAATTGTGATTTTTAAAGTCTGTGGATAGTTAATACAATGTTAAAAATCTGCACACCAGTCAAGCCATCACTGCAGATTTGTGATTTCTTTGGGAAAAGCAAGTCTTATGGCTTGACTGGTGTGCAGATTTTTGTTTAACATTGTATTAGCTATCCACAGACTTCAGGTGGAAGGGGTTTTCAATCACAATTTTACACCTACCCCCTCCCTCCGCATAACTTGTTTATTAAATCAAATGTACCAGGAATGCCCCTACAGGTAATGGAGAAGTGCAGTCACCATGCCATTTTAGAACTTGGTGTTCTCTATCGTTTCCTCTAGCTGGAAAGAAGTGATCGTTCACATTTTTACCATTAGATGTTCTCTTTTGCTTGATAATCGAATTATAGCTCTCCTGGATTGGAGGCAGACAAACTACTGTATTTAGCCACCCTAGTGGGTTTTTTTTTGCCAACCGGCCCCTATCAACAACCTTTGTATGGATGGACAATGACTCTTCCCTTATATATAATTTGCACAGTACATTAGTTTTCATATAATGGTATATTGTCATTCAAAATGTATATACCGCCAACATATTCCACTGTGCTTTACAAGATTTTACCACTGCTTTAACCAGCCAGTACTTGTAAATCCAAGAACGGAGGAGACACAACTGTGCGTATAGAAGTGCAGCTTTAAATAAGGTGTAAGCCAAAATGTTGAAACTACACTGAACAAATTTATAAACGCAACACTTTTTTTTTTGTTTTTGCCCCCATTTTTCATGAGCTGAATTCAATGACCGAAGACTTTTTTTTTTTTCTATGTACACAAAAGGCCTATTTCTCTCAAATATTGTTCATAAGTCTGTCTAAATCTGTGTTAGTGAGCACTTCTCCTTTGCTGAGATAATCCATCCGCCTCACCGGTGTGGCATATCAAGATGCTGATTAGACAGCAAAGGCCACTCTAAAATGTACAGTTTTATCACACAGCACAATGCCACAGATGTCGCAAGTTTTGAGGAATGTCCACCAGAGCTGTTGCCTGTGAATTTAATGTTTATTTCTCTACCATAAGCAGTCTCCAAAGGCATTTTAGAGAATTTGACAGTGCATCCAACTGGCCTCAACCGCAGACCCACATGTAACCACACCAGTCAAACCTCCACACCCAGCATATTCGCCTCCATGATCGTCTGAGACCAGCCACCCGGACAGCTGCTGCAACAATCGGTTTGCATAAGCAAATAATTTCTGCACAAACTGTCAGAAACAGTCTCCGGGAAGCTCATCGGGGTCTCGACCTGACAGTTCGTCATCCTAACCAACTTGAGTGGGCAAATGCTCACATTTGATGGCATCTGGCACTTTGGAGAAGTGTTCTCTTCACGGATGAATCCCGTTTTTTTACTGTACAGGGCAGATGGCAGACAGCGTGTATGGCATTGTGTGAGTGAGCAGTTCCTGATGTCATCGTTGTGGAGAGTGGCCCACGGTGGCGGTAGGGTTATGGTATGGGCAAGCGTATGTTATGGACAACGAACACAGATGCATTTTGAATGCACCGATACCGTGAGGAGATCCTGAGACCATTGTTGTGCCATTCATCCATGACCATCACCTCGTGTTGTAGCATGATAATGCACGGCCCCATGTTGCAAGGCCCTGCACTCAATTCCTGGAAGCTGAAAACTTCCCAGTTCTTGCATGGTCAGTATACTCACCGGACATGTCACCCATTGAACATGTTTTGGATGCTCTGGATCGGAGTATATGGCAGTGTGTTCCAGGTCCTGCCAATATCCAGAAACTTCACACAGCCATTGAAAAGGAGTGGACCAACATTCCACAGGCCACAATCAACAAGCTGATCAACTCTATGCAAAGGAGATGTGTTGCACTGTGTGTGGCAAATGGTGGTCACACCAGACACTGACTGGTTTTTGGACCCCACCAATACAGTAAAACTGCACATTTTAGAGAGGCCGTTTATTTGTGGCCAGCGTAAGGCACACCTGTGCAATAATCATGCTGTCTAATCAGCATCTTGATATGCCACACCCGTGAGGTGGATGGATTATCTTGGCAAAGGAGAAGTGCTCACTAACACAGATTTAGACAGATTTGTGAACAATATTTGAGAGAAATAGGCCTTTTCTGTACATAGCAAAAGGCTTAGCTCTTTGAGTTCAGCTCATGATAAATGGGGGCAAAAACAAGTGTTGTTTATAATTTTGTTCAGTATATGTTGGATACGTGTAAAATAAAAGCTTTAACTGCAAGTGTCTCCTCAATTCTGGATTTGTAGTGAGGGAAGTCTGAGATTATTTTATAACAAGTTATGCCTTTTTAAAGCACTTTCAAAGGACAAATCTGAATTTAAAAATACCAAAGCTATATATTAAAAGTGGAGTTGATACTTGGTGTATTTAAAGGGAAACTCCATTGCCAAAATAAAAAATCACTGTTTTGTATATATACCCCCAATAAAAACTTGCATGCATTTAATTTTGCTTTATTTTTTTCCCATTGGAGTTATATCTACAAACAGCATGCAAAAACTACACTTATCTTGTCTGCTGCCTTTGCAAACCTTCCCCTTCTAACCCTGTACAGACTTTATGTAGCTATCCAATTACTTAATGCAGTTCAATGAGAAGTCTTTGCAAGGCTTGTGCTCTGAGCAGTTGCTGCCTCTTGAGTTTTTCTCCACTGAGTTAAACAAACCAAAAAGTAACAGGACAGGTTGCTAGAGAAGCCAGGTGGTGTAACCAGTACAGTTTATCAAAGTTTTAGTTTCTATTGAAGTCTACACTCTTTAAAAAAATGGGGGTGGGGGGGAGGGGGTAGACACTCTTCACCCATAAAGCTTTTCAGCAAGCTAAAGTGCTTTAGGGGTTTGGAATGTCCCTTTAAGGGAATACTGCAAGCACAATCTCCACTAAAAAGCACTGTAGTGGTTATGGTGCCAGGAGTGTGCTGGAATCCCACCACGATATGGTGTGAAACTATTTTACAATAGAATAAAATCCTACTTGGGATCAATCGGACACCGCTCCCCTCTTGCACTACTTTCCATGGAGAGGCGGAAGCTCTCTACTGGTGCAGGGCTTAGTTCACCGGCTAATGCTCTCAGGAGAGCTAATCAATGTTCCATAGAATCTTCCACCTCTCCAGCGTTAATGGTGGCTAGAAGCAAAAATTTAAACTGTTTTGATTTCTTACAAAGGTTGTGCCAGTGCACTCCAGGCACCATATCCACTACAGCATGTGGAATGTTCCTTTAAATATCGAATCAACGGGGGCGGAGCTTGGGAGCAAGACGAGACAGATTTCATTTCCAACAGCTCCCGATCTGCCGACACTATTTTACAAATGAAGACCTCTCACGGGAGCCCTTCACCCTCCAAACCACTCACATCAACCTCAGGAACCCTTGCCGCATCAATCGATGCCTTTTATGTACGCACCGAAGTAGACCAAAGTGAAACGCAAGCCGGGAGCCTGTGCGCCCTCGGCTTCCCCTGTCTGAAGACTTTCCTCCTCGGGTCACGTCTGAGCGACATTCCCGCTGCCATGGGGAAGAACACGACAGCCCCCCACAGCGCTGAAGCAGCGATGGGGAGACGATCCCAAAAACCTCAGCCAGGTATTCCGGCCGATCAGGGCTATATAGGGACACTACTACAGCGCCAAGCGCGCCCCAAGATGGCCGCTGCAGAAGGCCCAGTTCTCTCTGTTCCCTCTCCACAGCCAGTCCAGGCCAAGCCACCGGAACAGCCTGCACCTCGGAGCTCCCAACTCCCAGTTACTGCCACATCAGATGGTTCTGCTACAAAACAAGACCTGCAGAATATGCTGCACGAATTCCAGAAAATCCTGGCAGCAGAGCTAGCACTTCTCCATACAGGTATACAGCAGAGGGTGCTATGCAGGATATGCAGAATGGAATGTCTACAATGAACAAGACAATCCTACAACTACAATCCACCCAGCAGGCATTTTCACTGCAGCTGTCAGCCCAAGAAGATAGATATAGACGGAACCACATTAAAATCGGGAGCATACCCGCAACAGTAACTGTTGAAGAAATGCCGCACTACATCAGAAGACTCTTTGCCTCCGTACTGCCTCCGTCGGTAGCCAAAAAGATCACCCTGGCAGGTATATACCGCCTCCCTACAAGGGCATCACCAACAACACCCCTGGATGGGGATGTAATCCTGCGCTGCTCCTTACCACAGAAGGCCCAAATCATGGCTGCCCTGATGGGTCGAACCCCACTCATGTTCGAGGACTTTTCCTTTTACCAGGATCTAACCAGAGCCACACTTCAGTGGCGCAAATCACTGAGCCAACTTACAGGGCACCTATAGAGTGACCTACAGATGGGCGGCACAAAGATCGCTAATCGTCACACACAAACTCTCCTCTGAAATTGAGGCTCCTGGGCCCCATGAACTTAACACCCACTACCCCTGCCCAGACGCCTACCCAGACCTGGGACGCAAACCAAGTGGTGCCGTTTGTGCCTAGAAATGGAACCGGAAACACTGAGGAGGCAGACCACGACCCCAAAAATCGGCAGCACAAGCCACAGCCCAAGCTGTTTGTTTAGGTTTATGGTTTTTACATGTTCACATTGTTCTTTTACACCTCTTCCTCATTTCTTGTTCTAGAGCACCAAATTACACTCCGCAACTACGGGGAGACGTCTACCAATGGAGACCCCCCCTCCCACCCCCTCGAATAGCATGACAGACCCACACCAGTCTTGCAACCCATGCCAATCTAAGCTAAAACAAACCCCTCCTTCCCCGACCCTCCCACTGGTCAGGGACGACCACCCCTCACAAGTAAGCCCTCAATAGATCCTAACTACCATATCTTCTAACAAAGGTGAGACCATTGTAAGGCAATCTCCTAGTCAATATGTCGACACAAGCATACAACCCAATCACCTCCAGACACCATCTTGTACTGCACTACCTACAAGTCAGCAATCTTGCATATAATACCTCGGTCCTGCCTCTGACCACACATATGCCACTAAGCTCTCCCTAGGAAGACTCCTCACAATCTCCTTTACATTAAAGTAATCAATGTCTATCTCCTCATGGTTACCTTGGGTCATAACCTTATGTGCACCCTAACCATGACACCTATTGTTTGTTAGTGTTTCATTGACGCACGTGTCACATCATGCTATTACTATATAATATGCACAACGAAAATAAAGAATTTTTTTTAAAATTGAATTTATCTGCTTTTCATATTTTTTTCATTTTTCTTTTTTTTCATACCTACATAGTACATTACTTTTGTGTAATTTGTCTAAACTGTACAAAATGTACACTATTTTAGTACATTTATTTGCTCATGCACAAACTCCACATATTGCGTTCGGTAATGTATAGTTACTAAAAGTGAGCTCTCTGCTGATTGCCCATTTATCATTACAGCAAGGAGCATACTATGCACAGCCTCTGTATGCAGCCCCTCCTCATGTAATTCATCACACTACTGTTGTACAACCCAATGGAATGCCAGCAACAATGTATCCTGCTCAGATCCCTCAGCCTAGAGGTAATGGAATGGCCATGGGAATGGTTGCTGGGACCACAATGGCGATGTCTGCAGGTACCTATGACTTTTTGTGCATATCTTAGATTACTAGCAAACTAGACGTTAAGTTTTAAACCAATATATGCAAATATTTGACTGTTCCAGGAAAATTCTTCTTCATAAAAGATCACAACACTGTAAGAATTAAATTGCATAC
The DNA here is from genome assembly GCA_933207985.1 of Pelobates cultripes. Taxonomy (NCBI): domain Eukaryota; kingdom Metazoa; phylum Chordata; class Amphibia; order Anura; family Pelobatidae; genus Pelobates; species Pelobates cultripes. The sequence continues at coordinate 67,635,252 of OW240913.1, read as the reverse complement.
AGATAAGTTAAAAATGTTTTGTAGTGTATTGCGGAAAAATGCTCTGCTTAACAGAACCCAGTAATCTCATAATATATTGCCTATCAGAACATGGTAATCTGTGTTTAAAACTAAATCATTCTTTTAACCTTTGCTTGTTTTGATAAAAGCAAAAGTTCAAATTCTGTTGAAACCTCAAATATAAACCTATTGGTTTGTCTTTACATAATTAAGGTAAGCTGAACATAGATCCTGACCCTTTCACAATGTACACCGACCTTATGGCTCTCTGAAATGAAAGATTGCGGCAACCTGGTTAAAGGGACATTCCACTGCCCAACTCTAAAAATAAATCACTGTTTAGTAAATATAATCCCAATAAAAGATATGTCATAAATGTGTTTATTTTTGGGTTTGTTCTAAAAACAGGTTTTCTTGTCTGCAGCCTTTGCAAGCCCTCCCAAATTATCTGTGGCTATCCAATCACAGACTTCCCAATGCTGCTCAATGAGAAGTCTTTGGCTGGCAGTTGTTTAGAGCAGTTGCCTGCCTCTTGATTTTAGGTCCCTTGAGCTAAGCGACCAGGATGTAACAGGACAGATATTTAAATGTTCATTGGGATTTGAGAGAGTGGCCAAGTAACTTTATTTATCTTTATTTTCTCTATTCGGTTTTTATTGTAAGGACAGGTTGTCTGACAGCCAGGTGGGTTACCATGGTTCATTTATAAAAGTGCCAACTTCTATTAAAATCTTCACTTTTTGTAAAATTGTAAAAACACTTGAAGCACTTCAGCAAGCTGGAGTGTCCCTTTAATTCCATGTAAAAACTAGCGACTCGTTTCTTGTAGCTTGATACAGATTGGAAGCATGTTTCACTCTGAAACTTGAATGTATGCTTCCTGGAATACAATTGCACTTGCCTTTGCTATATCCTTTTTTTGTCTTTGGGCTTTGTTTAAGTTTATCACCATTTTAAACTTTAATAACTGTTAATAATAAAGAAATACAGGTCTGCAGAGAACCTGTGATGTGAGCCAGTCTAAATTTTATTTAACATTTATTTATTTTTATTATATGCTGATGCATAAACCGGTTATGACTGCCATTTCCTTAGAAATAAGTATCTAAAGTGGTTACAGATTTACTTTAAGTTATTGCTGCTTTGTAGCTGTTTTTGTGTTTTAGGGGAAAACTGATTTGTTAAATTCAAAATATTTTGAGGGATGATTTTTGGATTTTTTTTTTTTTCTTAGGTACTTTGTTGACAACCCATTCACCAACTCCGGTACCCCCTCATCAAGTCACTATGCCTGCTTATCGGCCACCGGGAACTCCTACTTATAGTTATGTCCCCCCACAATGGTGATTAGCCTACCAGTGTAAGTTACTGAGCAATATGTGCATCACCATGTCATGATCCATTTACATTGCCTTGCCTGGTTATATTTCCAGATTGATTTAACTGCTAACGAATGTAAATATCTACACAAGATCTGTGCAGTATTGGGAAATGTAAATGCCTGGCAGTTTTACGGCACATGTTCCATTATTTTAAGGTTTTGTGGTGTCCCTCTCCTGTCCCAGTCCTCTCTCTCTCCGGTCCCACTCCCCCCTCTCATTTCTGTCAACTGCTTCTCCCTACTTGTTTCCCATGCTTTTTTCACACACAATCTATGGTTGAATGTCCCCAATTTTAGTGAATAAACCTACAATAATTTACTCGCCAAAATCTGAGTTGTAGCAAAATTAAACCTAAATGGGGTTAATTATAGTAACCAATTTGTTTTAGCCTAACATTTTCCATGTAGTCAGGAGAGCTCATTCACCTTAATAAAGTGATAACCAAACAGAAAACCAGGAAAAAAATATAAAATATTCCATTAACAATAAGTCCTGTTTCACATCACTGTACATATGTTTCAAGCATCCTACTGGTTGTGTTTTGTGTTTTTGTTTCTTTCTACATTTGTTTTGGATTTATTTAATGATTGCATATTGTGTGCTATACACAAATTTGAAAGAAAGTTTGGATACCTGTTTGTGTAATTTTAATGTTCATTGTCCTGCTCAAATGCTGGGACTAAAGTCCTTTTTGGAGAACATGTAGGGAAACTGTGATCTAAAAATATATGTAGAATTGTCTAGACTCCTAGATAAACGTAGAGCACTTAAAGAAGAAGGCACCATTCAATTGCTTTTGGTTTGCCTATTTATGGGTGGGCTGCCAGAAACCTGTGCTGTGTGTTGTAGCAGTAAAGAAAGCGTATAGGCATTCAGTTTTGTTGTGCAAGTCGCGTGGACTGCTCTCAGCAGTAGAATGGTGTAATCTGCTAGTGTGGTGTGACAGCAACTAGTTTAAAGGGACACTAACTATAACAACTACAGCTTATTGTATTTGTTCTGGTGATTATAATCATTCTATTCAGGCTTTTTGCAGTAAACTGTCTTTTCAGAGAAAATGCAGTGCTTACATTACAGCCTAGGGATAACTTCATTCAGTGTCTCCACACTCTGCATGCAGACACTGAACTTTTCTCATAGAGCTGCATTGATTCAATCCATCTCTGAAGAGATAATGCTTGGTCAGGGCTGTGTTTGGCTTGTGTTGGCTCTGCTCCTATGATGTGAGCCAAGGAGGCAGAGCAAAGCCATCAGCAGACTGAAAAAAGGTAAGATTTTGCTATATTTAGGGGAGAAAAGGGGGACCACTGGGAATAGATGGTGTTTTTAACACTATAGAGTTTAGGGATACATGTGTTCCTTTAAGTCTTAAAAAGTAAAAAAAAAAAAAATGTTCTAAGAACATTTTGTTTAAAACAACTATCTGGTTCTTGCAACTAAACAGGCCTAATCCAGCTGCTAAATTATGTGCTATTTATCAATGCAGACAATGCTTACAATATTAATCAGTCTATAGTCAGGTGAAACTATGGGAAGTGATACTTTCATGAGCCATACTGTGTATGCAAGGGGGGAGGGGGGAGGGTTGAAAGACTCATCTATTGTTTAGTATTGAAATAAGTTCATTTGTCTTACAGGGAGCCATAACCTATTTTCATTATGGCAATCAGATTATTGTATTGAACACTGTCACAGAGGCTTGTGTGCATACACTGGATTCATTGACGGCACATTAGATTGAAGTGTCTGTCAGGAGACTTAAGGATCATTGGAGAGATTGTATGGGATAGTGTACGAATCTCTTATTTTATTTATTTTGTTTTTCCAATCAGAGACCCTGTTTTGTGTTTGGTTTTTTTGGTAATGACAAATGTGACACTTTATTAATTATAGTACGCTCTTGCACAGGTTTGAAGATGGAAGATATGCAACAAAGAGAGAGGCTTAATAGATGGTGATGAAGCTTCCATGCCTCCAGCAAAGAGTTTCTTCCTTTTTGAATGATCTCAACACTTTGTCTAACACTAATTCAGGATCCAAGAAGATTTCCATTACTGCATATCTTAACATCTTGGAACTCTAGTGGTTGTCTTATAACGAAAATCCTGTTTTGTGGACAGTCTTGCAATTTTTTTAGCTAACTATAACGATAAAAAAGGGAGTAAGTATAAAGTTGTTTCAATCTATAACTAGTTGAATGCATGTTTAAAACACAGAAATGAAGCTTGCACCGTTTATTGCAGTGACTTATGCAAAAAAACATCATATGCAAAATCCAAAGGAGCTGAGAAGAGGTTTAAGAAGACCTTGTTTCACTTGTGGATTGGTAGATACATGCAAGGTCATTTGTTAATACTAATCGTCCCATTGTGTACGTTGAGTGTTGCTCAAACGTATTTGAAGATTGCTATTAGTATAATGGGGCCACGTTTTAAAAGAAATATATATATATGATCTCCAGAAAATCCAATTAGTGTACTTCAAACTTTTCATGGTTTCTTTTCTTGTTTTTTTGTTTTGTTTTTTATGTTTATATAGGAATAGCTGACTCCATTTTTTTTTTTTTTTTTTTTGGCTGGTATGTGAATATAGAGAATTTTATTCAGTGTAGAATGTTTTCAGGACTGCAGCAATCAGTGCTATAATAAAAATGGCACGAAAGACTGATACATAGATCTAACCACCCACACAGGAACAGCATTCACTTATCAGTATTGGCTTTACAGTATTCATAGCTTAGAGAGAATTATACTTCCAGCATTCCATAATAAGGTGTTTTGGTTATTTTTCTCTAAATCGGGGATCAGATTAAGTCTTGAGTCTATGCACACAAAATGTGAACAAAAAGTGAAAGCTCACATCTTTCAGTTGATACGATACAGTGACTTCATTGTAAAAGGTGTGGGTGTGGGTGTTTCTTTTTTTTTTTTTATAGCTTTACATATTTTATTTATCTTTGCTTTTTATTTTTACATCTTGTTGCATATTTTGTTTTCTCCAAAGACAGTAGTCTTACCATTTTTACTTTTGTGTTGAAGTCCCATAATAAATATGGTAAAATTTCCAAATTCTTATCTTTTGTATTAGTTTTTGAGTCATGAAGGATTTTGATACACTACTGTATTCTTTATAAAGTGTCATGTTACAAAGTCCAGTACATTTAACCTGCAATAAATTATGCAGCATGTAATGGGAGATCTGGTTTCCTTTTTCTGTGTACTTATTGTTTTTAAGTGTATTTATTTTTTCTTGTCCTTCTCTCCTATAAACCACAACACATATGTTGGACACAATCACACACACACATCTTGAAAATGGTCTTAATTCTCTAGTAACTGCTACTGGCATCTAAAGGCCAACTATTAAGTTACCAGCTATATCTCTTCTAGAACACCATGTATGCAACGTTAGATCAGTACTTTATCAAGTTCTTAAATTAAGTTACTAATTGGACCCAAATCCTCTCTGATATGAAAACCTATAAAACAAGACGACTTACCTTGAATTCAGTACCAGGTAAAGCCCTCCACTCACTGTTGACATCACACCTTCCCTCTGAGCCTGGAGTTAGGTGCATTTGATTAAACCACAGAGTACGTGTGCGTGCTCTGAGTCGGGGACGGAGGCAGGTGGTTGCGGACAGAAAGTAAGGACTAGGGAAAACAATTAATGAAAATGACTCTAGGGTGAACACTAGTAGAGCGCGCACACACAGGGACAATGATTCTGTTGCCAGCGTGCAGTGTGCTCTGACAACAGATGTAATTTTTGCACCCTAGAAAACTTTGAATGCAACTTCCCACTTGCTAAAAAAGTAAATGTCTGTGCAGCGTACAGATTCCTGCCGCCATGACCATTTCCAAAAGTAGATGTGGTCATGGACTTTAAAATAACACTTTTAATTAAAAATAAAAAAATATAAAAGTTCTTTGTTCAACAGTTCTGAAATGAATTTCTGTAATTAAACTAGTAATGAAGCACCTGCAGGTATGTTCCCCAGCAGAATTGCTCACACACATCAAGAGATTATCAGATGTCACATTTTACATGGTGCAATAAATAAAACCTGGGAAGAAATGGTGCGTTCTTGTCATTATGTGATAATGTTTCTTCTCTACATTAAATTTGTCACTACACTTTTTTTTTTCTCTCTCCTTCAAACAAGGTTTTAGACAAAAGCCAGTGCTTTTGCAAGTATGTTCTCAAGTTTTAAGTCCAGCATTAACTTGGTAACATTACTGATTTTAAAAAAGCACATAAATACAGTAGTTTGTAGATGTGTAATAAGTGAGACAACTTTAAGTGGAAGTCTTGCATGTTAAAATAATTTCTTCTCTTAGAATGTTCCATATTTGCAAGTCTTTTCAGTATACTGGAAATCTTTTGACTAATATCTGGCCTCCCATAGCGTTTTTAAGTCCCCTATGGGCTTTGAGTTGCTGTAGAACTCCATATAATGCTGCTCTAGCAAACTAATTGCACTAGAAGAGGTAACTCTTTTCTTTTTGAGGAATGAAATGCCACTTAGCACACGTAGTCTTTGTACCAGAGTTTTGTGAACAATGTTTTCTTGGAAAAGAGATATATATGGAGCCCACTGCAGTTCCATCACATCCAATGCAAAGCTTAATAAAGTTTCTCTTGTTCTGCCATGCTATTTCCATCAACCACCTGTGACGCCTAATGGGAAAAGTATCAAATTAAGAAATGCACAGCAGATGTTTGGAAGATCTAGTGGATTACAAGAGCAAAGTTGAAGTTTGATATAGTTGCATATAAAACAAAACATGTCTGCGTGGACATGCTATAGACCCCAGAACCACAACGTTAACCTGTAGTGGTTCTAGTGCCTATAGTGTCCCTTTAAATAGTCAAATTGAAAGCATAGCTTACTTGGAGAATTTTAATTTGGTTACTACCCCTGAATGAGATGCACACATGCTTTTAATCTAAGGGCAAAAGGAAGGAGACAGACACTATAGTTGGTGTGAATGCTTGTTGCCGAGAGACTAATTTTCATGTGTATACTTATACTGGTGGAGCGCCTGTAGAAAAAGACCCAGGTAGTCTTGATCATTCGGTCTCAGAATCACATAAAATGAATAAACAAGAGTATAATAGTGAAGTACAGTTAGATCAAATGGATAAAATTACAAAGACTGCAATAAACACAAAGAATATGCAGTTGGAAAACAAATAAAATATAGATAACCGTAAAAGCAATATAATGAGCCTCTTACGAGAAGAATGTAGTGAGTATATGCAGTATGAACCTGCTACTCACACACTGCTTTCGTTCCCAATAGAACACTTTGTTGTATTCAGCTGGCTACAGTGCTCAATTCTCCACGGATGGTTGTTACATGAGCTTCTCTGTATCCCGGTTATGCGCCGTGTTCTCTGCAGGCTTCTTTCTCGATTGTTGGTATAGAGGCAAAGAAAAATTTTGCGGGTCCCGAAGAAACTACGTCCACTTGGAATTACGTTAACCATGTAGCTTGCGTTGCTGCGTCTACGTGTTTTGCCGATTGGCTTCCTCAGGATGTCAAATTTGTCTTTGCCTCTATACCAACGATCAAGAAAGAAGCCTGCGGAGAACACGGCGCATAACAGAGATACAGAAAATAAAGTGGTTTTGTGGGCATAGATGCTACCACTGCAGTCTTGTAAACAAAAACATTTTGCAATCTCTACTCCTGTTTGTATCTGTAAGACAGACCGTCCTAGAGACTTCTGACACATATTTCATTATTGAATCTATTTTGGCGACTGGCAAAAATATGCAAATTATGCTGATCCTATGTCCTCCAACACAACAAAAGGAACACATCTAAAAAATGTTATTTTAAATTCGGCTTGCTTTATTGTGGAGTAATGTTTAACTGTAGAATAGTATGTTGTTTGGCTTTTATTTTTGAATTATATATACAAAATTACATTGAGATGGGGATTTTGACATTTTATAGAACTTATTAAAACCAGCCATCACTTGGTCAATTTGTTTTACATTTCTATTTTAAACTCAACCAGTGAACAAACACTTTTTTACAAATGACCCATTTAGCTTTTTTTCTTTGGAAAACGGTATCTAACATGACTTCATACTTCATTTAATGTTGTCTTCCAAAAAACAAACCACATTTTGCATATAGTTAAGTGGCCCATTGCACCACCCAATCTGTTCACCATCCAAGCCTACCTTTTCCTGGTTTTATAACGTATATTGATGTTATGTTCATCAGTAGCTCTTTGCCATACCCGCTCCGTCACGGCTCTGACTTTCAATGTTAGAGCGCAGGCTGAGAATCTCTGAACCTGTGCTTTGACTCACTAACTGAGCGCCGGAACCACGAGGGAGAGGATATAATCTGACTGCACCAACTGCTGGTAGCGCACCAGTGTACCACCAGTGAATCGTTTAAATTGAATAGGCTGGTGTCCCCAACTTGTGAGCTATGTTGGCCGCCGGGCGCCTCTGTTGTCATGGCACCCTGCATGACCGCACAGCTTGCACACCCCAACGGCTGGCCCTACTGACACACACTGACGTTACTATTTAGACATCCCTCAATATTAATACAGACATCAGAGTAAACACCAATAAACTGTGGAAACAGAGCTGATCCCCCCCCCAAATTTATAAAGCTTTGCTTACTGGATTTGTTGTAAGATTAAATCATGCCTCCTCCTCTCTCTCCCATGCGCAGTTCTGTAGGCTGGGAGGAAGTGAAGAGTAATCACATTCTCCCAGCACAGCGCCACCGGTGGCTGCATGGGGAACAGCTGTTTAATGCAATGCTTGCAGGACGGCCAGCTGACGCATAACCTCTTTGTTCCCGTCTCTGCAAAGGGCTCCAGGCGCTGCTTGTGAGTGTGAGCCACTGTAAATTAGGGGCAGAGAGCACTTGCACTACGGTAAAGACGGGTCTGGGCAGGAGGAGAGTGCAGTGCAATCCGTGCACTCCCCTCCTGTGGGTCACCAGTAGACTGGTGCACCTGCCCAGGATCAGAGCCGGTGCAAAGATTTTTGCCGCCCTAGTCAAAATAAAAATTTGCCCCTCCCCCATGTGACATCACAATGCCCCAACCATATGATCTGCCATATGAACTAACGCCAGTGCTGCACACAGTGTGTGTTTACATTTAAAAGCCTGCAGGGACCGGCTATAGACACCAGAGCCACTTCATTAAGCTATAGTGTCCCTTTAATGTGAGGTACATTATAGATTAGTGTCACTAATAATATACTAGATTGCCTACTTACAACCAGATGAGGATGATGATGGGCTGCAGTTTGGCTCCACTGGTCTGGTGTAGAACAGGATCTCTGGAAGCTGTTTGCAACTGTGGTCACAAAATTTAATGTTCTGGGAGAATTGGAAGTAGCTCCACTTTTTGGGGGCCCCTTACACAGCTCAAGGTCTGGGCACCAGGGCCTGACGGTGAGTATTCCCATAAGGCCCACTCATAAGTACATTTATATATTCCAGTTCGCTCACAGGGAGTGGAGTGTGTAGGGGATGTGTTATGTGTTATTGTAGAGGATCTAATATGTGTGCTTATGGTATGTAGTGTATAGGGATACCAGTTTGTGTAGGTGATGCAGTGTGTTTGTGTGTAGTGGAAGCATTGTGTATTTGTGTAAAAGGGATGTATTGTGTGTTTCTGGTTGTGTGTAAGGGATGCATTGTGTGAATCTGTGTTTGTATTCATAAGGGATGCAAGGTGTGTGTCTATGTGTGTGCATTGAGTGTAAGATGCATTGTGTTTCTGTGTCTATGTAAGAAAAGCAGTGTGTGTGTAAGGGTTTGCATTGTGTGTTTCTGTGTATGTGTGCAAAGGATGCTATGTCTTTGTGTGTAAGGGTTGCATTGTGTGTGTGTAATGGATGCATTGTGTGTTTCTCTGTGTGTAAGAGAAGCATGTTGTGTTTATGTGTGTGTAGGGATGCATTGTGTGTTTCTGTGTATGTATAGGGATGCATTGTGTGTGTGCGCGCATAGTGTGAAAGAGCTCCAGGTCTTGCCCCCTGTCCTATAGAGCTATCCCTTGGAGCTCTCCCCTGCCCCTTAGTGGTCTCCCCTCTCCCCCACCCTTCCCTAGCGGTCTCTTCTCACACTCACCCACCCTCCCTATGCTCTTCTCATCCCCCCTCCATCCTCCCTGTGCTCTCCTCACCCCCTCCTCCCTGTGTTCTTCTTACTTCCCCCCCTTGTTCTTCTTACTCCCCCCTTCTTATTATTACTCCCCCTTCTTCTTATTACTCCCCCTCTTCTTCTTCTTACTCCCCCTTCTTTTTCTTACCCCCCTCTTCTT
>OW240913.1:67538455-67625454 GCA_933207985.1 Pelobates cultripes | reverse complement strand
GCAGGCAGAGTGGCTATGATGTCACCAGACACCAGTCATGGTGAGTTTTTCATGGAAGCAATGAAATATGTTTCTTAATTCTTCAAGCATTTGCTTAGCAATTACAAATACAATCATTTTAATTATAATACATTATACAATGTCCTGATCATGACACTTAATCCAATATCAATAATACCTAATTTTAATATAAAAAATATTGTATGATTGCAATGGTAACTGCCAGACATTTAGAGAGTTATTCACTAATATTTGCAAACTATAAGGGTTATTTAATAAAGTGAAAATTCAAAGTGAATTCAAAATTGATTTCAAATTTAAGGCCAGAGTAGCCTGACATTTGCACAGTCGTTATTCGGCATGTGCTACCCCTTACGCTTAAATAAAACACTGACACAGATAATTCTGTTGGAGTATAAAGTCCACAGCTTTATTAATTAATTATAATAAATTAACATAATCTAGGGTCATTGTCCTACTAGACATTATGTTACTATACCCCCACACAGTACCCCTGACAATGACCCTAGCAATTAAACAATAAATAACAACAAATAACATATAACTTGAAACACACGGCCTACCAAAGAGGCCCCATATCGTCCAGTTAACTGTAGGGGTATACCTCGGACACCCCTACACCCCCAGGTTCGTAGCCACCAAAGAGCTAGAACCAACCAATCCTTAACTCCATCCGGCCTAAACCTCGGCCTGTCCATTTCCAATTCCACGCAAGTTCCAATATATACACCGCCCTGTTCCGCCGCTGTGACCAAGCGGAACTGCAAACTAGGGAGGGTGGGTGGGACAATCTACAGGTAAGAGAGGCTCCAGTTAAAATGGCCCCTATTCTAATATGGCCGCTCTATATATCCCTACTCTCCACCCCCCAAAACATCACTCCCAAAACCCTTCCCACAAACTTAAGCCCATGCCCACTCCCTGGCTCTGTCAAGGCCCACTCCCCATACTGCGTTGCTCCATGGGCTACCTGACATTTGCACAGTCGTTATTCGGCATGTGCTACCCCTTACGCTTAAATAAAACACTGACACAGATAATTCTGTTGGAGTATAAAGTCCACAGCTTTATTCATTAATTATAATAAATTAACATAATCTAGGGTCATTGTCCTACTAGACATTATGTTACTATACCCCCACACAGTACCCCTGACAATGACCCTAGCAATTAAACAATAAATAACAACAAATAACATATAACTTGAAACACATGGCCTACCAAAGAGGCCCCATATCGTCCAGTTAACTGTAGGGGTATACCTCGGACACCCCTACACCCCCAGGTTCGTAGCCACCAAAGAGCTAGAACCAACCAATCCTTAACTCCATCCGGCCTAAACCTCGGCCTGTCCATTTCCAATTCCACGCAAGTTCCAATATATACACCGCCCTGTTCCGCCACAGCACATGGCTTGACCCCCTTAAGCTAATGTGCGACCCCCACCATATCTAAACAGGGCCTGTGCTATACCATCCTGAAAACCTAGGTTCAGCAAATCATTCCCCACATCCGATAGGTGAATACCATCCCTCCTAAAATATCCCGGCAGCATACCCTCTAATTCCCTATGCCTCACCACCACGCCCCCCGACCGTCTAATAAAGACTGACATAATTTTGTTGACCTTACCCCTGGATCGAGCTATTGCAGCTGGATCCCTGGCGTGTTTCCACGTAAAGCGAGGCACCATCTCAGACCAAACTACGACCACGCCGGGAACCAGCTCCCTCAGCCGATCCATATCCCTCTTCATTTTTCGAACCAGTAACCTTTGAGGAATCAAGCCCAGGTCGTTCCCACCTCCGTGGACCAGTACCACGTCTGGGACCGCCCCCCCCGACAACTTTTTAAATAACGCGCTGCAGAGACCCTGCCAGCTAGCACCCCTCAAACCAAGCCATGATAATTCCACTCGTTCCAAAGGAAAACCCAGCTGCGTTCCGCATCTTCGAACTGCGGCTCTCTTCTGCGCCCAGTACACATACGAGTGTCCCATCAACCAAACTTTCAAACCTGAAAGGAAATAAAATTAGTTGCGAGGAGACAAATGCCCCCCCCCCCCTTTCCCAATTTCCTACCCAACGCTTACTTACACCAGCCTGTCAGGCCTCACATACGTGCGGAACCGCATGGATTCCCACCTCCCGATCCGCTTAATCCGCTCGTCCCCCAAACCAAGGCGTGCTGCCTCCGTCGCTGCGCCTATGCGGAACGAGTGCGTCCCAAATTGCTTGGGCTCCAAGCCCAGCCTCTGTAAACCCGCTCGAAAAACCCGCAGAAATTGGAAGCGGGACAGCGCCGTCCCATCTGCATGCAGGAAAAAACTACCAGCCAGCCCGGGACGGACATCCAAGTACCGCGCCCCGCAAGCCACCGGGCACGCCCTTGAACCCGGTAACTCGTACAACACCACAGAGCACCCTTTACCAAACACGTCTGTTTTAGAGCGGCGCAACCTGATCCGCACCCTGTCGTTACATAAGTCCACGTCGTCGAGCAGCAATCCGCCGGCCCCTTTCCTGTTGGGGCTCACCAGCTCGCCAATCCGGAAGGCTCCGAAGAACGCCCATACAAACGCTCCCGAAAATAGCGCCACCTCAAAAGGGGAATGACACAACCCAGCCAACGCTCCTAACAACCCTTGCAACACCGAGAACGACACCGGTCTTCTCGTGTCCCCAAACTTCTTACCCTTCCGAAAACCTCGAATCGCCTGACGTATCATGAAATTCTTAGTAATGTCCTCCCAACCATTGAACTTAAATAAAAAGGCCAGGGCAGACATATACCTGTCCACCATGGCCGGCGAAGCCTGTCTTGAGAACAGGCGACACAGCAACCATAGCAGCACGTCCCCCCGCTGCCCCTCCGAAAAAACGCCTCCTACCTGTTGAACTGTCTCCTCCCATTCCTTCCAAACCTTAACATACGACGACCACGTGCTTGGCGCCAATGAGTTCCTTATGTACTCCCCAAGCATGACGTCCCGAGCCGCCACATCTCGTCCGGGCATGCTTGCCCCATCTCCTGGGCGTCTGGCGCCGCTTCCCGGAATCGTTCCCACTGAAAACGAGAAAGCGCATCAGCCACCACATTCAACATACCAGGGATGTGCTTAGCCCTAAACACCACATTGAAGGACATGCAAAGAAGTACAAACCGCCGCAACAAACACAAGACCGGGGGGGAAGACGCAGACAAACTGTTTATCGCCTGCACCACAGACATGTTATCCGAGTGGAACACGATGTGCCTGTTTGCCAACGCCGGCCCCCATAAGCCCATCGCAACCACGACCGGAAATAATTCCAAAAACGCCAAATTCCTTATTAGCGGGCTTTCTTTCCACGCTGCAGGCCACTCCTCAGCGCACCAATTACCCGCAAGATAAGCCCCAAAACCGACACTGCCCGAAGCATCAGTGTACAGCCCCACCTCTGTTGCCGCCGCCGGGTCCCTAAAGAACACCTTACCATTAAAATCCTGTAGGAACTGGTCCCACACCCTTAAGTCCGCCTTCATATCCGCTGAGACCCTAACGTAGTGCGATGGCCAACGCACCCCACTTGTCGCACGTGCCAGTCGCCTGCAGAAAACCCTCCCCATTGGTATCACCCGGCACGCGAAGTTCAGGCTCCCCACCAATGATTGAAGCCCCCGCAGCGTCACCTTCTTAGCCCTCCCTACCGTGGCCACCCGCTCCCTCAGATCCACTAGTTTGTCTGAAGGTAACCGACATTCGCCTCTCACGGAATCGATTTCCAACCCCAAAAAAACTAAGGCACGTTGTGGGCCCAACCGTCTTGTCTCCCGCCAAGGGAACCCCGAAAGAGTGTGCAACCCAGTGAAACACTTCCAACACCTGTCTACACCGGCCCGTTCCCTGCGGGCCGACACAGAGGAAGTCGTCAAGATAGTGCACCACCGCACCCCCTGCCGATTCCTTCCGCACCACCCATTCCAAAAACGTGCTAAATTTCTCAAAATAAGCGCACCATATGGAACAGCCCATTGGTAAACACAGATCCACGAAATAACCCCCATCAAGATAGCACCCGAGCAAATGATGGCATTTGGGGTGTATAGGGAGCAGCCGAAAGGCTGCCTCCACATCCACTTTCGCCATCAGCGCCCCTCGCCCCATTCTCCGTACCAACTCGACAGCCTTGTCGAATGACGTATAAGAGACGGAGCTGAGGGCCGCGTCAATGTCATCATTTACCGACGCCCCTTTTGGGTACGATAAATGATGTATCAACCTGAACTTACCCGCTTCCTTCTTGGGAACCACGCCGAGTGGGGATATCCGTAGGTCGACCAACGGCGGCTCCAAGAATGGGCCCGCCATTCTCCCCAGCTGCACTTCCTTGCTCAACTTCTCCCGCGCTACCCCCGGGTGCTCCCGAACTGACTTGAGATTACCACACATCGTTCCCGGTCCCCTTCTCGAAATCCCTGCCACAAAAAGGCCGCATCCGCCCTATTGGCGTACTGCCTTAGCCAAGGCAACATCACGTCTACTTTCACTGGGGACGCCCCCAGCGGTAACAGCGGGGGGCGCTGCCCCTCCGGACCCCCCACCCCCTCCAAGCTTACCTTTCTTGAAGCACCGGCTGGAGCCATGCGCCCCCCCGCAGCCGGAACATTCGTGTCTGAACCTGCAGGAATTCCCCCACTTGCAGTGTCCCTCGTTGTACATCCAGCAGAAGCCTTTCTTTTGCCCAGCCGACACAGCACCCCCTGCGGCCGTGCCGGCTGTCCCAAGAAAGGGCGCCGCCTTTTGAGCCATCATAAGGCGCATCCATAACGGCAGATCCATTTGATCCCACCGCATGCTCGTGTTCACCGCTAGCCGTTGTCGAAATTGCTCGTCATACCTCCACCACGCCAATCCCCCGTATGTTCGATATGCATCGCCTATCCCATCCAAGTAGCAAAAAAGTTCCGAGCAACGCCCCGGGTTCTTTTCCCCTATCACGCTAGCCAGAATACAAAAAGCCCGTAGCCAATTCCCAAAAGTTTTCGGTATCTTGCGATACCTCCGCCTTTTTTCCTCCTCCTCTTTCTTGGCGTCCTTTTTATCCTCCTCTTTCAAGTCCAAGAATTCCTCGAGGGGAAGAAGGGAAAAGATTTCCACGAACTCACCTTTCCAAATCTTATCCTTTACTTCTGTTTTTAAGTGGCACCCCAGGGGGCCCGCAAAGGACACGTGCACGTTTTGCCGCGCCGCATCCGGGACATCGCTACCCCCTTCCGTGGGTTCCCCCCCACCATCGGTCAACCCCGCCGACCCCGTCACGTCGCCGGCCTCGCCTCCATGTGTCCCCGCCGGTACCGCCCCAGCGTGCTCCACCGCCGCGTCCCGACTACCTTCCTGTGACCATACCCGCCCGAATTCCGAGGGGGACCCGCCCTTGTCCGACCAAGCGTCTAAAAATACTTTCAAATCATTCAACAACTGTCCAGAGTGTCGTGCATGTGTTGACTCACCGCTCAAGCCCCTGGCCGCAGCTGACCGCAGGGGCGTCGTCCTTCCGCCCACCATTCCGGGAGCCGGAGTGTCGTGTTGTCGCCGACTCCCATCCGCCTGGTCCCGCCTCGAGACCGTAGGGGTATTGCTCCGTGACCTGCAGGGAGAAGAAAACCTGGGTAGTCTGTTCAGCGTAGGGTCTACCCGCCCTTCCTCCCCACGTTCCAGCTGCCTTGCAAAACGACTCCCCCTGTAATCCGCTCCCCTTGAGTGAACCTGTACTCTCCTGTCTGGTGAATCAGACGTGCTACGTCGACTCCTCTGCCTTCTATCCCTAGACAGGGACCTCCCACAGCCTTCCCTGCAACAGGACCTAGCTGCGCTGCATCTGCTCCGCACTGGTGACCTCTCCCCGCTTCCTCGACTCCCTGCTCTGCTCCTCGTGCTGCTGCGCCTGGCGCTCATGCTGCGCCGTTCCGTTCTCCTCTCACTCCTTGCGTCCTCTCCGTCCATATGCTGACCCTGGGAGCAGCCAGAAGGACCCTCCCGCCTGCTGCCACCACCCCTGTCACCTCCCTCCAGGGTGGGTCTACGTCTGTCTCCCACTGCTGTTGCGCCTGGCTTCCCTCTAGCCGTCCTTCCCGTTAAAGAATCCTGTCCCTGGCTGATCGCCGTGCGCCCTGATCCAGCCGTCTCCTGCGCACTAAAACCACCACCGACATCCTCCCTCCTGACCCCTGCCTGGGCCGTCCCTGCGCTGACCTCGCCGCCCCAGCCTCCCCCAGACCCATGGGGGGCTGCTCTTGTCTCCACACTCCCCATAACCACATTCTCCTGCCCCACAGCGGTGCCACTGGTGGCTGACTCACCGGGACGTTCCAGCTCTGTGATCCCGCCCACGTGACCGTCCTCCGTCCTGGCCGCCGACCCGGCCGCCGAATTGGCAGCCACCGCTCCATCTCCCCTGCCTGCCGCCGACCCACGCGGCGTGCGGCGTCCAGCCGCCGGGTGCTTTACGGCCGTCCTCGCCAGACCGCAGCCGCGCCTGCCGGCCCGAGCCGTGCTCCTTCCCGGCTCCACGACCGGGACCTCTCCTGCCCCCGCGGACGTTCCTCCTCCCTCAGAAGGGCTTCGACGGCGTCTCGCCGCGGGCCCAGCACCCGGGCTCAGCCGCTGCGGCGGCCTCGTCCTCCTGGCCGGTCGTCGCGCCGGTACCGATGCGGAAGGCCCGGCGGCCCCCAGCTGCTGATGTAGCCATTCGAGGCCACGGTCCCTCACGGCCGCCCGCACTCCCTCCAGAAGCTCCTCCAACGCCGCCATCGACCTGCAGGGAAACAAAGAAAAAAGGGGGGAACCTCTCTGGCCTGCAACAATCTACAGGTAAGAGAGGCTCCAGTTAAAATGGCCCCTATTCTAATATGGCCGCTCTATATATCCCTACTCTCCACCCCCCAAAACATCACTCCCAAAACCCTTCCCACAAACTTAAGCCCATGCCCACTCCCTGGCTCTGTCAAGGCCCACTCCCCATACTGCGTTGCTCCATGGGCTACCTGAATTGGAGGCATTACCTAACAGATTTTTTAAAGCCCCAATTTACATTTAACTCATTATAAATTACTGTAACAGACGTTTATGTTGTATGTTTATTTTATTTTTTTCTCCTGTGGATGTAGTGGTTGGATTTTTTTTGGGGACACAAAACGCAATTTTACATTGCAGGGTTAGGCAAACCTTTTGTGGTAAACTTCCTTACAGCCACTAGAGGTGCTTCCACCTGCATTACCGAGTAAAACTCGGCAGCATTTGATTGGAGGAGTGCTGAGTTTTGTCGCGCATGCACTTTTCAATCCAATGTGTCTTTTTATGAGAAGCACTGGATTAGATGAGTTCGTAGGTGATGTCAGCATGCTTGTTGATATCACTGGCAGAAGAGCTAGAGGCTGCAACAGAGGAGTGGAGGAAACGAGGTGAGTAATATTTATTTAGATTAATTTTTACAGGGCAAAAGGGTGTGGACAGTGTGCGCATTGCAAGATGGGAGCGTACAGTCCCAAAACATCAATTGTTATTTTTAGAACTATAGGTTCCCTCTAACCTGTTGGAGTCAGGGTGTTCGGGTTCGGGGCACTTATTATAAGATGAGACTTTACAGGGTTATTCGCTAAACTGAGAATTGAAAGTGAATTCAAAGTGAATTTCAAATTTAAGGCCAGACTAGCTGAACTGAAAGCATCGCTGAATTTCTCAATATTGGCTATTTTGCCTCAAATTCATTTTGAGTTTACTGTGGATACTCACTTTAGTGAATAACTGTTAGGATTAGAGAGATAGCAGACCAAGAATTGATTAATACAGGCGTAAGAAACACGTCTGTTGTGAATATGCAGAGCACAGAGAATTAGACATTGAACTCGCAAAGGGAGGAAAACTTTGCAACTAGGATCATCAAGGGTAGACAATGTTGAATTAACTTTAATAGCGAGGGTTTGAAAACTTGTTTATAGCAAGCAATGTAGAAATGTTGGCATTTGAATGTAAACAGTTTGTCCTCATTTTTTAATTTTTACAAAAAATGCTGATTTCATTAATAAAAATTGGCACTTTTATAAATTAACCTTGTTACATCCCCTCGGACTGTCAATCAGACAAGCGGTCCTGTTACTTCCTGGTTGTCTAGCTCAGTGGAGACGATGGCTTGCAATGGCTTTAGACAAGAGATCTGCAGGTTTTGCAAGTAGTTTTAGACATACCCCTCATGAAAAAATGCATAATTACACGGAGGAATGTTTTCATTTGAGGAATATCTACTAAACAGTGATTTTTTTTTGTATTTGGGCAGTGGCTTGTCCCTTTATGGCAATTTTCAAATGCTTACCTTACTCATGCAGAGAAAAGAGGATGTGAAGTGTTTAATGCTTTAATAATCAAAGTACAGCTTTTAAAACGTATTTAAATTCCTCCATCAAATCATGTGTATTTCTGTATACAGATAACACTGTGTGGGTTCTCTTTCTATATATCTTTTTTTAGGTACATTTGCTTTCATTTTGGATACTGTTGAACCATATTATTGGAATTATTCATAAAACTAAGTATTGTTGTGTATGTATACACTGGGTGTGAGTTTTGCACGATTTGCATTTTTTTAGGTTAAAATGTTTAATTTCTGTCTATTTACTTTTTTTTTCTTCTTGGGACACATCTGTGGTTGTCCCACATAGTTTTTATCAAAATGTGTGGAGTCATTGTGGAGTTGGAAATTAGATGGTTAAAACAGCCTATGGGCTCTTATTCCCTGGAATTCCTTATCTGTTATGTATTATGTGGTTTACTTCTCATGTTTGAAATGTTTACTTTGAATATTTGGTTTTTAATCATTTAACCCCTTAAGGACATAATGTCTGGAATAAAAGTGAATCATGACGGAATATTTCCATCATATGTCTTAAGGGGTTAAAGAAGGGACTAAAAGATGCAGGATGGGTAGGAATCTCTGAATGTGATTTTATATACCAATGAGTTAGCTAACAATTACCTTGATTTAATATTTTTGGATAGGCGTTTCAAATTATTTAATATTTTTGGCTAAACATTTAAAAACAATTTTTTTTCATATTATTAAAATATAAAAAAAAGTATATCATATATACAAATATATCAATGTATAAAAAATAATCAAAGTATTAAAGTATTTTTTAAAATATTAAAGGAACACTATAGTGTTGGGAATGTAAAACTGTATTCCTAATGCTATAGTGTCCCTTTCCCTAAATCTAAAGGGGAGACAGCCTAGAAAATGGAGATCCCCATATGTTTTAAAACTACAGCTTCCATGATGCTTTGTCATTCTAAAGCATTCTAAAAGAAGGCAAAGTATCGTGGGAGTTGTAGTTCTACAACATCTTGGGATCTACCTTTTGGTCACCCCTGGCCTAGAGGTTCTTTGAAACTGCAATATTTTACATTGCAGAACTATGGGGGACACCCAGACCATTTCAATGAGATTAGGTGGTCTGGGTGGTGCCTATAGCGCCCCTTTAAATATTTTAAAAATGTACCCCAAAATTTTAAATCATTTGAAAAGCTTATCTACAAATATTAAATCAAGACCTATGTCTAAGAAATAGAAATATAACTTTTCATGTAAAATGTCCAGAAATTCTGACGATTATTAAAAATCTCTGAAAGAATGAGAATGCGTTCAGTTCTCTGGTTTTCCTGACATATGAATTCTTTCCAATTTGCAGTGATCGCTGATGGGACACTTGACAGACCCACCCTTATTGATGACTTGGGAAGTGATGAAGATTTCTATGAGGACTTGCATGTATCTAGTCACCGGTATGGCGGAGGCGGGGAACAGCTGGCAATAAATGAGGTACATACCGGAGCTTTTAATAGCATTATTGTGCTACTTGAAAATACTGAAACCTATGTACTGACCTATTTTGCGTGTGTTTAAAATGATTATTGGTCAGTTTTATGCCTAGATAAATGGAACTAAATAGTTAGGAACACAAACAGGTATTCCTAATGCTATAGTGCCCTCGTCACAGTTTAGGCTACTGCCCACCAGCTTGTAAGCTGTAAAAAAGAGAGATTTACTTACTTTTTCTCTTTCTCCCATCCTGTCACCCTCCTCCATGGCTGAGATCATAGGGAAGCATCGGAAAGCGAGTGTGCATGCACAGCAAAATGCAACACTGCAATAATCAGCATCTCCTCATAGATTCAGTGCATGCATGCATAGGTCCAGAAAAGATTGCAGGACTGAAATATGGTAGTGCCTCTAGTGGCCATCTGAGTGACAGCACCTGTAGGTGTTACTAGAGACCAATGTAAACACTGCCTTTTCCCCTGGTTCCCCTCTCCTCTTCCTTGACCACTTTGCTGCCTGGTTACCCTACTTCCTCTCTTCTAACATTCCATCCTTAATTCTTGGAGACTTCAATAATACCATTAACCCTCCTTTAACCCCAGCAGCCTCTAAACTACTTTCAATCACTTCCTATTGCAGTGTGCTAATTCTCCCACCCATGTAGCTGGCAATACCCTCAACCTTATTTTCTCGTATTCATGTACAGTATCTAATATCTGCAGCACTCCATTTCCTCTCTCTGATCACCACCTCTTATTGTTTGCTCTCGATTACCCCCTCACACAACAACCTCAGTCTAACCACCTCAACTCAGGAGGAACCTTAATTCTATTGACCTCCAGCAGATGTCAGCTGACATTGATTCACATCTCCTATCTATCCCTTCTCTCTCTTGTCCCTCACTAGCCATCTCCACATATAACACTACCCTCACCTCTGCCTTGAACGCTGCAGCCCCGCTTCAAACATGCACCTCAAGGAGGACACGACCCCAACCTTGGCATACTAAATCAACACGCTATCTGCAGAGTTGCTCCCGTTGTGCTGAATGCTCCTGGAGGAAGTCCCACACCCAGGCAGACTTTCTCCATTATAGATTCATATTGCGTTCATACAGCGGAGCCCTTGCCCTCGCCAAAAAGTCCTACTTTTCCTCTTTCATTAGATCATGCTCCTGCAATCCCAAACGTCTCTTTGACACCTTTAATTCTCTTCTCCGCCCTGCTGTGGCAACCCCCTAAACTAACCTTACAGCTGATAGCTTTGCATGCTACTTTACCGACAAGATTGAACCACACGTAAATCATGCCTTTCCTACCCTTCAGACTTTCTCCCCGGCTACTGAACAAGAAGTGGCTGCGCTTCTCCATTCCTCTCGCCCCACCACTTGCCCGCTCGATCCTGTCCCATCTCACCTCATCAGATCTCTCTCCCCTTGTCTTGTGCCTTCCCTAACACACATCTTCAACTGCTCTCTCTCTTCTGGCACTGTTCCTGCTGACCTTAAACATGCCACTGTAGTACCTATCCTGAAAAAAACATATTTTGACCCATCCTCCCCCTCTATCATCCCATATCCCTGCTCCCTTTTTCATCAAAGCTTTTGGGGAGACTTGTCTTTACCCATGTGTCTCGCTTCCTCAATTCCAACTCTCTCCTTGACCATCTTCAGTCTGGCTTCCGCCCTCTCCACTTTACTGAGACTGCTCTTATCAAAGTTACTAATGACCTAATCGCAGCTAAATCTAAAGGTCACTACTCCATATTAATTCTCCTTGACCTCTCTGCTGCCTTTGACACCTTTGATCATGCTCTCCTCCTTCAAACTCTTCAATCGCTCGGTCTCTGTGACTCTGTCCTCTCATGGTTTTCCTCTTATCTGTCCCAATGCTCATTCAGTGTCTCCTTTTCCAAGGATACCTCCTACCCTCGTCCTGTCTCGGGTGGAGTTCCCCAAGGCTCTGTCCTTGGTCCCCTTCTATTTTCTCTTTATACTGCCTCTCTTGGCAAACTTATTACCTCTTTTGGATTCCACTAGCACCTGTACGCTGATGACACTCAGATATACCTCTCCTCCCCGGACCCAGTGGCGGATCCAGGGGGGGGGGCAACGGGGCAATTGCCCCCCCCGAGAAATCCGCCGGTCTCCCTCTCCCTCCCCTGCCAGCACATGCAGGTGCTAGCCCTGCAATGTGCCTGCGGACCGGAGGGGAGATCAGAGATCTCCCTCCCCGGTCCGCAGGCACTGTGCTTACAGCCGGCAGGGGAGGGAGAGGGAGGAGAGAGGACCCGGGAGCTCAGACTGCATCTCCTCCGGGTCCTACTCTCGCGAGATTTGGAGCGTTGCCGTGGTTACCATGGCGACGCTCCAAATCTCGCGAGAGTGAACTCTAGCCCGGGAGCGCGGGCTAGAGTTCACTCTCACCACTGGGACCACCAGGGAACGAAATATGTCCCCCCTCCTCCCCAGTAAAGGTAAGAAGGGAGGGGGGACATAGGATATTTATTTTAATTAAATTAAAAAATATATATTATTAAAAAAAAAAAAAGCCACACACACATACATTGCCCCCAATACTGCCCCCCCATTCACACAAACTGCCTCCTATACACACAAACTGCCCCCCCATTCACACAAACTGCCCCCTATACACACAAACTGCCCCCCCACACATACTGCCCCCATACACACACACTGGCCCACACATACTGCCCCACATACACTGCCCCCACAGCCCACACCTGCCCCCCATACACACACTGCCCCCATACACAACACTGCCCCCATACACTGCACCCCTTACACATTGCACCACTCACACACACCACTGCTCCTATGCCCTACTACAGCCCCATTTCCCAGCAGATCTCAGGTAAGTTGTCAAACTGTTCTTAAACAGTTTGACTACTTACTGTGGGAGGAGTCCCGGCACTATTGACACCATAACCACTACACTGAGCTGTAGTGGTTATTGTGTCTGGATTATTTCTTTAAATAATCTACAAGTGCCCCTTCGAGATCAGGCTCTGGATCCGCCACTGCCCGGACCTCTCCCCTGCCATCTTGCAACGTGTCACTGCTTGCCTTTCTTCCATCTCTGACTGGATGTCCTCGCGCTTTCTGAAACTCAATCTCTCTAAAACTGAACTCCTTGTCTTTCCTCCTTCTAATACTGATCCTCTTCTATCTCTCTCTCCCTTCAAGTCAGTGATATCCACATAAGCCCATCTTTGCAAGCGCGCTGTCTTGGCATCATACTTGACTCTGGCCTCACCTTTGAGCCTCACATTAAGTTTGTTGCCAAATCCTGTAGATACCAACTTAAAAACATAGCCCGCATCCGCCTCTTTCTTACACAAGATGCTACCAAGGAGCTTGTCCATGCTCTGGTAATTTCCCACATGGATTTTTGTAACCCTCTCCTGATTTGTCTCCCCAAAAGCCGTATTGCCCAGTTTCAGTCTGTACTGAATACCGCAGCCAGACTTATTTTCCTCTCTAGTCGGTCCTTCCACACCTCACCCCTCTGCCAGTCCTTACATTGGCTCCCTGTATCCTATAGAAGTCAATTCAAAGTGCTAACCCATACATTTAAAGCACTGAACAATTCTAGCCCCTCTTATATCTCTTCACACATCCAAAGGTATGCCCCTCCTTGTTCCCTCCACCCTGCCCGTGACCACCTCCTGACCGCTGCTCGCACCCGTACGGCCAACTCATGCTTGCAGAACTTCTCGTGGGTGGCTCCTTTCCTATGGAATAGCCTGCCTACCCCCATCAGACTGTCCCCTAGTCTTCAATCCTTTAAGAAGTGCCTTAAAACCCATCTCTTTAGGAAAGCTTATGACCTCCCAGGGTAACCTCTACCTTACATACCTGTCTCTTGCTCTCTCCTATAGGGCAGTGTTTTACTCTCTCCTCCAGCTCTGCTTCACTCCCACCCTATCTGATTGCTATTTCCTGTCCTAACATGTCTTGTACCCCACCTCCTATAGAATGTAAGATCGTTTGAGCAGGGCCCTCTTCAACCTATCGTTCCTGTAAGTTTTCTTGTAATTGTCCTATTTATAGTTAAATCTCATAATATTGTAAAGCGCTACGGAATCTGTTGGTGCTATATAAATTGCAATAATAATAATAATAACTTACAGCACACAAGCAATATATTTTGTCAGCCAAAAAAATTTGAAACTTGTAAATTCCATCCAGAAAACTTTCACCACAGTTCCTCCTGGGATATAAGATTATTACTAACCTACTCCTTTTATAATGTAAACTCATTTGAGCAGGGCTCTCAACCCTGACTGTTCCTGTACATCCAACTCGTCTGGTTACAAATATGTGTCAGTTCACCCATTGTACAGCGCTGCAGAATTTATTGTCACTTTATAAATAATAATAATAATTACCACAAAATACTTATGGCCGGTGCAAACCCATGTCACATGGAGAATATGTTTCCCTGAGGGGCCTCCTTTCACTTTGAGAGCAGTCTGGTTTCTCCTTGTTCTCGGAGTAGAGACAGCTTCGAGACTCCCATGCACCTCATCACAGAATTCTGAAATTCCTGGCATACAGTGATAGTCAAGTGAACCGATCTCTGGTACAGCAGAATGCAGTCACAGCCCTTTCACCACTAGAAACAAGATCGCCTTTATTTTGTGATTCTAGCAGTTGAGGTGCAAATAGAATGACAATAGTTCAATTACAAGTGGGCACATTATGTGCATTTGTGAGTGATTGTAAATATATATGTATTGATGTATTTCTATAGCTGTATGTGGATGTACGCGTAGCTGTGTCTTTGTGTGAAGGTGTGTGGAAGCATGCGTTGCTGTGTCTGTGTGTGTGTATGGATTATGCATAGCTGTGTGTATGAGTGTTGTGTAAGACTGGCTAGCTCTGTACTGTGAGTGGTTTGCTACAATCAAAGGAAAAAGAAAGTACACCCTGTTTGAATTCTATGGTTTTACATATCAGGACATAATAACAATCATCTGGTCATAAAATTAAGTAAATGCAACCTCAGATGAACATTAACACATGACATGTTACACAATGCCATGATTTTTTTAACAAAAAGTAAAGACAAAATGGAGAAGCCATGTGAGCAAAACTAAGTGCACCATATGATTCAAGAGCTTGTAGAATCACCTTTAGCAGCAATAACGTGAAGTAATCTTTTTCTGTATGTCTTATAAGTATCTCACATCATTGTGGAGGAAGTTTGTCCCGTTCTTCTTTAGAATGTTGCTACAGTTCATTGAGGTTTGATGGCATTTGTCTATGCACAGCTCTCTTAAGGTCCCACCACAGCATTTCAATCAGGTTGATGTCTGGACTTTGACTGGGCCATTGCAACACCTTGATTCTTTTCTTTTTCAACTGTTTTTCAGCCATGTAGATTTGCTTGTGTGCTTGGGATCATTGTGCTGTTGCATGACCCAATTTTGGACAAGCATTAACTGTTAGATTGCCTCACATTTGACTCTAGAATACTTTGGTATACAGAGGAGTTCATGGTTGACTCAATGTCTGCAATGTTCCCAGGTCCTGTGGCTGCAAAACAAACCCAAATAATCACCCCTCCACCACCGTGCTTGACAGTTGGTATGAGATGTTTGTGATGATATGCTATGTTTGCTTTTTAGAGAGAAGAGGCTTTCTCACTGTAGAATGATGGACTTTAAATTGTTTGGAAATGGCCTTATAACCCTTCCTAGTTAGATGGGCAGCAATTATTGCTTCTCTAAAACCATTGCTGATGTAGTTCCTCCATGGCGTTGTGTTAACACACACCTGATTGCTCCAGACCAGCAAAATGATAAAACTTTAGCTTTTATAGAGGTGGTCACAATTGCTGATGGTCACTTAACCAAGGGCATTTGCTTAGCACAGTGCTCGACAAATCCCAGGCGCCAGGTTGCCATGGCGACTTGAAATTATGCCCTGGCGCAAAATTTGAAGCCCTTTAGCTGAAGGCAGGATGGGTGAACAATGTGGCCGACCGTTCGGCTCAGTGAGCGTGCAGGCAACCGCTCTGAGGAGCGTGTAGGTGGCCGCCCTGGGGATCTTGGGCTGCATGGAGATGGCCACCATGGGGATCGAGCAGACAGCAGGCTGGGGCAGCGTGGGAGGGAGCAGTAATCTTCCTGTAGCTCCTCTCTGCTAGCTTGCACTGTATAGTGATGCCAGGAGCCGGAATATGACATCATTCTGGCCCCAGCATCACTACAGAGAGCAGAGAGGAGCCGCAGGTAGATTACTGCTCCCTCGCACACAGAATGAGCGAACAGCCCTACTAGACCCCAGGGAAAGTCCACTTAGCTCTCCCAGGTAGGGGGGCTGGCTGGATTTAAATGGAAAATGTCAGTTTATGTGTGTGTGCATGTATGTCAGTGTGTGTGTTTGTGTATCTCTCTATGTCAGTGTGTATCTCTCTCTGTCAGTGTGTGTGTGTGTGTGTGTGTCTCTCTTTCTCTCTCTCAGTGTGTGTTTGTCTTTCTGACAGAGAGAGACACACACACACTGATAGTGTTTGTGTGTCTCTCTCTGTGTCAGTGTGTGTGTGTGTATGTGTCTCTGTCAGTGTGTGTGTGTCTCTGTCAGTGTGTGTGTGTGTGTGTCTCTCTGTCAGTGTGTGTATGTGTGCGTGCCAGTGTTTGTGTGTTATTATGTCCTAATATGTAAAACCATAGAATTTAAAGAGGGTGTATTTTTTTTTTTCATGACTGTATGTATATGTAAGAGAGTAGCTAGCTGTGTTCGTGTGTGTGGGGGGGGAGGCGGGGGTTGGGTATTGAGGTGAATGACCAGAGCAAGGGCAGACCACATTGGGCACTCCAGATGTTGTGGACTACAGTTCCCTTGATGCTTTGCCAACATCATGGCTGTAAGAGCATTATTGGAGTAGTCCACAATATCTGGAGTGCCGAAGGTTGCCTGCCCTTGTACCAGAATATCAAAGTTCTTTAATCTAGGGCAAATTTTCAAATGCATGTAGCAAAGCATGTAACATCTGATGTATTTCCCATTTGCACGGTATTTCAACCTACAGTTAAAGGAACACTCCACAGTGATAATAAATAATCATTGTTTAGTGGATAAATCCCATGCAAGTATCCGATAGGGTTATATCTTAAAAGAGTTTACAAAAGCTGCAATTCCTGCAGCCTTTGCAAGTCCTCATCGCAGAGGTATATCATTGAAAATACTTCAAAGTTCTACCTCTGTATGTACTCTCACATGGCACAGCTTTCTGAAATCAATCATTATTTAATGATAAATGTGCCGATTTCTCATATAATGTGTGCCTGTGTGTGTTGTACATGTATGGTTTTATGTACGCATCTGTGAATGTGTGAATGTGTGTGTCTGTGTGTAACTGTGTGCGTGAGTGTGTCTTTATGTATATATCTGTGAGTGCGTGAAGATGGGTTTCTTGTAGGTGTTAAGGAGTGTTGCCTTGGAGGGATCAGTGGTTGGGCCTTGGGAAACAGGCTCAAGTCCGGGTATATTTTGACCCTAGCAACACCCCTGGTGATAGTTCTTCTGTAAAACACTTATTGTGATCCTTTGAGAGTTGGGTTTTGTAAATACATGTGCTGAACCTTTTTTTCTTGTTCATATCAAGTAATTCAGGAGAGAAGAGAGACTTTCCATTCAATATATGTACATACTGTGCCTATTATGGAAATATCCATTCACTGACCCTAAATTAAAAAATATCTTCTCCTGTTTTGGGTCACACTGGGTAACGTGATTATTAGATCAGCATGACATCATGGTACAAGCGGCCAAGGAATACCAACCTTACTGCTCCCTCTTTCAGGGGTCACAGTGCGAGATGGGCACCATACAGTAGGTCCATATTTTAGCTCCAGCAATCCAAAACAAGAATAAATAAACATGGCGTTAATATTTATCTATTATAAATCAAAGTTATACAGCAGAAAAAAATACAATTCCTCTCTATTTCCTCTTGCACTTTCTGAAACAACTCCAGTAAACAATGGCAGGATTCAGGCACCCCCAATCGCATGTTTCAGGATTACAGTCCTCCGATGACTGGATTCAGGCACCCCCAATCGCATGTTTCAGGATTACAGTACTGGATTCAGAACTCAGATTAAGGAACAGCGCACACACAAAAATACATTTTTAAATTATATAAGGCTATTTAAAGTCACATAACGAACCCAAAAGGGATCTGGTCTGGATTCCAACGTTACATAGTAAAGACAAAAAGGAATTGGGGGCACATCCAGAAAATGCATTTTGCAGGAATTGTGCTGCTGTAGTGACCAAAATGTACACATAATACAGTTTACATTTTATAAAGCTACTTAAAATCATCCCAAGCAAATATGGGGATTCAGGTCTACCATATGGCCATATTGGGTTAAGCCCACCAAGATTTCACAGTACCCAATATATGTAATATATAAGTAAAAACAAATAAACAAACTGTGGATAAAATAAGTCCTCACTTAACGCGTTTCGCCAAAGGCTTTCTCAAAAGTGGACCATTTTTGCGAATGCCTTTGGTGAAACGCATTAGTGAGGACTTATCTTGTCCACAGTTTGTTTATTTGTTTTTACTTATATAGCTGTTGTTTCCAGCTTTTTTTATTAAATAAACCTACTATTTTATATAGCCACGCGCGCATTCAGTCTGTCCATAGAAAATCATAGTGATAAGCGCAGAAGCGCTTCTAGCGGCTGTCAGTGAGACAGCCACTAGAGGCTGGATTAACCCTAATGTAAACATAGCAGTTTATTTGAAACTGCTGTGCTTACAGCAGGCAGGGTTAACCCTAGCTGGACCTTGCACCCAGACCACTTAATTGAGCTGAAGTGGTCTGGGTGCCTATAGTGGTCCTTTAAGCGCTGATCACCTCCTGTCTGTTATCTTTACCCCAATGACAAGAATCTGACACCCCTAGTCACAGAATTTAGGATTTTAGCATTCTAATGACAGGATTTAAAAATTCAGCATCCCAGTGAAAGGATTCAGAATTCCAGCATGCCAATTACACTTGGAAGGGAATACAAAGGCATAGCTAAGATATGGGGGATAAAAACAAAAAATATTACCTGCGTTCTGTCCCACATCCCTAGGCACATTTAAATAACAGATGTTTTTTAATAACACTCAAATGGCCATTACATGGTACTAAAACCTGTGTTATTTAACTGTGCATAGGGATTGGGGATAGAGTGTATGTATCTTGTTTTGCATTGGTTCTATGTATTTGGCCTGATTTACACTATAGCCATTGCACTTGCCCAAGAGTAGTGTGTAACGAGAATATACCCCTACACGCAGGATCCAGCTAAACAGAAGCCAATACAGAGGAGAGATACGTCTACCGGACCTTAGAATGGCCGGACTCGACGTATATGAGAGGAGACAGAGCCAGGAACAAACCGAGGTCAAGGGCACAGAGAGACAGCGTAAACTAGGACAAGCCGGGGTCTGGTACACGGAAAACAGCAAGCCGGCAAACAGTACAGATAAGGATAAAGCGAAAACGAAGTCAGAATACGAAGCCAAAGTCAATACGAGAGAACACAACTGAACACCACAAGCGCTAAAGGGAACTGAAACAGAAACCACGATAGGGCAACGAGCTAAGGGAAAAAGGTAAGTTTAAATAGCTTTTAAACGAAAGTGATTGGCTCCTGTCACTTCCACACCCCCTATAGGTAATTGTATAGGGAGTGTGGTATGACAGGAGCCAATGGGAGCCTTTTGGCAATTAGGCTCCCACTGTCTCTTTAAGAGCGCGCCCGAGACTCGCGGCGCGCTCTTAGTTTCAGGCGGGACACGTGACCGCTTCACGCGGTCACTGCCCGCCTTCCATCTAAAGCAGTCGGATGAGCCGCAGGACCGCGCGCGGCTTGAAGAGAGGACCGCGACCGGCCCCCGGTTAAGGTAAGTAACGCTACATAGTGGGAGTTTGAATAAAGCGCTAAGTTTTGTGCGTAACATATGGGGGATGTTTAAAAAAGTCCAGGATCTAAATAAGGGAAACCTAGAGAAACAGTATGTTAGAACCACTTGTATAGATTATGGAAAAGTATTAAGTGCCTGGAATTATCTTGTATTTACTAATAAATCAGAAGAATCCTAGCAAGGACATACTCCCCCAAGAGGAATCCAATCACATTACAGGAACAAAAGCAAAACAGGAAAGAAAGACAGGACCAGAATCTGCAAATTTAAAGTACAAAATGGCAGATATCGACTCTGACTTCCCTTTCTTTGGGGCAGCCCTCCTTTTGTCAGCTTTCACTCGTTATCCTGTGCAAGAAGAAATCTTGTGTAACAGAGTAAAGATCATTAAAAAATAAGAAATAAGACACTTTCACGTTGAAATCCGCATTTCTTTTGGCAATTAGGCTCCCACTGTCTCTTTAAGAGCGCGCCCGAGACTCGCGGCACGCTCTTAGTTTCAGGCGGGACACGTGACCGCTTCACGCGGTCACTGCCCGCCTTCCATCTAAAGCAGTCGGATGAGCCGCGCGCGGCTCGTGCAGCCGCAGGACCGCACGCGGCTTGAAGAGAGGACCGCGACCGGCCCCCGGTTAAGGTAAGTAACGCTACAGTACCCCCCCCTGAGGACACGCCCTCCGGGCGGGTAGGACCAGGCCTGGCAGGAAAACGAGAATGGAAAGAGCGCACAAGACGGGGAGCATGAACAGCATCAGCCGAAATCCAACTGTGCTCCTCAGGCCCATAACCCTTCCAATGTACCAAGTACTGAAGTCGACCCCTAAGGAAACGAGAGTCAAGAACAGCAGACACTTCAAACTCCTCATGACCCTCCACCGAGATAGGAGGGGGAGGAGGAGTATGCCGGGTATAGCGGTTGCGTACGTAAGGTTTCAACAATGAGGTGTGAAAGACATTAGGAATACGTAGATTCTTAGGCAGGCCTAAGGCATAAGAAACAGGATTAACCTTATGTATAATACGATAAGGTCCAATGAAGCGGGGAGCCAACTTCATAGAAGGCACCCGGAGACGAATATTCCGCGTGGAAAGCAAAACCCTGTCCCCCACAACATAGGACGGAGCTGCTCTGCGATGCTTGTCAGCCTGAGCCTTCTGGCGAGTAGCAGAGTCCACCAAAGAACGCTGAACCTGCTCCCAAGTATTACGCAAACCAGCCAAATGCTCATCCAGAACTGGCATGCCCTGTGAGGAGAATGCAGCCGGAAGAACAACGGGATGCTGGCCATAGACAACGTAAAAAGGGCTCTTGCCGGAAGAATCATGAGTGGCGTTATTCCGAGCAAATTCAGCCCAAGGAAGCAGGTCAGACCAATTGTCCTGATGGTGAGACACAAAACAACGGAGGTATTGCTCCAGAGACTGGTTGGCACGTTCAGCAGCCCCATTAGACTGGGGATGATAAGCGGAAGAAAATGAGAGAGAAATACCCATTTCTGAACAAAAGGCCCTCCAGAACCTGGAAATAAATTGGCTACCCCTATCGGATACAATAGATACGGGAATACCATGTAATCGAAATACTTCTCTAGCGAAGATATGAGCCAGTTCCTTGGATGTGGGCAACTTGTGAAGAGACACGAAGTGAGCCATCTTGGAAAACCGATCCACTATCATCAGGATTACTGTGTTACCATTTGAAGGGGGTAATTCAACAATAAAATCCATGGACAGGTTAGACCAAGGTCTCTCGGGAACGGGTAACGGATGCAACAGCCCACAAGGAACTCTACGGGAGGATTTCATACAGGCACAAGTAGTACAAGCACTTATATAGTCAGTGACATCCTTTCGTAAGGAATCCCACCAAAAATACCGAGAAACAGCTGACACCGTTTTGGAAATACCAGGATGTCCAGCAGTCTTAGTATCATGATATAATGACATAATATCCCGTCTCTCAGGAACATCAACGAACAGTTTATCATTAGGCCTCTCGCTAGGTGCCATGCTTTGTTTCGCTTGTATGGCCTGCAAGAGGGACGAGGAAATAGACAAAATAGTAGTAGCTATTATCCTGTCTGGGGGAATGACAGGAGTAACATCAATCTCCTGTTTGTCAGTAGTTTCGAACTGTCTGGACAGAGCGTCTGCTTTAGTGTTGCGATCACCTGGCCTATAGGTGATAATAAAATTGAAACGGGACAAAAATAGTGACCACCTAGCCTGCCTGGAAGACAATCTTTTGGCTTCGCTAAGGTAGGATAGGTTCTTGTGATCCGTAAAAATGAGGATAGGATCCTTAGTTCCTTCTAACAAATGTCTCCACTCTTTAAGTGCTAAAATAATAGCAAGGAGTTCGCGATTACCCACATCATAATTTTTCTCTGCTTTGGACATTTGTTTAGAAAAGAAGCCGCATGGATGC
The DNA here is from genome assembly GCA_933207985.1 of Pelobates cultripes. NCBI lineage: Eukaryota > Metazoa > Chordata > Amphibia > Anura > Pelobatidae > Pelobates > Pelobates cultripes. The sequence goes on along the minus strand of OW240913.1, from coordinate 67,603,192 downwards.
AATGGCTTTTCAGGCGACTCTCTTTGGGATAAGACAGCACCTACCCCAATATCCGAAGCATCAACTTCAAGAATATAGGGCAGTGAGGGGACAGGATGCTGTAAAATAGGTGCAGAGGCGAACGTAGTTTTAAGAAATTCAAAAGCCTGAAGTGCCTCGGTAGACCAAACACGAGTATTGCCATCCTTTTTAGTCATACGGGTAATAGGTGCTACAATGGACGAGAAACCTTTGATAAAACGTCTATAATAATTGGAGAACCCAAGAAAACGCTGAATAGCTTTCAGACCTTGCGGTAGAGGCCATTCTATTACAGCAGCAAGCTTCTGGGGATCCATACGAAAACCTTTAGCGGAAATCAAATACCCCAAGAACTGGACTTCGGTTTGGTCAAACAGACATTTTTCTAGCTTGCAATAAAGACCATTAGCAAGAAGGGTCTTCAAAACTGTCGTAACATGTCTGTGATGAGTGTGTATATCTGTAGAATATATTAAAATGTCGTCCAAGTATACGATAACAAATGTGTGAATAAAATCTCTTAAGACATCATTAATAAATTCTTGGAATACTGCTGGGGCATTGCAAAGCCCAAATGGCATAACAGTATATTCGTAATGACCGGATCTAGTGTTGAATGCAGTCTTCCATTCGTGATTTTCCTTTATACGTATCAAATTGTATGCACTCCTAAGGTCTAATTTAGTGAACACAGTGGCATGTTTCAGCCTGTCAAATAATTCTGTAATTAAAGGTATAGGGTATGCATTTTTGATAGTGATTTTGTTTAGACCTCTATAATCTATACACGGTCTTAAATCACCTTCTTTCTTCGATACAAAGAAGAACCCTGCTCCAGCTGGAGAAGAGGATCTCCTAATAAACCCCTTTTCTAGTGATTCCTTAATATACTCCTCCATGACACGGTTTTCTTGAACCGATAAGGGGTACACCCTGCCCTTTGGAGGTATAGTGCCAGGCAACAAGTCAATAGCACAATCATAGGGTCTGTGAGGCGGTAATTTCTCAGCCTCCCTTTTATCGAAAACAGTCTTTAGAGATAAATACTGAGGGGGTATAGCCGTAGACAAAGGAGGACTGGTAGGTACCTTAATAGAATTCAAAGGTGTGACTTCAAACGTACAAGACTCGTGGCAGGCCTCACTCCATGATTTTATTTGCCCTGTCTCCCAGTCAAAAATGGGATTGTGAGCACGTAACCATGGATACCCTAATACTAACTGTGAAGAGGGAGAGGTGATGACCTGGAATCGAATGGTTTCATAGTGTAAAACCCCTGTGTACATGTGTAATGGTACAGTCTCATGAGTAACAACTGGAGAACTTAATGGTCTACCATCTATGGCCTCAACGGCCAAGGGTATCTCCTTCTCTCTGATGGGAATGTTGTTTCTCTTTATAAAGCCAGAGTCTATAAAATTTTCAGCTGCCCCAGAGTCAACCAGAGCATATATGTTGTCAACTATACAAATCTCTCCCATATATAAAGAAACCGGGAGAAGCAAGCGGTTAGGAGGCAATTTAGGAGACTTAGATATCACACCCAAGGCCAGTCCCCTATAAGGTCTTAGGTGCGAGAGTTTTCCGGGAGTAAAGGACATTCCTTTACCATATGGTCTCTCCTACCACAGTATAGGCAGAGTCCCTCCCTTCTCCTATGTAATTTCTCAGTATCAGAGAGTTTGGCAACCCCTAATTGCATAGGTTCCTCCTCAGACACTTTAACACTCTCTGGTATATTAACTCTGGGGTTAATGGGTGTAACAAAACGTCTATTCCTGTTCTTGGTATAGAGCCTGTCACGAATTCTATTATCTATATCAATGAGGTAATCAATAAGGTCCTCTAAGGCAATAGGAAGCTCCTTAGCTGCTACCTCATCCAATATCGTATCTGACAAACCTTCCATGAAGGCAGTAGTTAACCCATTGTTGGTCCAATCTACCTGCGAAGCAAGAGTGCGAAACTGAATAGCATAATCAGCCACAGACCTAGAACCCTGTTTAATTCTCATTAATGCTCTCGCGGCATTCTTTGACCTTTTCATTGTGTCAAAAGTTCTACGAAAAGCCGTAAGAAAACTGTTGAAATCATGTACCATAGGTCCATTAGCTTCCCAAATAGGATTTGCCCACTCAAGTGCCTTATCGGTAAGTTGGTGCATAAAGAACCCAACCTTAGACCTCTCTGTGGGAAATGAACGTGGATACATTTCGAAGTGGAATTCAATTTGATTAATAAACCCTCTGCAAGTCTTAGAGTCCCCTCCATACCTAGGAGGAGGTGTTAAATGGGCCGAAGTATTAGGCAAAGTAGATACTTCAGGGAGAAGGGGCGTAGGAGGGTTAGGTGTGGTTGCTGGAACGGTTCTAGCTAGGAGCGTCTGGAGAGCCTGGGCTATCTGATCCATACGGTGATCCTGCTCTACAAATCTTGCCTCATGGGACGCCATCTGTTGAGCTAAATCTGCGGGGTCCATGGCCCTATCGTAATGTAACGAGAATATACCCCTACACGCAGGATCCAGCTAAACAGAAGCCAATACAGAGGAGAGATACGTCTACCGGACCTTAGAATGGCCGGACTCGACGTATATGAGAGGAGACAGAGCCAGGAACAAACCGAGGTCAAGGGCACAGAGAGACAGCGTAAACTAGGACAAGCCGGGGTCTGGTACACGGAAAACAGCAAGCCGGCAAACAGTACAGATAAGGATAAAGCGAAAACGAAGTCAGAATACGAAGCCAAAGTCAATACGAGAAAACACAACTGAACACCACAAGCGCTAAAGGGAACTGAAACAGAAACCACGATAGGGCAACGAGCTAAGGGAAAAAGGTAAGTTTAAATAGCTTTTAAACGAAAGTGATTGGCTCCTGTCACTTCCACACCCCCAAAAGGTAATTGTATAGGGAGTGTGGTATGACAGGAGCCAATGGGAGCCTTTTGGCAATTAGGCTCCCACTGTCTCTTTAAGAGCGCGCCCGAGACTCGCGGCGCGCTCTTAGTTTCAGGCGGGACACGTGACCGCTTCACGCGGTCACTGCCCGCCTTCCATCTAAAGCAGTCGGATGAGCCGCAGGACCGCGCGCGGCTTGAAGAGAGGACCGCGACCGGCCCCCGGTTAAGGTAAGTAACGCTACATAGTGGGAGTTTGAATAAAGCGCTAAGTTTTGTGCGTAACATATGGGGGATGTTTAAAAAAGTCCAGGATCTAAATAAGGGAAACCTAGAGAAACAGTATGTTAGAACCACTTGTATAGATTATGGAAAAGTATTAAGTGCCTGGAATTATCTTGTATTTACTAATAAATCAGAAGAATCCTAGCAAGGACATACTCCCCCAAGAGGAATCCAATCACATTACAGGAACAAAAGCAAAACAGGAAAGAAAGACAGGACCAGAATCTGCAAATTTAAAGTACAAAATGGCAGATATCGACTCTGACTTCCCTTTCTTTGGGGCAGCCCTCCTTTTGTCAGCTTTCACTCGTTATCCTGTGCAAGAAGAAATCTTGTGTAACAGAGTAAAGATCATTAAAAAATAAGAAATAAGACACTTTCACGTTGAAATCCGCATTTCTCAATGTTATTTAATTATGTGCATATGGGTTAAGGGGCGTGAATGATTGCAAAACCTTATTAACGACAAATATATATTAATAACGGCAAATAAAATGTTATTGCATTTTCTTTGTTACTATTTATCAATTCCCACGAGGTAGTTGGACAGAATAACTTGTTGAATCCATTTTCTGTTAGAAGTGTAATAAACAGATTTGGGTTAATATATATATATTTATTATTTTTTATTTTTTTTTATTCAGATTTTCATGTTTGCATTTTCACTGAATGCATGCTGCATATGTTACATTATGCATGTGTGTTGCAATGTTGCAATATGCATCTGTGATTACCTGCATTTACATTGACTTTACATATTGCAAGATATTCTTTCTGCCTTGGCAGTGTTTCTCCAAAAACCACGGCTGCTATCTGCTGTCTACCATCCATTTATTTTTTTGCTGTCATTCTTAGAATTTAATGATTAGACGCTTTAAATAGATGTAGACACATAAAAATATACATCAAACCATTGGTGAGCCTTTGTAAATGTGTCAAACAAAACCCCCTTTTCTTTTTGTCCTTATAAGACGGCGTGTATCCTAGATACCACAGTCTGCAAACACCTGATTGGCTGATGAAAAAGCCAATATCTCAGCAACTACTGCTGTTACAGAATGCAAGGCTTTTCTCGTAAGGGGAATTAAATGCCTCCATCATCCTGCTAAGGCTATAAAGCATCTATGGATTGCTGATTCCTTGCTGCATAGCTCTTAAGGGATATAAATCTCTGGTGTTATCTGCTGATCCTAGGAATAAAAGGTAATGGTCGTGGCACATGTGCAGTGCCTCGGTGAAGACTATGCAAAGCAGATAGCTTTCTCTTTCTGACAGCTGCAGGACAACTCTATTGTGTGCAGATTGTGCAGCTAAAGAGATCATTCAGCGTTTTCTCACGGAGACCTGCTTGCTCAGGCCAAGACATGGCTAAGGGATCGGATCGAGCCAAGCAAAAATTGAGCACGCTTCATACTATCCTCCGATGCAACATGAATCCTGAGACCCAACGTGTGGTTGTCTTTGTCATTTTGCTGTTTCTCATCTTTATCAACGTTGTACTGATGTTCCTCCTGGCATTTTCCTGATCCTGAGGCGCCTTGGAATGTGTGTCCGGAACTGGGCTCCGGAAAAGCAGGACAGGCTGTGCCATCGTTCAGTTCGAGGTTTTGCCTCTGGCCACCTTGTGACAATGTGTCTGGCCCCAAAATATTGCAGCCTCCACTTGTGCCTTGCAGACTTGCCATTCCAAACACGGACAGACTTTATTACATAACAACTGTGGATCTCCTCGTCTCCTGCACAACCTTATTTTCTTACATTTATGTTGTGTTTTTTAAGATTACTAATATTATTTTAAAAAAAAATGTGATGAGGAATTGGAAAAACACAACTGAAGATCCTTGGAAACACTGTCTTATAATTGTTTTGCCTCGGAATTTAGAACCATTGCTGTGAACATTGTGGCTGTGGATTGTGGAATCTCAGTCACATTCAGTCTTCAGGTATTCTGTGTGTATGAAGAACAGTGATCCATTCTCTCACCAAGAGCTGAATTACTCACTCCATGGCTTTAATTTTAATCTCTCTGTGTCTTTGTTTATGTATCGTAATCTCATACATAAAATGCTATAGTTACTGTGAAAGCACCTTTTTAAAATGTTTCATTTTTCATTTTTTTATTTATTTTTTGTTTACGTTCTTAATATTCACAGTTTTTGTGGTTATTACGTGCCTCATACCCAATGCATTTGACATCCCATCCATTATTGTTGTTTCCAGATGTGTTGCTGTGGCCCATAGCTGTTGTACAAAATGCACATCTGCATGGATTTTGTTTCGTGCAGTAAAATGCAGCTTGGTAGAACCTTGTCGAGGCTTCCTGAAGCTACCACTGATCTCGTGATCACTGGGCAGTTATCCCATACAACGTTAGTATTCAGAGACAAAATAAAAAATCCCAATGGTAAATTACAAGCAAAAGAGAAAAAGTCTTATCTCAGCGGGAAAAGGAACATTTTAATGTTGCCAGGCTTATTTATTAGACATGAGATGAGGCCCAGCTGTCTGCTTTAAGGATGATAAATTAATATAGTCCATGGGGATACGCATATATCAGCGTAGCTGTCCCTCAGTTAATGCTTGGATGGGCATTATATCCTGTAGCTATTACGTTGCATGTATTATCAATTTATTTTTTTATTCTCTGGCAGTTGGAATTTTAGGAACGACTGCATGGCCCTTTTTGGTTATGATGCACCCCAGCAAACACAAAGCCTGATATTTCTTATTTGATACCTTATGCAGTATGAACTGATGAAAGATAAATGTGTATATTATTAACCGTTTGAGTCCCTTGTGGAGTGAACAAAGCATTGCAGTCCAAAGCAATGCAGTGCTCCTCCAGCTGCCTTTCGAAGAGTTAAACATTTGTGATGCAAATTCTTCCAAAGCAACAGCTTTAACCCCGCAAGTGCCATTGAGGAGAGCAGTACATTGCGTTGCGAGGCTTTGTACAGCCTTTGGGTACTCAAAAGGTGAGCACCAGAACTGCCTTGACACATGGGATTATATGTAATGTGCACAAGTGGGGAGAGTTTCACAGATAAATTACCCAGAGTAAAAAAATATTAAAAAATATATATATATAAAGCTCAAAAGTATTGGTTACATTTTTAGCAGAGACCTGTTTATATCCATGAATTTATACTTATTAGCGCTTTAATAAAAAATTAAATAAAAAAAAACCTCTCATTTGCACAATATTTAAAGAGACAACTGAGTTTTAACCCTTTGAGTTCTCAGAATACAAATAAAAATGTTTTAAACGAACAAAAAAAGCCCTTTTGAGTGCTAAAATAAAGACCCTAATGCCAAGCCAAGTTAAGCCCCTGGTGTTTAAATCAGCTGATTCCTGTATCAATGATACTTTTACTCCAACACTTAAAAACACACTACTAATCCAGAGAGATACAACAAATACCTTTGGCACTTAATAGATCCGCATTAATATTTAATGATACAGTGAAAATCTTCCCTTATAGCGAGATCATTTCCTGGTTGGCTGCCAAACAACGGTCAGTATGGAGACCACATGTGTATCTGTTTTATATGAACCAGTCACTGCTTATGTTCTAAACCTGATTTATTTGTGCCAAAAACAAAATCTATCACTTTGTTGATCATTGTGTATTGTTTGTGTTTTATTTACGCCTTGGTTTGTTTGCTTAAATTCTCAATATGCACTTTCCAGAAATAAATTTTTTTGTATACACTAAAATCATGTTTTATTAAGGTGTGCAAACTGTTCAGACAATGGATGAAAAAAAGAAAAGAAACCAATAACGAGCTTCTAACCTGTCTCTTGGGCACAGATCATAATGTATTGTCTGCAATTAGTGATGTCCCGAACGGTTCGCCGAACGGTTCGCCACGGACGGCGAACATATGCGCTGTTCGGTCTGCCCCCTATGTCATCATTGAGTAAACTTTGACCCTGTACCTCACAGTCAGCAGACACATTCCAGCCAATCAGCAGCAGACCCTCCCTCCCAGACACTCCCACCTACTGGACAGCTCACTAAGAATGCAGCTTCACAATGAATGTAAAATGGATACTGTCCAGGAGGTGAGAGGGTCTGGGAGGGAGGGTCTGCTGCTGATTGGCTGGAATGTGTCTGCTGACTGTGAGGTACAGGGTCAAAGTTTACTCAATGATGACATAGGGGGCGGACCGAACAGTGCATATGCTCGCCGTCCGCGGTGAACCGTTCGGGACATCACTATCTGCAATTCAAAGTGAATTTAAAAATGTAGCTGAACTAAAAACCGATTCACCAATTTTGTCCTGAAATTGGAAATTCACTTTGAATTCTTAATAGTTTGCCCTTGCTTGACTAGCAAATACAATTCTCATTAAACTTCTGATAGTTCTGTGTAGATCCACACAAATTGCAGTCTCCCTAGCTACAGTTACTTTAAAGGGACACTCAAGACTCCTGAAACACTTCAGTTTGCTGAAGTGCTTTATGTATGAAGAGTGTTTCCTCTTTAAAATTTTACATAAAGTGCAGATTTCAATAGAAATTAACACGTCTAATAATTAACCTGGGTACACCCCCTGGCTTTCAAGCAGATAACAGGTCCTTTTTGTTTCCTGGTTTGGTTTGGTTTGCTCGGTGGAGCAATTGCCCAGAGCACCTGCTTTGCACAGATTTCTCACTGAGCTGCATTGGGAATTCTGTGATTGAATAGCGACAGAAAGTCGTGGAATTTCTCTAGCAGAAATGGTGGAATTTCTCTAGCTAAAAGAAAAAAATAATGATTTATGATTTTGAGGTATAAAATATTATTTCTTCATGATACACATTAAATAAATAAAATAAATGAGCAGCCTGGTGAATGGTACCTGCTGTTATAGTGGTGCCGGTTACTATGTGGCTGGGGTGCTGGGCACAGGCCTGCAACGGAGGCCTATAACTCTGAAGTAAGGCAGGCACCACATCAAACATTGGGTGTCTGTCTTACATTAGTGTGCAGGGGAGAGCTGGAGAACCATGTCCATGTCTGCCATTAGTGTGCAGGGGAGAGCTGGAGAACCATGTCTGTGTCTGCCATTGGTGTGCAGGGGAGAGCTGAAAAACCATGTCCGTGTCTGCTATTAGTGTGCAGGGGAGAGCTGGAGAACCATGTCCGTGTCTGCTATTAGTGTGCAGGGGAGAGCTGGAGAACCATGTCCGTGTCTGCTATTAGTGTGCAGGGGAGAGCTGGAGAACCATGTCCGTGTCTGCCATTAGTGTACAGGGAAGAGCTGAAGTACCACGTCCGTGTCTGCCATTAGTGTGCAGGGAAGTGCTGAAGTATCATGTCCGTGTTTGCCATTAGTGTGCAGGGGAGAGCTGGAGAACCATGTCTGTGTCTGCCATTGGTGTGCAGGGGAGAGCTGGAGGGAGAGCTGGAGAACCATGTCTGTGTCTGCCATTAGTGTGCAGGGGAGAGCTGGAGAACCATGTCCGTGTCTGCCATTAGTGTGCAGGGGAGAGCTGAAGAACCATGTCTGTGTCTGCCTGAATTACAAAGGGAGAGAGCAAGCCAGCAGGGGGGAATCCTAGTGCCGGCTGACCAAGCTCACAGTCCCAGTAATGGCAGCAGACATGGCTGTAACATGAGGTTTCTGCCACCAATATGTCTCTCTTTGCTTTCCCCAGCCGACTCCAGGGTCCTGGGGTGGAGGGAGCTGGAAAGGAGCTAAAGCTGTGCTGGGGGTGAAAGGAGCAGTGGAGCTGTGTTGGAGTTCTGGGAGTAGAAGGTGCTGAAAGGGAAGGACCTGTGCTAGGTTCCTGGGGGAAAGGAGCTTGGAGGGAACAAGCTGGAGCTTTTCTGGGATCCTGGGGAGTGAGCTGGAGCTGTGCTTGGTTCCTGGGGGGAAGGAGCTTGTAGGGAACGAGATGGAGCTTTTCTAGGATCCTGCGGGGAATTAGCTGGAGCTGTGTTTGGTTCTGGGGGGGAAGGAGCTGGGGCTGTGCTGGGTTCCTGGGGGAAAGGAGCTTGTAGGGAACGAGATGGAGCTTTTCTGGGATCCTGCGGGGAATGAGCTCGAGCTGTGCTTGGTTCCTGGGGGGAAGGAGCTGGGGCTGTGTTGGGATTCTGGGGGGAAGGAGCTTGGAGGGAATGAGCTGGAGCTTTTCTGGGATCCTGTGGGGAATGAGCTGGAGCTGTGTTGGGTTCAGGGGGGGAAGGAGCTTGGAGTGAATGAGCTGGAGCTGTGCTGGGTTCCTGGGGGAAAGGAGCTTGGAGGGAATGAGATGGAGCTTTTCTGTGATCCTGCGGGGGAATGAGCTCGAGCTGTGCTTGGTTCCTGGGGGGAAGAGTTGGGGAGCTTGGAGCAGACATAAACGTTTAGGCATATAAATACATCAGGCTAAGTGGAGTTCTAAAGCCACCCCCTGGTGCAAACCACCAATCAGAGCCCAGGAGGCAGGCTAGTAGTCTGGCCTATCTTGTAAGGGTTATTTTTGTCCTGCCTAGTAAATAATAGTGGCTGTGACGGTGAAGTAGAACACTTCCCATAGAGTGTAATCAGATTTTTGGGATGTTGCCCAACAATCTGATATGGCTTCTTTTTTTACTGTACCTAGCAACCGCAGAGGGGAAAAACAAGGAGTACTGCAGTACTAATATTTAAAGGGACAGAACTCATTTTATCACACAGACACATATTCAAGGTTTAAGTTTACACAAAACAATGAAAACCCAACCGAAAAAAAGAATTATGAAGTTTATTTATTTTATTTTGAAAAAAAAAATTTGTTATCGCAAGAAATACTGATGAGGAGCTGCCCCTATCGACGAACCTCCGCTGACACCGCCAATGAAACAATGCATAATTAAATTAATACATGTTAACAGTAGGGGAATATCTACTAAACAGATTTTTTTTTTTTTTTTTTTTTTTTATAATATCTATTATTCTTCTTCAAGTTGAGTCTTTATGTGGAGAAGTCTTTTTGTTTCTTGATTCTTTATTTATACTTGAGCAGTAGACAATGCAGTATACAATAACCGTGGATAGAGCATGTGCATATCAACATTTGGTGACATTATGATATTAGCTACAGAGGGTTGAGTAATAACAGTGCAGTTACACAGGATACAGGAAAAATACAAATCTGTTTGTAGAGTAAAGGGAAAAAAAAAACACAAAATGTATTGTAAATACATTCAAGTCAGTGATATTGCATTTGAACTTGTATGCATTTGTTGCGAGGCTATGCCGCTAGACCCTTCTGCTGAATACATGGTGGTTGTCTTAGTGTGTCATATTTAGGAGATCCACTCCTCAATTAATTTTTGTTCCATTCTGGGGTTATGCCCATCCGGACTTTAGGAGAGTGAGACAGAAGAAAAAGAGAGGAACAGATGATAGAATGAGAAATTATGAAGAAGAAGAGAAAATCATAAGAAAGAAAGGGGTTCCCCACGAAAAAGAGGTAAGGGATAGCACCCAGGCATCCCCCACCCAGGTACAGTCGGACCTATTTAGCTAGTCTAAGTTGACACGTTGAGGAAAGACTCCCATGGCTCCCATACCTTGGTGAATGTTTTTAAGCGTCCCTTACTTGGGCAGTCAACTTGTCCATTAAATAAGAATCTTTAAGTTTTAATAGCACCATGTCAACGGATGGTAACTCAGACTTGGGCCAAGTTTGACCTATTTTCCTTCCTTCTAGCCAGGGAAATTTTTTTGATCAGTTTATGATTTGATGTTGTCCATCCATCGAGTGGTCTAGATAGTAAGAATACCCATGGGCCAGCTATCGTTTGTTATTAATTTGTTAATTTTCCCCCAGAGTGTTTGGACCCAGGGGCATTCCCACCACATACCGGTATGTCCGTACGTGCCTCTATATCCGCATAGTCTCCAGCATTGGTCAGTCTGGGTTTTATGCATGTGATAGAGCTTGACCGGGGTGGTATACCACCCGAACATCATTTTATACGATTGTTCTTTCATCGTAACACATATTGAAGTTTGTCCTTTGACCTCCAAGAAAAGTCCTGCCTTTTTTACATTGAATTTAATTCAGTGGTTATGGTGAAGAATAAATAATGTAAAATAAATCTCCTTGGTTGACATAATCCATTAATCTCAGGTATTATACACATTGTAGGGTATTCTGCAGTATGTGGGTTGGCCATATCCTCCCTTCAACAAACAATGCTTAAAACATTCATAAAACACTTCACGAAGGGCAAATGTAATATTAAGACATTCCTGTAACACGTTTCCACGAGTCTTGTGGCAACAGGAAAGCGTGGACTTCCCAGTAAATAGTTTTTTTTTTTTTAAATATGTATTTTTAGGGGGAGGGTAAGGGATAAAAGCATTTCTGTAAGCTCTCTCGGATCTCCTTTAGTTTATTTTCTATAACTAGCCTCTTCCAGTAGTGTGCTGCTTACAGACCTCAGAGTGGAAACCTCTCTGTGAATTGTGTAAAGTATTCAAAAGCTTTTCAGAATACATACATTGATTGTTTGTACCCTATTGGCCTTGGTGTATCCTCCATCCTCTAATGTTTTTTCCACATGCACCTATCCCCTTTTTCTATTTGGTCATCTTTTTTTGTGAAATTCCTTCTAGTATATGTAGTGTTCAGGGTTTACGGACCTCCCTATGTCCTTTCACCTACGGCACCGGCTTCTGGTCTGCACCTTTGTCGGGTGCAGGCTTGGCATATCCTTCTAGCTCAGTGGAGGTTGATCCATAGAGGCAGGTGGCGTGGCAGCCTCAAAAATATATATAAATCAAATATATGGGCACTGTAAGGACAACTGATAAGTCTGTGTTAGAAAAAAAACATGTGTCTGTCATGATTTGATCTGCAGTTTACATGCACCTCTTTATTGATGACTGAAGATGCAGCTGGTTATGGACAGGGCATTGGATCTCATGGGGATAAATGGGTAGAAGCCAAAAAGACAGGAGGTACAACACCCAACGATTTCTTAACTTCACCAGCCACCACTGCTCTCAAGTGCATTTGAACTATCACCAATAGTATCATAGTGTTGACATGGTAACCTGTGACAACGCTCTGACACTATCAGATACCCACGAATAAATGTTTTTAAACATTAGAACCAGGACATTGCTAGGCTTTACGAACAGCTGGGGCTTGAGTCTGAAAGACAATTTGTTGACCCCTACACCAAGAGAGAGGTGGGCATATGTCTACATTATGTCCCTTCCTCTGTATCAATGAACAACATGCGGCTAATGCTAAAGGATCTCAACGAAGGCTTAGCCAGTACATGCACATGGTGCACAGCCATGTATTCAGTGAGATCTTGACACACTACCTAACTAATAGCATGGTGTGCAGCAGAGTTCCGTTAACCAGTACCCCCTATTAGCAGTCTATGAGGGGGGGCACTACTTATTTCCCCTAAGCAGTTTGGTGATGCTCTGTACTACTGATGTTTCTTTTCATTACAGATGTAGCTGTCTAATGTAAAGTGGAAAATATATATTTTTAAAAACGCTAATATCCTCCAGCCCCTCCACCAGCTGTAGAGATACAGGGCTAAAGAGCCCCACATCTTGGGCGTCACCCACAAACTTCTCGTCCCCCTCTATGATTAGAATATATTTAATGCCATAAGAATAGCTAAATTCACAAGCTAACAGAAAGCAATATTTTTGGATTGCCCACAAGTTTTATAAAGTCATGTACTTTATACAGCACTATAGGGTATACAGCAGTGCATAGAATGAAGAATAAAACACACTATAAATTGTCACATTTTAATTCAAAGGATTGCAATGTTTTTTGTTGTGTTCTTCTGCTCCGTATTATATGGTTATATTATATAATACATATATATATATAAAACAAAAATAATAATGCACTCCACCTTCCTTGATGTACTTGCCCGGTGCTTATCAGCAAACAGATACAGCCAAAAGTACAAGATAGCACTCCAGGGACTTCCAAGTTGAATGAATAAAACTTAGCTTTTATTAGCTCAAAATAAAAATCAACGTTTCAGTCTGTATCACAGACTTTCATCAGAATAAAAGCTAAGTTTTATTCAATCAATTTCATGCAAGATTTGCAAAGTAGCTCTTGACGTGTGAAATCCTGGGTACTGAAACCTACCAGGGGGTTCCAATGCTGTGTAATTTTTTTAGTCTTTCAATGTTCTGAAATTTTACAGTGTGAAATAGCCTAACCACCAAAGCAAAACAATACTAGTCTTTTCTTATCTGAAAAAGCTCTTACTAATGGATATATGTATGTAAAATATCACATTCCTCGATTTAGCTTTACACTTTCTGGATACGTGTATGCAGGAAAGAGAGGAGTCGTTCTGGGAGCAGTTTATGCAATGCAATGCACCATATTCTGAGACATTCTTGGGCAAAATCCTAGACATAAGGATGTGAAATGCTCAAAGTCCATTTACTTCCCACCTCCTGCTGATGAATGTTCAAGAGCCTAAATGTTCCATGTATGGCTTTGGATATTATAAAATTATTTTGCATATACTGGAAGTTCGTATTTTTACAGTAAGTATTGTTGAAGATGCCCATTAATTTATTGTTATTAACTAACCTGGAAATTAACGAACTATTCAGCTGGAAGTTGGTTTATCAATATGCGCACATTATACTGACATGCAGAGTGCCTGCCAGTTGGACATGGTTCAAACCTGCCTCGATTGGATGACTCTATATTAAAAGCTAGCAAACATATATTAAGACGTTTAGAACTTGCTCTAGCTCTGCTTGCGAGACTGAATAACCCCAAACATGTATTTTAACCTACCATCTTTATTTTTTTTTGTTACTCAGCACAGTATGCTGCAGCCGATATACACAAGGTATACATTATTTGTGTGCTGTCAGTGTGTTTTGTTTTATTTTTTTACAGACATATATGGAAATACATAGAGCATGGATTAGAATAGGCAAAAAAAAGCAGTAGTAAAAATGAAAGATGACATATTGGGGAGTTTGGGCACAGCCAAGGAAGGTAGCTGTATTTTTTTTATAAACTCCTGAGCACAAGATCTTATCTGTAGCTATCCAACTCTTTCCTGGACACAAAGTATCATAAGTCAAATATTTATTACCCTTCTCGGCTTCCCTGCTGCAATTATCTTCCCACTCTAGAAATCTGGAGTGGAAGACCATGGGTTCTTCCATCAGCTTCCAATGAGAATGCAGCTGGTGTAACCATCTCACATACTGTATTCTGCAATGTCTGTGTGGATACTAGGCTATCATTTGTGACCCTACCGTGCCAGCATTGAGTGATCAGGAAACTGAGGAAGGACAGTGCAGAGGGACAGTTTTGGCTGTGGTTGACACTTACCATCATACATATTTATGACGGGTACTTTTTCCCACATCCAACATATACAACGTTAAGTATAAGAGGTAAGATAAATAGAATATAAGGCTAATATAATAAAATAAACAAATATAAAAGAGGTGCTCCTATCACCTTATGTGCGTCACTCAAAACACATACAAATAACCAGTATACAATAAAAGATAGGTGAGGGCACACTACATAAAATAACACTTATGATTACCCTTGAATGTAAAATATACTCCGTGCTTGATTCACTCCTGCATATAAAATATAAAAACAGGAAAAAACACACATAGGGTAATAACGTAAAAACCTTAGAATTTTAAAAAACAAATAAGGTTTCATTCACATGGTCATGAGCCACTTAAAATAAGCTGGCTCAGACTAAAAGCGTAGAAAATATCCGTCTGTGGTACTTTACACACCAGACTGTTCCCCCTTCGTGGTCTTATTAGTAATTATTTTAAATAGGGAGATGGACTTTTACTATATTGTACCGAGTGTTTTGTTTTTACCCCAAAGTTATAGTGTGTCCAATAAAGTTTTATTTTATTCTTTGCGTCCTGGAATACTTTAAGTTACTAATAAGACCACGAAGGGGGCACAGCCTGGTGTGTAAAGTACCACAGACGGATATTTTCTACGCTTTTAGTCTGAGCCAGCTTATTTTAAGTGGCTCATGACCATGTGAGTGAAACCTTATTGGTTTTTTAAAATTCTAAGGTTTTTACGTTATTACCCTATGTGTGTTTTTTCCTGTTTTTATATTTTATATGCAGGAGTGAATCAAGCACAGAATATTTTTTACATTCTAGGGTAATCATAAGTGTTTTTTGTTTTATGTAGTGTGCCCTCACCTATCTTTTATTGAATACTGGTTAAGTATAAGAGCCCTACTTCTCTTCTGTTCACCTGTACTATTTTTATATTGGTGCATTGTCTAACTGCTTCTTGCGATTTATGCACTACGAATTTGCTTGGCATTTGGTAATCTGACCCAACTCTCGAGTTGCTTTACAAATACTCTGCCGAGCTACCAGTCAGTGCAGACAGATTATGGTTGTCTCTGAGCCAGCCCACTGATTGCACTCGGACATCTGAAACCACAGCTATAGTGGCAGTATCAGGAGACATAGTGGTTGTTCATCCTCCTTTTGTAGACTTCTCTATAGCCATCCAGCACCTTATAAAGGATAGCAAGTGGATGTACTAGCCTATTCATAGACATAAGCTCTCCTAGTAGTTCTTAGTATTACATGTTGGAAGCTATAATAGGAGCTTCCTTTTTCCCCAGTTGTGTTAGATGGGCATCCCAATGGAGAGGTCGGGTGTTAGCTGGCTACTTAAAGGACCACTATAGTGCCAGGAAAACAAACTCGTTTTCCTTCTCACTGTGATTTTCACAGTGAGAAGACGCCAGCATCCATAGGAAAGCATAGAGAATCTAAGGATTGCTTGGGGAAGTGCACCTCAATCTTTTCACAAAATAGACACAATATTTAGTGGGTAAAACCCATCCACTGTCACAGATAGCTGCAGTATCCACACTACCAGTGAATGTGTATAGTGGCAAGAAAAGTGAACTTTTTAGAAATGACTTAATTTCTGTATGAATTTATCATAAAATCTGGCTGAATGTTCATCTAAGTTACAGTAATCAACAAACACAATCTGTTTTTACTACTAACACGCAAATTATTGTATCGTTCTTGTACATATTGAATATAATATTCAAATATTCACAATATAGGTTAGAAAAAGTATGTGAAACCATAGGTTGAGTTAAACAAAAGTTAATTAGAGTTTGAAACTGGAAACCTGGTGTCCAATTAATGAAGTAAGATTGGTGGTGTGGGTTAGAGCTACTTTGACTTATAAAAAGCATTCAAATGTGTTGAATTTGGTATTTACAAAAAGTGTCTTTTGATGTGAACCATGCCTCACAAAATAGGGCTCTCAGAAGACCTGTGACCAAGTATTGTGCTGCATAAAGCTAGAAAGTGTTACAACGTTATCTCAAAGACCCTAAATATTCATCTGTCCACTGTTATACAACCTGTCTGTAAATGGAAACATTTTAGTACTATGGCTACTATCCCTAGAAGTGGCTGTCCAGCCAACATGACTGACATGGCACATCTCACTTGAAGAAATCATTGAAACTAACTTCTCTGTTCATGAGTCTACTATAAGGAAAACATTGATCAGGCATGATGTTCCTAGCAGGACACCCCAAAGAAAGTCCCCCCTGTAATGGAGCTCCCTGTACCCTGACTAGGTACCTTCACCAAAGGACCACTTCCTAGCTGGAACAGGGAACAAACCGCAGCACTTCTGCCCACAGTCGCCGTGGCTTGACTGGGGCCCTGTAACCGCTCCCTCCTGGAGCCGAATGAGGAATTCGCTCTAGACACCCCCAGGCACTGAACAACACTCAGTCCTGGGAGCTCTAGTCCTTACAAGGACTTTCTATGTTGAATCCTCCACACTGGAACAGTGATTAAAGAATAGCCCTTTTCCCTCCAAGTAATCAGACGACACATAGTTCTAGGAGTACAAGCTGGAATAATTTAATGGCAGCCACAACTGGCCTTATATGCATGTCCCCATGCAAGGGGCACCCCCCTGGACCTGAGAGTAAACCACAGTAGAAACAAATACACAATTACATTGGTTCTCAGGCCCAGGACACTCCCATACAAAATCAGATAATCCCTCCTCTGTGCCTGGGAGATAATTGGATCAGGAACTGTCCTAATCTAATCCAATTATCTCCAAGCATGGAACTGTGTCCGTTTTCAATTCCATGAGATTCATTCCCAAATATCACTGCCTGCTTTCATGCGAACAAGATGGCCACCACCTCGTGGTCTTCTATAGGAATTGCAGCCACCCAGACGAACACTTAGAACACTGAGGTGTTACAAAGTAGCAATTAGGCTTAACAAGCTCCAAGGTGGTCTCCGGTTCGTGCTGCTGTTCGGTTACTGAACCATATAATCTAAATACACGAACTGAGACTTTTATATCACATTTTACAAGATCCACAGTCTGTGGGCAGGAGGCAGACAAGCCGGCTCCCCCCACTCCCTGGCATGCAATTACACCCTCCACCCCCAAGGCAATGGCGGAACTAAAGTAGAAAAAGCCCTGGTGCAAGAATTTTTTTGGCCCCCCCCCCCCAATCTCAAGGGTGGGCAAAAGGTAAATCCCTATCAGTTGTGCAACTTCAATAATTCTTTGACAGCTGGGGCTCTACCATTTTCCCATGCTTGCATGATTGTATGTAGCACTGAGCCGTGTACACAGACACAGATACATACACTAATAGACATACTGACACACACAGACAAACATACTGACACACACAGGCACATATAATGATAGACATACTGACACACACACAGACACATATACTGACAGACATACTGACACACACAGGCACATATACTGACATACACAGACACATATACTGACAGACATACTGACACACACAGGCACATATACTGACAGACATACTGACACACACAGACACATACACTGAAAGGCATAGTGACACATATAGATACATAAACTGATAGACAAACTGACACAGCTACATACACTGACAAACATACTGACACACACAGACAGGCATACTGACACATACACCGTTAAGAATACTGAGGCACACAGATACATACACTGGCAGACATACTCACACACAAGGACAGAGAAACTGACACACACACAAACAGACATACTGACACATACACTGACAGGCATACTGACACAGATACATACACTGACAGGTATAGTGACACACACAGATATGCTGACACACACATACAATTTTCATTTTTAAACCCACCCTCCAGTTTCCTACCTTTTGCTGAAGGGTGGCTTCCTTGGGGTTCAGTGTGGTGTCAGTGTGGTGCCTTCCTCCTCACTGCCTGCTCCTCCCTCCTGCGCAGTTTATCTCTCTGTGGGAGGAAGTTACTCACAGCAGTCACTTCCTCCCAGCTGGCTGCTGAAAAGCATGGGGCCCGGTCGCGCTGTTAAAGCCCACCATGTGGCTCTAGGTACATGGGCCACCCGGTGGGCCTCCTTAGTGTACAGGCTGCCGCTGCACCGACGGGCACATGGGGAGGGATAAATAGATCAGGGCAGCGGGCCTATGGGGCAGCTGCTTTGGGCCCTCCAGTAGTAACTGGGCCCGGGGCAGCTCCCCCTTCCCCTCCTTGATCAGCCAGATGGTCACCCACTGTCATTACATATATCTTTCTAGTACTGCATAACTTTGTAAGTGTTGATTACCTACATCTGTCCCCAGAGGCGGTTCTTTATCTACTTCACTATATTTTGTGTTTTTTTATGTTTTTATTTAATCTTGTTCTTTTTGCATGATTATATTTTGTGTGTGTTACTGCCAGCTAGAGTAGAACATGAAGGCTAACTGGAGGAGAGCCCAAAGTTATAATCATGTCATGCTAAATTTATATAAATCGGTGTATTTACACATAAAACAGAATCTGGGACTATATAACTTGTCTCCCCTGTGTAGGACGGGTAGGTTTCCATAGTGCTGTGGGTGGTGGTGTTCCTATGCACATTGCCAGAATATACCAGGAGTTTCTCTTTTATGACTTGATCATAAACAACAACATCTGCCCAATTTATTATTTTGATGATAACCATGTAATAAGCAATAATTTATGGGCCAGGTTTGGACACTGTAAAGCAATAGAGATGACCTACATTGTATGATAAGAACAGTGCCATTTCATAACAGCAACCGTTTTCTGGACGTGGTTCAGTTCCAATGAATACTGATATCCAGAGGACGGGACAACAGAGCTATTGAACTGAAAAAATGTGTATTATTTAACATCACACTCTACAATTACATAACAAGCGACGGATGTGCGCCAAATGGGCCTCCTTTAATATTGCTGTTTTACAGCAGGATAAAGATGGCAGCGGCCAAGAGGGATAGCCTGAGGTAAATAAAACTTACCTCTCTGGACTCCGCGACCACCGGACTCACATTGGATCTGTCAGTTTGCAAAATATGCAAAGACAGACGAAAGTGACAGCTCCAATTAAAGATCCAACAGGGCCTTCCCTTCATTCTTCACATAAGGATGGTGAATGGGGCCAAGTAAACCTATGGTTCCTGGGAACTTGTCTAATCCATGGACCATAGGCAGCCTCTCAGGGTCACCTTATGGTCACCTCTGCTCTGGGCCAAACCCTTTGACAGTTTTGAATAGAGTAATCTAGTGCTCTTTTCCATATCTCTCAACATTTTACATTTAAAACCTGGAGCTCTTACATTTTATGGGTGTGAGTGGGGGTGTGGCCAGAGTCAGGGCTGTTTCGAGTAATTTCAAGTGACTTACTAATGACAATTTATGCAACTAAAATGTAATTTAGAAAAAGAATTATGTGACTTATTTACACTGACTAATTTCTAAACACATTTATTGTAGTTTAAAAACACCCTTACTGTGAATAGTATTACTGTATTTGCAGTTATAAATTCAGATACACCAAGAATGCTGAGCTTCAACAAAAGAGGGGCATTAGGACATAATAGAGGGGCAGAGGGATTATGGCCCAAAATATGGTCTATTCCCCAAAATAGAGACTCTTGGAAGGTATGCTCTAGAGTAGTAAAAGAGTGTGTTGGGCAGTGACCGCTGTGTATGATGATATATTTGTATGTGTATAAACAAATCCTCATTCATCTCTCCGCAGTGACAATATTCAGTGCCTTCCACACCCATTTACTCCAGGCAGTCCACCTGTAATTTATAAATAGGCCCTTTTGTGACATGGAACACAACAGTGCCTGGTTGTAATGATACAAATCATACGAAAAGATACATATATACGAAAACTCCATTTTCACATTAATGCTTAATGTTTTGTTATAACATTCATATAATCTCCGATAAGCAGTGAAAGGTCTTCTGTTACCATGGGTATAAGATGCAATATAAGTCCTAACAAGGCAGCGTGAGGGCCAGGAATGAAAAATGTGAAGGACAGTCACAAAGCGGAAAATCTTACAGCACTTTCATTCAGGGAATGTATTCCATACAGGCTAGTATTAGCCATCTGGTGTCGTGTTTGGGCTTAGAACAAAATACTTATGCCATTGAAATAAATACTGTTTTAACATATACTTATATATCATTCTCATGCCTGGTCATCATCTCACCAATTTATCCTCTGGCCTTATTGCCATCTTGCATGATCTTTAACAAGTGGACTTACTGCAAAATAGGTCCAGTGGCAAATATGGCACTGAGTCCCTGTAAGTCATTTTATTTTCAACTAAGAGAATTGTGGTAGCCATGATTTCAGGCCAGTAACTTGCCTGGGTGTGTTAGCCACACGTGTCTATTCCTTGGTCCATACACAATTAGCTGTTTAATCAGTGCATGTGTGCATCATAATCCAAAAATATCCTACATCTTATATTAAGTAAATATTTAATTGCTGCATTCTTCTTCAGCATTCACTCGGATATATCCTGTTACATGCTGTATTTATCTTGTTTTATTAGCATTATAATAATTTGAATAAAATTATACCGTCCTTACTCCCTATAAGTGAATGTTTTTTGTATTAATAATGATAATTATAATATGTCTTATAATTTCATTTAAGTGTCTGAGTCTGTAATAAGCACACAGGGCTTCTTAAATGGACACTACAGTCACCAGAAAAACTACAGTTTATTGAATTTGTTCTGGTGATTAGAATCATTTCCTTCAGACTTTTTGCAGTAAACACTGTCTTTTCAGACAAAAGGCAGTGTTTACATTACAACCTAGTGTTAACTCCACTAGTCACCCCGTATATGGCTACTAGAGGTGCTTTCTGGGGTAGTGCTGCACAGTGTGCAGTACTGCCATTCAGTGTCTCCACCCTCTGCATGCCAACACTGAGCTTTACTCATAGAGCTGCATTGAATCAATGCATCTCTACGAGGAAGTGGTGATTGGCCAGGGCTCTGTTTGACTTGTTCTGGCTCTGCCCTTGGTCTGCCTCCTTAACAACCTGAGCCAATCCAATGCGTTCCTGTGTGAAAGCATTGTGATTGCCTCAGAATAACACTTTTGGTGTCTTTAGGGTGGAAGGGGGAGCCAGGGGGGCTAGATGGTGGTTTTTAACACGATACATATTTGTGTTCCTGAACCTATGGTGTTCCTTTAATCAAGATGACAATGAGGGCTGATGAGTGACTAGCATTGCTCAGAAATATACCATTTTGGGTAGCATTGTTCCAAATTGAACTACCAGTAACAGGTAGGAAATAAAGGAACATGCCTAACTGACATTTTTTTCTTTCTTAAAATATTATTTTTTAAATAATTCTTATGTGGAACTGTCCTAGTAAGTTTAATGCTTGTATTTTGTGACTGTGTTACTTTTTAAACTTCCATTTTTGTCTACACTTTTACTATATCATGTACTATGATCCATTCTTTAATCTTGCTTTTGTTTGTAATTTATTTTGAACACAAAACATTTGTAAGATCTCTGGAAGACCCTGAAATTGTACTTCTGCTATGCAGTAGCTTTTTTTAGGCTCTGCAGAGGTTGTTGGACAACATAATTCAAGAAATACTTATGGGAAATGTCATCTAAATGCCACTAAAGCAGCATGGACAAAGTTGGTCCTCCTGCTGTATGTGATCTCCACTTTGCCATATGATATACAGTTACAAGAAAAAGTATGTGAACCCTTTGGAATGATATGGATTTCTGCACAAATTGGTCATAAAATGTGATCTGATCATCATCTAACTCACAACAATAGACAGTCACAGTCTGCTTAAACTAATAACACACAAAGAATGAAATGTTGCCATGTTTTTATTGAACACACCATGTAAACATTCACAGTGCAAGTGGGAAAAATATGTGAACCCCTAGACTAAGGACATCTCCAAGAGCTAATTGGAGTGAGATATCAGCCAACTGGAGTCAAATCAATGAGATTAGATTGGAGGTGTTGGTTACAGCTGCCCTGCCCTATAAAAAACACACACCAGTTCTGGGTTTGCTTTTCACAAGAAGCATCGCCTGATGTGAATGATGCCTCGCACAAAAGTGCTCTCAGAAGACCTACGATTAAGAATTGTTGACTTGCATAAAGCTGGAAAGGGTTATAAAAGTATCTCCAAAAGCCTTGCTGTTCATCAGTCCACAGTAAGACAAATTGTCTATTAATGGAGAAAGTTCAGCACTGCTGCTACTCTCCCTAGGAGTGGCCGTCCTGTAAAGATGACTGCAAGAGCACAGCGCAGACTACTCAATGAGGTGAAGAAGAATCCTAGAGTGCCAGCTAAAGACCTACAAAAGTCACTGGCAAATGCTAACATCCCTGTTAGCGAATCTACAATAAGTAAAACACTAAACACTGCTGTCCAAACAAAACATTGCTGCACGTTTACAGTTTGCACAAGAGCACCTGGATGTTCCACAGCAGTACTGGCAAAATATTATGTGGACAAATGAAACCAAAGTTGAGTTGTTTGGAAGAAACACACAACACTATGTGTGGCGAAAAAAAGGCACAGCACACCAACATCAAAACCTCATCTCAACTGTGAAGTATGGTGGTGGGGGCATCATGGTTTGGGGCTACTTTGCTGCTTCAGGGCCTGGACAGATTGCTATCATCTAAGGAAAAATTAATTCCCAAGTTTATCAAGACATTTTGCAGGAGAACTTAAGGCCATCTGTCTACCAGCTGAAGCTCAACAGAAGATGGGTGTTGCAACAGGACAATGACCCAAAGCATAGAAGTAAATCGACAACAGAATGGCTTAAACAGAAGAAAATACGCCTTCTGAAGTGGCCCAGTCAGAGTCCTGACCTCCACCCGGTTGAGATGCTGTGGCATGACCTCAAGAAAGCAATTCACACCAGACATCCCAAGAATATTGCTGACCGTTGTTTTACTCCTGCTGCCAAAGGAGCTTCAACCAGTTATTAAATCCAAGGGTTCACATACTTTTTCCACCTGCACTGTGAATGTTTACATGGTGTGTTCAATAAAAACATGGCAACATTTCATTCTTTGTGTGTTATTAGTTTAAGCAGACTGTGATTGTCTATTGTTGTGACTTAGATGATGATCAGATCACATTTTATGACCAATTTGTGCAGAAATCCATATCATTCCAAAGGGTTCACATACTTTTTCTTGCAACTGTATTTGCACAATTTTTCTTTTACTATTACTTTCTCATTTATTTGACTTTGTATGATTATAAAAAAAAGAAGTCGATGCCATATTTGATCAGAAAAAAATAATAGCAGTCAATTTCCATATTTAAAAGTCATATGCTCTTTGTAGGAAAATGGATTGCAATATAGAGACATTTTAATTTAGTGTTGTCTTTTCAGTAATAAGTTATATGCATAACCGTAATGTGAAATGAGGTAAAGCACATTGTTGATGGTCTGGCGATTTGGATCAATATGTTTTTTGATTAAACTGTCTGCTTTGACTTCACAGCTGATAAGTGATGGAAATGTGGTGTATGCAGAAGCCCTATGGGATCATGTCACTATGGATGACCAAGAACTGGGTTTCAAGGTCGGAAGTGTCATCGAAGTGATGGACGCCACCAATAAAGAATGGTGGTGGGGGAGGATCCTTGACTGTGAGGGATGGTTTCCTGCCAGTTTTGTGAGAGTAAGTACTGAATGTATTGCATGAAATTATTCTGAAAACATTGATCGAGGCACTATATTCACTTTGTAACTAAATCCAAGAATTATAAATTATCAAAGCACTCACTCTAGCAAAGAAACCGTTCCATTGATGTTCATATTCAAGATGAACCAAGCAGAATGAAAAATAAGACACGTGTCTCACTCTTAACACAATATTCTTCATATGATCACACCAAACCTTGTTAATATTTCTCAGGTGTTACATGCTAATTTTAATAAAACAAATTCACTTTTTAAAATAATTGTACTATATGAATTTGAAACGTTACTACTTGAATCTTCAGCTCCTTCGCTTTCTAATATACAGCAAATTCACCAAGTAATAAAGTTCCACACTCAAATACACTTCTATTATTCAATGTAGAAACAAGTTCTGAGAAATAAGTCACACATCACAAGTAAATTATTTCGAGCTAATAAAGAGGAACTTCTATCAGTTTTGACATTGACCCCTTGGTTGGTGTGTGTGCCATTCATACACGATTGTGATCATCTAATGTACTACAGTTCGATTAGAAAATTGTTCTGGCATGAATATTCCACTGTGGCTGGGGACACTCTAAGCATCAAAACAAGTTTACCTTATTGAAGTGGTTTTAGTGTATAGAAATCACTTTGTTTATGGAGCTCAAGCTACACATGCCATGATTGACACTCATACAGCCTCCCTGCACACATACTGTAAAAAAAGTCCATCCCTTCCACAACGTGTTTAATTTAGAATTTATTATCTCCTGCTTTAATAGTCTGCTAGAGTCTTTGACAGCCTCCCATGTGTAATTAAAGTTCAATTTACATAGCAGGAGAGAAAAACTTTTAGAGTAAACACACTGTGCTGCAAGATGTGATTAAAAGGAAACCATTTTTTTTCATGCAGGCTGTGCAATTCACAGCCAGGGGAGGTGTGGCTAGGGCTGCATAAACAAGTAAAAAGTGATCTGACTCCTAAATGGCAGAGAATTGAGTAGTGAGACTGCAGGGGCATGATCTATACACCAAAACGGCTTCATTAAGCTAAAGTTGTTTTATTGCTTGGCGTTTCCCTTTAACAAGACAACAAAAATAAACCTCTCAAACTTGTTTAAATAAAAATATCTTTATGCACAGTGTTAGGTCTTACAGGGCAGCTGGTAAACACTTGCCTCACTTATCCTGTGTGACAACGCACATGGAATTTCCACCTGTAGAGAATAATACCGTTTAATGAAAGGCATAGTAGGAGTTAGTCATGACTCCATAAGGTGTGGTGGTTGCAGAACCTCCTACACAGTCATCGTCGATGCTTAGTTTTGATATATTGTTGTGGTAATTATATTTACTGCCATCTTCCCCTCCCTCCATCTTAGGACAATAAAAAATAATAACAAATACAAAAATAAAAAGGAGGATAAGCAGAAAAAGGGTATTGGAGAACGCAGCACATCGGGTCATAGAGTAATAACACAATGTCCAAATATATAAGTATATAGCATGACAGCTCACACACATATTGCGAAGCAGTTTGCAGCTTTTTGTGTTGTTTACATGGTTAAATGCAGGGTTTCCTAAAAACAAAATGCTGTCCCACCCCCCACCAAAACTTCACCTGTAATGAAAACTTCTCTCTCCGCCCATAGTTAACTTCCCCCACGGTTGATATCTCTCTTCCATTGATACCGCAGATCAGTCCCCACTTCTCAAATCCAGATCATACACTTTTGTCCCTCTTCCCATATCCCCCGTTTCTCTCTCCTCATTTTGAACCCTTTTTGTCTCTCACAACATATCCCCATTTCTGTCTTTCTATCCTTGTATTGCCTTTTGTTTCTTTATCTCTGGTGTCTCTATATTTCCTATACACTCCACATACAACTCCCTTCTGTCCTGGTAGCTGTGGAATCCCAACCGTTTCCCCCATTGATTGCCAGGAAAGAACAGGCATTTTGTTGACAAAATCAGTGTAATTACATTAGATTGTTATTCTGCCATCTAGTGACCATTTTGTGCATACCTTATATAAGATAAGTGTGCTCGAGGTTTGAATTCCATAATAAGAGGTATGATGTTTTTTACGTGAACTCTTGTCAGTTTCTTGCCTTTAATCTCGATTGTCTAACAGTTCAAAATTGAGACATGTTAGGAAAAATCAGTCGCTTTAATGCAGATTTTAGCCTCTGTAGTGGTTATGGTGTGAAGAGTAGCCTGGCACTATTTAGTCTATTCCCATGGCACATGACTGAGAGATAAAATCTCAGAGTCTTCCTCATGGCAAAATCATGTTGATAATGACGATTTTATTAAAGGACACGGAGGCTCATATTAGGCTTCTCTCTTTCTTTTATTTCCTCAGCAGCAAAGAAAAAGCTAAGGTGTTTATTTGTATAGGAAAAAGAAAACATGCATAACTACCCTCACAGGGTTAACATTACATCACCAACTTCCCACCAATAGGAACAGTCCTTCTCTCATATCCTCTCAGATTTACTTAATCTCATCATTCATTTCTCGACAGCTTCGTGTGAACCAGGATGAACCAATGGAAGAATACATCCCAAAAGCTGGAGAGAAGGATAAGGACACCCGAAATGCTACCAGACGCCATGGCTATGGACAAACAAACAAAGACCAAATGAGGACCAATGTTATCAATGAGATCTTAAATACAGAAAAGGATTATATCAAACATTTGAAGGATATATGTGAGGTAAAAATACTACTCCTAAACCTCATTAAATCGCTTGACATCTGTAATTTCTCTAAATAATATTGTGTTTCATGCCGCTTGTAGGAGTCTCCACATCCAGCAGCAACATGTCCTCTGTTTCTGCAAGAGCGTTGCTATAGCAACCCGTGGAAACGCTCTGCGGATCGTGAGAATAGAGGACATGCTGCTACTGGATGTGGAGACTCCCTGGCCTCTCTTCACTGGGCAAAACATACTGTGCCACCAGACCACCAGGGAATGTAGTGTGTCTTCCCTCCCTGGACACAGGTAAGAGTCGGGGGTGGGAGACACACACAAAGGCCGCCATCAGGGGGTGACAACCATGACGGTTGTCACGGGCCCGGCAGTCTTGGGGGACCCGGACTGCTTTGGCAGTCTTGGGCCCTACATTCCCTCTCTGCACATATATATATAATCGCTATATAATCGCTATAAATATGTGCAACCGCGGGTCACCCGGCTCCCTATACTTGCAGAGGGGGACCAGCAGACTGCAGAAGCACATTACAGCATTTCCCTCTCTCTAACTCCCACGAGACCCGCGGCCGTCAGAGGGAGTTAGAGAGAGGGAAATGCTCCTTCAGTCTGCTGGGCCCCCTCTGCAAGTACAGGGAGACGGGGGGCCCCACAATGCCACCGGACCGCCAGGGATGGAATCTCCCCCCTCCCTGAACCAGGTAAGAAGCAGGGAGGGAGGAGAAACATGTATTACATTTACATTATTACATTACATTCATACACTAGTAAACACACACTCTGCATTCATTACACTAACACACACTCTGCATCCACTTCACTAACACACACTCTACATCCACTCCACTGACACACACTCTGCATCCACTAAACTGATACACACTCTGCATCCACTCCACTGACAAACACTCTGCATTCACTACACTAACACACACTCTGCATTAACTATACACACATCATCCACTACACAAACACCTTGTATTCACAGTACACACACTACATCCACCACACATTCAAACACTCTGCATTCCCTATACAGAGACACTGTGTCTAATACACATCCACTACAAACACTGCATCCACTAAACACATTGCATCTAGTACACACAAACACTACATCCACTACACAAACACAGACTACATCCACTACTCGAACACACTCTACGTTTATTATACACACTGCCTCCACTACACAAACACACACTCTGCATTCACTGCACAAACAGTATCTAATACACACAAACACTACATCCATTACACACATTCTAATTCATTTCCACTATACACACCACATTCAGTCCTGCATCATTGTCAGCGGACTAGGTAGGAGTACTGTGGGCGGACTCGTGGGTGGGCCGGGCTGGGGTGGGGGCCAGGGGCGGTGGGGGGCCCAGACCTTGTGCTTTGTCAGGGGCCCCAAAATTTCTGGTGGGCGGCCCTGTACACACTACTCACTATACACTCATTATACACACAATCACTGCATACACACTATACACACACATCATACACACTATACACACACAGCATACACACTATACACGCAGCATACACACTATACACGCACACACACAGCATACACACTATACACACACAGTATACATAATATATACACACACACACAGCATACACACTATACACACAGCATATACACTATACACACACACACTGCATACAGTACACAAACACACACTGCATACAATAAACACACACACACTTATACCTGTGTGTCTGTGTATCTGTATGTGTGTCTGTATGTGTGTCAGTTTATCTGTATGTGTGTGTCTGTATGCGTGTCTGTGCCTGTATGTCTCTGTACATGTGTGTCAGTGTGTGTCTGTATCTATATGTGTGTTTGTATCCGTGTGTCTCTATCTGTATGTGTGTAAGTGTTTGTCTGTATCTGTGCATGACTGTGTTTCTATGTATCTGCATGTGTATACCTTTGTGTCTGTATATCTGTATGTGCCAGTGTGTGCATCTGTGCGTCTATGTATCTGCATGTGTGCCAGTGTGTGTATATTTGAGTACAGTATGTGTATATGTACATTCATCTCAGCATTTCGCCAACACTACACACAAATACACCCCTGCATCCAAATATCAACACTACATAAAAACACACCACATATTCAAAAAACACACTACACAAAAATGCACGCCTGCATTCAAATGCCAACACTACATGCAAACACACTCCTACATTCACTCACACATACTTCATACAAAAACATTCAAACACACAAACACTGCTCAGTGCTAAATACATAAAAAATGCAAACACAGCTCAATGCTAAATACATTTTTTTTAAATGTGTGTTTTATATTTTAAAATTGAGGGGGGTGCCAAATATAAGATCCGCCCAGCGTGCCAAATGCTCCAGGTACGCCCCTGGAGGGCAAAGCTCATTTGTAAAGCACTATGGATTTTGTTGGCGCTATATAAATATAATAATAATAATAATAATTGGGTCATATATCCCAAGGGTCAATATGCTGAAAGTATTCAGTCGGAGAATAACATTGCTTTTTGGTGGGATTGCTGCACTTTTAAAAACTGATCCAAAATTGAATAGAAATTCTGTAAATAGATGATGGACCTTTAAACATTGATTGGGTGCTTTAACGAGTCTACATCAAGTGCCATTACTTGTTGTGATAGTTACACACAGTTCTAAGAAAACCATACAGGGTTCTAGGGAACTTCGAAACACTGATATAATGGTTAAAAAGTTACACACTAATACTTTGTTTTACAGCTAAAAGCAAGTATTCAATAATACAGGTGCATTTGGGCACCCACTAGACAGACATTTCTTGGGCATACGTCTGCTTGTAGGCCAACTTGCAATGCAATGGTGTTCTGTATCAGTCGTAGGCAAGCCTCGGCATTCCAAATGCTGTGGACTCCATTTCCCCCACCATGGCTGTAAGAGCACAGGAGATGTAGTCAAAACCATCACAAAATATCTTGGTGCAAATGTGCCAACCAAAGTGCTAAAACGCAATCTGCACATTGTCCTGTTTATGATTACGCCATGTTTCTTACATCTTGATATGTTCCACCAAGGGTTACATCAAGCAATGCCGTAAACGGGCCGACATGTTCACAGAAGATCAGCTGTGGACAATATTTGGGAACATTGAGGATATCTTCAAATTTCAGAAAAAATTCCTGAAAACTCTAGAGAAACGAATCAACAAAGATGCCCCACATTTGAGTGAGATCGGGGCTTGTTTTTTGGAATATGTAAGTAAGCCTATATATTGTGTTTCCTTCCCAGCTGTTAACGCTTTACAATGAGTTTCTGCTACGCCCCGCCGAACAGTACATTGTCATGCAATCTTTTTTGAAACCTGGAGTTTGCATTTTAGGGCTTATTTACTAAAGTGTGAATGCAAAGTGAATTTCAAATGCAAGGTCAAAATAATTGAATTTGAAAAATCTTCTAAGTCACACTATATGCAACAGAGCCATCTCAGTGTAGTATTTATGTTGCCAAAACTCTGGGTGCTGCTCCCCCCCATTATTAGTGAAACTGTCTAGGAGCAGGCTGGTAAAGGCAAGTGCTCTCCCGGGCACCCGGAGTCCTCACCCCCTCCAGTTGACTTGGTAATGCCAAATTTAAACTTAATATCAATTCTATCGATGACCTGTTCCCAATGCCATTAGCCTAAAAACCTGGGGAACGACAGCATAACTACTGCACTGATCAATGCTGGTGTTTCCAATGTTACTTAGAGTGTCCTGCTACAATGTCTGCAGCAGGATTTGATTAAACCATAGAAGCCAGTACCTTACAAGAAAATAGAGAGAGACTAGAATGAAAAGCTGCCTGCAAACATACAGGGTTATTCACTTAAGTCCTAATGGCAAATGCTGGCCAGCTGCCACATGGTTAACTCTCGCAGTGCCAAGCTTTTTGTAACTATTTGTCCATTGGTTGATAGTGCTGCCAGCTGAAAAATAATATTTAATATTATCGTTCACATGCAAAAAGAAAGGAAACAATAATGTGTGAATGTGCATCCTGTTGTATGCATTCGTTCCTGAATTTTGTTAAAATCGGTGCTTTGTGACTCTTCAGAATCCTATAATTTGTATAAAGTTCATATGCGAAAGCAGAGATTTTAATTCGCTCACTGTCTGAATCCAGGCAATCGCTGCTATTTTCACCCAATTTTGTCCAGCCAGGCAAAATCCGGTGTTTAGTGATTAACCCTGATAGAGTTAATTTCCAATTTATTAGATTTTACTAAAAAGCTGTTAATTGCTACCCATTGTTTTGCTAACATTAGCGAGTAGCAGCTTTTTCGATACTTATCTCTGACTGATGTCTAACATATAAAATACAAGGAATTCTCCTTGTACTTTCTCGCATAAACAGACAAACTTTTTATTACAAAGATTGGGAAAGAGAAATGCTGTCATTGTATATATAGTGACAATGAAGAGAGGCAATGATGACATTGTTTTGAGTAACATTGACAAAATAAACAAAAGGTTTATTTCATTAAAGGAATGGGTCACATAGATAAAAATTAGTGTGAAACTCATGCTAGTATACGCTTAGAAGAAGGAAAAAGAAATTCGGGAAATGCACAAAGATCGAGATTAGCCCTCACAGTGCTCTCAACACAAACTTCTAATGAGAAGTTCTGACTAATTACAAAAACCTAGCCTTGGGTCTCATTATCCTCATTGGAGATCGGTGTTAATCAAGCTGTGGTTCCTAAAATAGACTGCAGTATTGTGAAGGAACAAACTGCATTAATAACAACTGAGGGGATATTTATAAACAGCTATTCTAGGGCAAAGTTCTTCAAGTGCAGCAACCAGCAGGAACATTGCTGTAGTTATTGTAACAGAATCATGGTTCTGGGTTCCACAAGTTTGTATCCATACCTGAAGCTTCTACTCCCTCTGTACAAAAAGAGAAAGCTTAACAAATGGAAGGTGCCTCCTATTCTGAAGATTTCACAGTTTACGCAGCTACCGGGATAATGGCCATCACCGCATTCTCTCACTAATTTTCAGGTTTAAAGCAAAGAATATATGTTTTTATGTTTTGATCTTTTAAAGAATAGCAGGTTTGATGTGTCTTTGTGCTTTCATCCTCTAGAAAACAGACTTTCAGGTGTATTCCGAATACTGCAACAACCATCCTAACGCCTGCACAGAACTCTCCAAGCTCTCAAAGGTCAAAAAGTACGGGTATTTTTTTGAGACCTGCCGTCTCGTGCAGAAAATGATTGACATCTCTCTGGATGGATTTTTATTGACACCAGTACAGAAGATCTGCAAATATCCACTCCAACTAGCTGAACTTCTGAAATATACGAATCCCCAGCACAGGTACTTCAGGCTTGAAGTTTGATACTCAGATTAATCAACTCAAAAAGTAGATTCTAGCACATGGAGGTCTGGTGACGGATTGGGGATCTCCACAAAAAGTCTGGTGTATTCAGTAGGACTGAATGGGTGATTTAGTAAGGCCCATAGAGAATTTAAAAAAAAATCCCCAGCATGCACAAGGTAGAATCATGGCCATTTACCATTAAATACACATCATGTATCTAACTGCAACTACGCAACCAATATTTTCTTTTGATTATTTCAATGCCATTGTTGGTAGAAAAAAGTACCATGGCTCTACACATTGGTGTCTTGCTTCTTGTATCAAACCGAATGTATGTTTATCATAGATTCATACAAAGAAAACTGTAATAGGAGTGAACGAGGTCTCAAATTTGAAAAACTCATCTCTTCATATTAGAAAAATTAACAGGAGATGTGAGCAGTTGTCATTTGTTTTTGTGAGGCTTTAATGAGCATGCAGCTTTTGTGCAGTGCTTCAAGTAGAATTTAACACTTCACTCCCAGAATCGAATACAAACAGTTTTACTTTCATGTATTTTGCACATTGAAATTTAGTCCATAAAGCCTCACTCACCCTTATTTATACTGTTGGAATCATTACCAGCCTGTAGAGGAACACATTCCACTGCTAGAAGTCACTGGTGATTGTTTTATTGCCTGTAAGTGTGCTGAAAATGTCAGTTTACCACCTGTAAAAGGAATAATAATTATATAATAATAATTTGCGAATTTTATAGCAAAGGAAGTTTCAATGGAGCATAGCATTCCTACATGCAGTGAAGGTGAGGCGTTTCCATTTTGCTGTTAGCTTTACATTAGCATTTCAGAGGTTGATACAAATTGCTATAGATGTTTTAAATATCTGTTTTATTTTCATATATATATGTACTCTGCTCAAAAAAATAAAGGGAACACAAAAATAACACATCCTGGATCTGAATGAATTAAATATTCTTCTGAAATACTTTGTTCTTTACATAGTTGAATGTGCTGACAACAAAATCACACAAAAATTAAAAAATGGAAATCAAATTTTTCAACCCATAGAGGTCTGGATTTGGAGTCACACTCAAAATTAAAGTGGAAAAACACACTACAGGCTGATCCAACTTTGATGTAATGTCCTTAAAACAAGTCAAAATGAGGCTCAGTAGTGTGTGGCCTCCACATGCCTGTATGACCTCCCTACAATGCCTGGGCATGCTCCTGGTGAGGTGGTGGATGGTCTCCTGAGGGATCTCCTCCCAGACCTGGACTAAAGCATCTGCCAACTCCTGGACAGCCTGGTGCAACGTGAAGTTGGTGGATGGAGCGAGACATGATGTCCCAGGTGTGCTCAATTGGATTCAGGTCTGGGGAATGGGTGGGCCAGTCCATAGCATCAATGCCTTCATCTTGTAGGAACTGCTGACACACTCCAGCCACATGAGGTCTAGCATTGTCTTGCATTAGGAGGAACCCAGGGCCAACCGCACCAGCATATGGTCTCACAAGGGGTCTGAGGATCTCATCTCGGTACCTAATGGCAGTCAGGCTACCTCTGGCGAGCACATGGAGGGCTGTGCGGCCCCCCAAAGAAATGCCACCCACACCATTACTGACCCACTGCCAAACCGGTCATGCTGGAGGATGTTGCAGGCAGCAGAACGTTCTCCACGGGGTCTCCAGACTCTGTCACGTCTGTCACATGTGCTCAGTGTGAACCTGCTTTCATCTGTGAAGAGCACAGGGCGCCAGTGGCGAATTTGCCAATCTTGGTGTTCTCTGGCAAATGCCAAACGTCCTGCACGGTCTTGGGCTGTAAGCACAACCCCCACCTGTGGACGTCGGGCCCTCATACCACCCTGTTTCTGACCGTTTGAGCAGAAACATGCACATTTGTGGCCTGCTGGAGGTCATTTTGCAGGGCTCTGGTAGTGCTCCTCCTGTTCCTCCTTGCACAAAGGCAGAGGTAGCGGTCCTGCTGCTGGGTTGTTGCCCTCCTATGGCCTCCTCCACGTCTCCTGATGTACTGGCCTGTCTCCTGGTAGCGCCTCCATGCTCTGGACTCTATGCTGACAGACACAGCAAACCTTCTTGCCACAGCTCGCATTGATGTGCCATCCTGGATGAGCTGCACTACCTGAGTCACTTGTGTGGTTTGTAGACTCCGTCTCATGCTACAACTAGAGTGAAAGCACCACCAGCATTCAAAAGTAACCAAAACATCAGCCAGGAAGCATAGGAACTGAGAAGTGGTCTGTGGTCACCACCTGCAGAACCATTCTTTTATTGGGGGTGTCTTGCTAATTGCCTATAATTTCTACCTGTTGTCTATCCCATTTGCACAACAGCATGTGAAATTGATTGTCACTCAGTGTTGCTTCCTAAGTGGACAGTATGATTTCACAGAAGTGCGATTGACTTGGAGTTACATTGTGTTGTTTACGTGTTCCCTTTATTTTTTTGAGCAGTGTATATATATATATACAGAATGTGTGATTTCTCTTTATTTACTGTGTCTGGGTATTGTGCTAAAATGCAAAAATACCATTAGTAGTACTACTAGTAATGCCTCCAGGGTCCTTACAAATACATATCAGCAAGGTATTGACTATTTGTATTTATGTATTTTTGTCAGACCTACTTTATGTAAGAAAAATTGCATTTTGTTTTAATATTTACATTTCAGACCCAGCGTGAAATATCGCAAGATAAAGAACATCGTATACTCTCTAAAACTTTTTGTTCTCCAAAATGTTCTATAAAAACTGACCAAATAAGAGAAAAATACAAATTGTGTAAATTTACATAATTTAAATATTTCAGTAATCTATACCCAAAATCACTTTCTTACTATGTGTTTTATATGCATCCCTTGCTTCAAATGAATGTTATGATAATATTTTAAGTGCTCAGTAGCTACATTTTTACTCTCTTTTATCCTTTTTGTAATTAGGGACTTTGCAGATGTCGAAGCAGCATTGGACGCTATGAAAAATGTTGCCAAACTGATCAATGAACGGAAGAGGAGGCTTGAAAATATTGACAAGATAGCTCACTGGCAAAGCACTATCGAAGGCTGGGAGGTAGTTATAACCTTAATAAAACATCATTGGCTCATTTACACGTTTGTTGGTAAAAAAGCACCCATTAAATATTGATACCAGCAGCCGGTAGATTTTTGATGATAAAAAATAATGACAGGCTCGTGATCATCACCTTGTAATTATGCATGAAGAGCATGAGGGGGCAACATTCTAAAAGTAGACAAATATGCAGAAACATCGTATTGGTTTCCATGGAAATGGCTTTTTAGAGCTTTGCTCCACAATTGCTCTTTACGCATTAACCCACTAGTGTAAAATATATGCTGATTACATTATATAAAAGTTTTAATTTCCTAGGACTACATAAATCAGCGAATGGATCAGTCAAACTATTTACTTTCACAATTACTTGCACACTATCCCAAATCCCTATCCACGTTATTTTAAACGGAGGCTTTATATTATCACTACAATGGTCATTAAAGTGTTAGCACACCTGCCATGGTCACCACAAAACCTCTTAGTACAGTAAAGTTGACGCATCATCGGGGGCGACAAACCTGGATTGGCATTTTCAAGAGGTTTGTATTATTAAACTATGGGGGCGGAGGGTTCCAGTCTACCCAGCTGAGATGCAGATGAGCTGCATGTCTTTAGGTATGTGAAGAAGAGAACACAGAGGTCATGAAATTTGTGTTTAATTTTATGAAATGTGAGGGTAATTTCATTGAGTTCATCCAGGAAATCATATATGTTGGTAGGACCTGCAGCTTCCCAAGAGCAGTATCGATATTAGGCTTCCCCATCCTGAAAGTGCGGGTTACGTATGAAGGGAATAAATCTGGTGTATTGCCACTGGAGCCCTAGGAGTGTTCTCACCAATTTCCACGTTTTTATAGTGGATGCCAATAATTTCATTTGGTTCCTCTGGAAGAAAGGCATATGGAGTATGTAGCAACTGAGAGAGTGCTGTACCAGGGCAAAGCTGTACTTCTATATGTACTACTGTGAATTGTCCCAATAATTTAATTAAATCTAGAGCGTGATGATAGTGTGCTGCTAGAGTGTAAAGGTTGAAATTTTAATCTGGGTTGATATAATCATGCATTGCAATTCTTGGATGTTTACGTTGCCAAAGAAATTTGGATAACAGCTTATTAAGAATTTTGTTGTCTGATCTTGAGAATAGTATGTGTAAGGCTTGTAAAGGGTAAAGAAGGTTGAGTACTATAGCTGGTTTTAGGAGAGGGCTGAGAGAGAGATGCTCCCATCTAGAGAGGAGATCCCCAACGTTAGCCAGAGGTGGTCATGTTTATGCAATGTATAGTGGACATTTGTGGGGGGATAACTAAACTTAGATATTTGAAATTCAAAGTTGCTCATGATAGGGTGGTCGGTGTTCTTACACTAATTGGTGGACCTGGGCCTAACCTCAAAGCTGTTGACCAGTTAATTTGGAAGCCTGTTATCAAGCCATATCAATTGAGTGATATGAGTGATTGCATTTGGAAGAGATGTTACAGGGTCCAAGAGAAAGTGTAAAAAATCTTTTGCGAAACCCATATCTTTAATTGCATGGGAGCCCATCTGAATTACTTTTTTACCTGCAGAAGAGTAACTATATCTAATAAGTTGGTCTAATGCTAAAATAAAAAGGTATGGTAAAAGGTAAGATAGGTGACTATGGGCAACCCTGTTTTATCGCTTTCTTGATTGTACAGTAGTATTGTAGATTTATTTTACAGCCTCTTTAAAAATAAATATGTATATATTTTCCTGTTAGGGTGAAGATATTCTAACAAGCAGTTCAGAACTCATACACTCTGGAGAATTGACCAAGATTTCACATCTTCAATCAAAGGGTCAACAACGGATATTTTTCCTTTTTGATCATCAAATTATCTACTGCAAAAAGGTATGGTATTCATCTTAATGCCCAAACATGCAATTTTAAAGTGGCTCTGTTACTGTTTTAATCCAGTGAGCCCATGTCACTGTTGTATTCTTGTTGCTCACGAATATAAGAAAGAGATCTATCAACAGTCCAATGTTACCTATCACGTGGACCTCTGTAGACCAACTCGTGTGATGGATGAGCCGATTAACTTTTCTCACAGCCATCAATAAAGACAATTGCAGGAATAGATAAAAGTTGGCAGCAAAAACATTGGCTTTTGTCCATTTTCTGTTTCTTTGTCTGTGAGATGAAGTAGTCTTTACTTGGTGTTATGATGTCTTTTTCTGTAATTTGAATGAAATTTCAACATAGTCAACCTGAATATTTCAGAAAGATTTTATCTTTATGTAATAGTCATGAAGTGACCAGAGGTGACTTAGTCACTTTAATCACTTTAGTGTGTGGTTTATGTGCAGGTTATCAGTATTGGTTACTTCAATGATGTGTATATACACAAAATGGTGCATTTATTAGTAAATAACATATGTGTCCTCCAAAAGACCTGCATCTACAAAACGTATACTGAAGGCTTTTTTTTGCCTCTTACAATTGTGAGTGACCATTTGACATATATTTAAATTATAAAAACACACAGTTTTGCACTAAGTTGTGCCATTTTTCTCCTTAAAGGATCACTATAGGGTCAGGAACACAAACATGTATTCCTGACCCCATAGTGCTAAACCCACCATCTAGCCCCCCTGGGCCCCTCATGCCACCATAAATATAGTAAAAATCTTACTGTATTCAAGCCAGAAGCTGTAAGTCTGCATGCTGTTAGACTCAGTAAAAACAAGCAGTCTGCTGACATGTGGTAGCCTGATCCAATCACAGTGCTTCCCCATAGGATTGGCAGAGTCTGACAAAGAGTTAGATCAGGGGCAGAGCCAGCATGATTCAAACACAGCCCTGGCCAATCAGCATCTCCTCATAGAGATGAATTGAATCAATGAATCTCTATGAGGAAAGTTCAGTGTCTGCATGCAGAGGGAGGAGATACTGAATCACAGGATGCTCAGAAAATACAGTGTTTACATGAGAGAGGCTGCAGGGAGCTATAGTTCTCACCTGAACAACCTCATTAAGCTGAAGTTTTTCAGGTGACTATAGTGTCCCTTTAAGAGGATATTCCCCATGTATATATATTAGCCTAAATGTACAGATTGTTTGTCAACTTATAAATAGTAGATACCTCCTTTACCAATTAGCATTTTAGATAAAATATTTCATGGGTTCTCTTGCATGTAACTGCTGAGTGCTGCAGTTCAGTCTTTAAGTCACTATTGAGACCCTCCAAAGGTAGGCAACCTTTGGCACGGATGTTATGGACTTCATCCCCCATGATGCTTTGGCAGTATTATAGCTGTAAGAGCATTATGGGAGATGTAGTCTACAACATCTGGCATGCCAAAAGTTGTCTACCCCTGCACTAGAGTATAGTTAGGTCTTAGTTAGGTCGGATATCCTGGAATACATCTCCCATAATGCTGGCAATGCATCAGGGGAGATGTAGTTCACAACATCTGGAGTGCCAAAGGTTGCCTACCTCTGCCCAAGAGTAATACACATCTTCTATATCAAATATCACATGACTCATTTTACAAGATATTTGCATTTACAAAATGTCACTGTTTATGTGTTTTCATTATGATTTATTTTTAATTGTAGGATCTCCTTCGAAGAGATATTCTATATTACAAAGGCCAGATTAACATGGATGACATGGATGTTATTAACATAGAGGACGGTAAAGATAAAGACTTTAACATCAGTGTGAAAAACGCATTCAAACTGCAAAGCAAAATCTCTGATGAAGTTCATCTGTTCCTTGCGAAAAAACCTGAGCAGAAACAGCGTTGGCTGCAGGCCTTTGATGAAGAAAGGAAGCAGGTGCTTCTAGATAAGGAAACAGGTACATGCATTAAAAACAAGACTACTTTGATTTATGTTGGATATGGAATAATTCTCACAACTGTAACAAATGTTAAATCCATTCCAGGGGGAAACTCTCTAAAAAAAACTTTACTTGTAACTTAAAGGACCACTCTAGGCACCCAGACCACTTCAGCTTAATGAAGTGGTCTGGGTGCCAGGGCCCTCTAGGATTAAACCCTTTTTTTTATAAACATAGCAGTTTCAGAGAAACTGCTATGTTTATAAATGGGTTAATCCAGCCTCCAAATCCTCTAGTGGCTCTCTCATTGACAGCCGCTAGAGGCGCTTGCGTGCTTCTCACTGTGAAAATCACAGTGAGAACACGCAAGCGTCCATAGGAAAGCATTGTAAATGCTTTCCTATGAGACCGGCTGAATGCGCGTGCAGCTCCTGCCGCGCATGCACATTCAGCCGAAGAGGAGGATCGGAGGCGGAGAGGAGGAGGGGGTCCCTGAGGATGGGTACACCCTCAGGGCACTATAGTGCCAGGAAAACGAGTATGTTTTCCTGGCACTATAGTGGTCCTTTAACTCCTCAAACTCAGTACAAGTACATGTAAACATTTACAGTGTCGAAAATGAGCACATATACTAGTAGGATTCATTGACAATCGGCTTCAACTGCAAGTGTGGCAACCATCCCCTTCTGTTTGTGTTTGTGAACAGTAAGAAAAGGAATCCGCTATATCATAAATGAAAAGGCTTGGCCTGCAGTTGTGGCAGGGGCTTGTTACACTACTTAAACCCTCCTACTCACCTTCCTCCGTCCCGTACGTGTTTGTCGCTCCATTTCTCCACTTACCTGGTCCTCGAGGATCCTTTGCCTGGCCTGCTGTTCACCTGCTGCTCATTGTCTGCGGTCCTCCTGGGCTCTGCTCCGGATCTCCGGTTGTCCCTGGTGCTCCAAGCCTCTGTTGTCCGTCTGGGTCAGGCTCCCTTGCTGTTCGGAGGGAAGTGTCCTCCGCATTCCCCCTTTCGACCGTGGCTCTTGGGGGGGGGGGGGTCGGCTTTGTTGCTGCGCTGCGCGTCTCTTCCTGGCATTCTTGACTGTCAACCAGCTCCGGGGGTATTGGGTCCACAACCCCAGTTTGTTTCCTACCGCCCAGTGTGCAGCGAACCAGGCTGGGTGTGTTGTGCGCCGCAGTGCTCTCGGGTGTGGGGGAGGCCAGAGTGGGGACGGGCACTATTGGTGCAGGTGCGAGGCTGGTGGCAATTGTCGGCGGGGAGACTGGATGCGGGCAACAGGCTCTTGCGGTGACTCCTCTTCCC
The DNA here is from genome assembly GCA_933207985.1 of Pelobates cultripes. Classification (NCBI taxonomy): domain Eukaryota; kingdom Metazoa; phylum Chordata; class Amphibia; order Anura; family Pelobatidae; genus Pelobates; species Pelobates cultripes. The sequence goes on along the minus strand of OW240913.1, from coordinate 67,562,680 downwards.
TTTTTCTTGAGCTTTCCCTCACCCCCTGCGACGCCGTCGCATGTGCACATCTGTTCTCACCAGCGGCGTGGCCACACACACGTGTGTTGTGTGCAGTTCTGGATACGGGTAGGTACCATGGTTATAGGTCGACCTACTCAGGGACTTTTAGCTGGGTGACATTATGTGTTTTGTTTCTATGCGCTGTAACTATTGCAGGTGCAGTGTTTTGCCTAGGACCTCTGCAGGTACAGATCAAGTGTGCTTCTACATGACAATTTCCCCTGGAAATGATATAGAATTAAATCAATAACCTGCAGCTGATTTAGGTGTTGTTGTGCAAGGTTTAAAAAAAAAAAATTTAAAAAATGAATTAGTGTTTCCTTTTCCTGCTGTCATGCGCGGTCTTAAGCTACGTAGTTGCTGTTGCCAAGCGGTTTTCGGTCCCATCACGGGATGTGGCCCGCGTATTCACCTTTGGTTTTCATTTCCCTGCTTGGCTGGGCCAAGTCTGCCCGCTATACCCGTGCTCCATTATTTTCCAGAAGGACCATTACAGTCTGCTTTATGATTCCTCCTCAAACCCCCCTCATCTTCGTCACGCAGTGCATCCTCTCTCTCACTCCTTACCCATCCCCTCTTAGTTAGCTGTTGCTGGCTGTTAGGGTCCTAGGTGACCACTAGTGGTAATTTCCCCCCCGGCTTCTTCGCCTTAGGTTAGTGGTCCCGCGAGGCCAACACCCATCCTCATACTTGGAGGTATTATGCCCCTCGGGCCAAATCATAGTTAGTCGCCTCGCAATGTGGCATAGGGAGGGCCTCACCTGTCACCCCATTCTATCTTATGTTTAACAGTCACCGAGAGGCCGACACCCCGCCACAACGTCAGTGGCCTTGTTCCCTCGCACCAACGCATAGATAGAGCCTCTCCCGCCGCTTGGCATCTAGCAGGGCCTCACCTGTCACCAAACCTAGTTTAATTGTTTCGCCTTTTGGCTTTAGCTAGTATGCCAGCACTCTCACACACTCACACACACTCTCACACTGGGTCTCGTGAGCCCCGTGGGTTTTTCACCACCACGTACTCTATTACCTATTGCCGGGATCGCTCCTTTTGGCCTGATCGCCTGGACTCTGACGTGCTTACTCTGCTTCTCGGTTACGGTCGGCCCTGCGGTACTCGTTCACCCTCACGTTCTTTCGATACACGTTCATCAAATCCGTCCTCTCTCACGCTACCTTCCCTCTCCTCTTAGTTAGCTGTGGCTGGCTGTCAGGGACATAGGTGTCCACTAGTTGTAATTCCTCCAGGCTTCTTCGTCTTAGGTTAGTGGTCCTGCAAGGCCTACACCCATCCTCATCCTCGGAGGTACTACGTCCCTCGGGCCAAATCATAGTTAGTCAACTCGCATTGTAGCATAGAGAGGGCCTCACCTGTCACTCCCATTCTATCTTATGTTTACCTGTCACCGAGAGGCCAACACCCCGCCACTCCGTTCAGTGGCCACATTGTCCCCTTGCGCCAACGCATAGTTAGAGCCTCTCACGCCGCTTGGCATTTAGCAGGGCCTCACCTGTCACCAAACCTAGTTTTAATTGTTTTGCCTTTTTGGCATTAGCTAGTATGCCAGCTCACACTCACGCACACACACATTGGGTAGCGTATGCGCTGTTTCTTCATCTCTCTCTTAGCAGGTCTCCATTGCCTGGCACTGGCGTGCTATTTTTTTTTTTTTTCAGCCTGGCTCTCTTGCTAGGTCTGGTACTCATCGCGCTGTGGAGTTTCGGCTACTCCCTCTCGTGTCCTGGTCTCTTCCTCACTTCGCTGTGTTTCTCGTGAGTCGACTTATTCCCTCCCTAGCAGCCTTTCGGTCAGCTGAATTCTCAGAATCTGTCTGCCTCCACGGGTAACGCTGTTGCCCGAGGGGCCCCCGAGTTTGCTTTTCCATCCTGCGCTTCTGTTGTCAATAGGGCGGTTTCAGATTGGCAGTTTGGGTTATTGACGTCTGCCGCTCTGGCTGGATCCGAGCCAGACTTCCTGCACCTTTTTCATACGATCTCTCCTGTGCCTCCTCTACGCATTCCTCTTGGCTCTGCCTTCGGCCTCTCCCGTAGCCACTGCCATCCTCTGCTCGCGGACTACCAGCCTTGTTAGCTCATGGTCGTCATCTTTCTCGTTGACACTCACGGTACATGTATTAGGGCCTCCTCCTTTGCTGCTCCTTTCGCGTATTCTATTACTGTCTTTTTGCTAGGTTGTCTGCATTTGGTTTTCGCTTCTTTTTGCCACCTCTAACTTGCATCAACTCTACCTATTACAACTTCACATGCTGTTACAGGTTTATGTTTCATACGCAGTTTCATGTCCTCATACCAGTTTAGTACCATACTCAAGACATTTCCGGCTCCCAGGATTTTCAAATCTTGCAGATATCCCATCCACATCCAATTAGTTCAATCACTATCAGACCTATTAGACGCCTGTCCTTACGAACCAGACAACAGCCTTCAATGTAGGGTAATAACTGCTTGATCCAAGGATAAATCTGACTGCCGTTCTGAGGTCAAGAAGGAATTTTTCCCTAGCTTGTTGCAAAATTGGCAGTGCTTCAAACTGGGTTTTTTCTTCTTCTTTTGGATCAACCACAAGGAAATGGGCACCTATTTACTCTTTTTCTAATCAAGCCTAACTATCACAGATCTCACTACTTGGGGCCAGTCCTTACACTCCGACTTTCTTTGGTGCATTGATCTTGGGGCCAGTTTTAATCAGTTCTACTATTCTGGTCACCCCTCTAGGATAGGGTGGCATCTATGGCTTCAATCTAGTTCACTTTGGTTCGTATATATTTAATCTCTAGGTCAATGGAAGCTCTCAGCATATTCCCCCATATGTACCACGTACCGCCATAGCTAGGCAATTAAGGTTTTCTTATCAGTTGTTGATTGTTCTACGTTTCTGGGATGTATCAACTTTTTGCCCTCTTTTATTACAGGCCTGCCGCGACCTCTGTTCCGGCACACCTCAACTGACTTATTTCCCCCTTTACTATGCTCCTCTTGCTATGCTTCCTATACGGCCTTATTTGCCCCTCACACAAATGAAAAGGCTTGGCCTGCAGTTGTGGGAGGGGCTTGTTACACTACTTAAACCCCCCTACTCACCTTCCTCCGTCCCGTACGTGATTATAGCTATTCGCTTGTCCCCACCCTCCACTCCCTCTATCTATATTTTTATTACATATCATGGGTGGGCCCTCTTTTATTACAGGCCTGCCGCGACCTCGGTTCCGGCACACCTCAACCGACTTATTTCCCCCTTTACTATGCTCTTCTTGCTATGTTTCCTATACGGCCTTATTTGCCCCTCACACAACTTTATAAATATGCAAGAAAATAATGCTAAGTGTTCACAAATATTCTACATTTTTAGTTGTTGGAATTTTCCTCAAGAACCACAGACCCAGAAACACAGAGGAAAATGACTTATACTGCAACATTGTCAAACACGTAACGTGGAGCTATACTAGAGACAGGGCCGGCGCGTCCATAAGGCGGCACAGGCGGCCGCCTTAGGGTGCACCGGTTTCGGGGGCGCAATATTTCAGTGACCGGCAGGAGGGAAGCTCTCCCTCCTGCCAGGCCACCATCTCGACCCCCGGTGCGGCGTGCGGCGTGCGGCAGTGCTGTGATCAGACGCGGCGAGGAAGCTCTAACCTCTCTGCTCTGCTCCCTCGCGCGCTGTCTGCTGATGCCGCGGGAGCCGGAATATGACGTCATCAACCCGGCTCCCGCGGTATCAGAAGGCAGCGCGCGAGGGAGCAGAGCAGAGAGGTTAGAGCTCCCTCGCCGCGTCTGATCACAGCACTGCGGCACGCCTCCCAGCAGCCCCACTGGACCCCAGGGAATGATTCATCATCCACACCAGCTCTCCAGGTAGGGAGGCTGGGTGGAAAATGTTTATTTATTAAAATAATTAGTGAGTGTGTGTATGCGTGTCTGTCTGTGTGTGACTGTGTGTGTGTCTGTGTGTGAGTGTATGTGTGCCTGAGTGACTGTGTGCCTGTGAGTGACTGTGTGCATGAGTATGTGTGTCTGTGAGTGAGTGTGTCTGTGAGTGTATGTGTGTGTCTGTGAGTGATTGTATGAGTGTGTATGTGTGTGTCTGTGAGTGCTTGTATGAGTACTGCATGTGAGTGTATGAGTGTGGCAGTGTATGTGTGTCTGTCAGTGTGTGTTTGTGAGTGTCTGTCAAATCAGTGAGTATCTTTGGCATTGAGTCTGTGTGTGAGTATCAGTGTGTCTGTCAATGAATGAGTGTGTGTCAGATCAGTGAGTCTGTATGTTTGTCATTGAGTGTGTGTGACTCTCAGTATGTATACACCACTGAGTGTAGTGTGGCGGAGCGCAGTACAGGAGCTTCTGTTTCCTGTACCCGGCCAGACTGACCGGAGGTGCTCACTGAGAGAGCACTCCCTCGGCACTCCACTCGGCACTCCACTCGGCAACGCTACAAGAGAGGTAGGAGGCACGCCAGGAAGGGGAGTGCGACCACTAAAGGGGTGGGGTGTGCACCAAGGGACATGGAGGGGAGGGGAGAGAAACACCAAGGGACAGGAAAAAGAGGGGAGAGCTTAGAAGAACACTAAGGGACAGGGAAGGGAGGGGACCACTAATGGACGGGGAGAGGGGCTGGTTAAGAGGCACATAGGTGAAGATGTTATTTTGGGGGGGGGGGTGGAAAGATACATCTTCGCCTATGTACCAAAAAATCTTTGCACCGGCCCTGACTAGAGAGTAGCTTTAAAATCGCAGGGTCTTGACTCTTAGTTAGAGGGGAAATCTTTGACAGTACCAAACCCTCTAATGTATAGAACATCAACTCCAAAATCCACATAAATATAAAAATGAAACCATTAAAAAAAAAAAACAATAACAAATACAATAGAAGTGTTTTCGTTGGGTTGTGGAGAGAAATCATTATCAGGTATGGAGGTTATGAAACCTATTATTGTAAAGTATTAATGGCCCATATTCACTTGCACACTAACTAATAACCTGCCTTAGTTTAACTACTGTTTACGGAACTGACATTGTACCTGTTATGATCACTGGGTGGCAGCATAGGACATTAATATTCAAGAACTAGCGTAGAAGATTAAATATACCATTTTACACCATGAACACATTTTAGAACATCATCAGTAACCTGACCTGGATCTGCTATTTGTCCCTGTGAAGAAATAACACGCTGGGATCTCCAGAATCTCAAATTGCCAAATTCCTGGTAGTCCAACTATATCTACCTGAATCGGCCCTTGCCATTCTTGTTTTATAGATGATAGAGTGCCTTAAACAACACGTCCAACCTGCATGGATAGATTTATTTTATAAAACTTCTGTGTCAAATCTTGCACCGGTCACTCTTGTAATATTTTCCAACTCACTGCGTATTCTAGTTGACCACATTTTAAAAATAATTGTTATTTTTTATCTTTTTTTAGGTTTTAGCATTAGTGAAATTCAAAAGAAACAAGCAATGGTCAACGCCAACAAGCCTCATCCAGCAGGAAAGCCAAAAGGTAAGTGTGTAAGAAAACAAAAACAAAATACAGGTATTTATTACACTCAGCTGCCAATAGCAACATCATTTAACTAGTTCAGCCATATTTGGTATGGCTGCTACTATCTTCGGCAACAGTTTCGTTTTTTGCATATTTTAGTTTTATTACATAATGTAACCATTGGAGTTAGCTGCATCCCTTTAAGAATACATTCCAAATATCTGTCCTCATTCTCATTTGGAATACATTCCCTCCCGCACACATTTTGTGCAACAGAATCTTAATAATACGATAATACGGTCTACTGTTGTTCATCATGACATTAGCATGCGTAACAGACAACCACGGAGTTTGCATTTGGATTCTCTTTCTTTCTAAGATAACAGAAGGAAGGGGAGGGGAAAGGGGGAATGTTAGCTTATGGAATAGTTTTCCCTAAAAAAAAATCTCTTGTTTTCTCTCGTAGCTGTTAATAGGACCTACTATGATTTCTGGATGAAACAGAAACACCCCACGTTGCCTGCCAACCTCCCACAGCAGCAAGTCTTCATGCTTGCTGAGCCCAAACGCAAGCCATCCAACTTCTGGCAGAACATAAGCCGACTGACGCCGTTCCGAAAATAAAGGACTGCTTTGTGTTTTGCCCTTGCATCCTGTACAAAGAAAGCACTTTACCCACAGTTGATGAAATGCAGTGCCTGGAACCCCTGCTTTTTTTTTTTTTTTCTTTCTTGCAGGGCGAGGCGCTGGCTGGTACATTACTTGATATTTATTTTTTAGGAAAGAGTTGGACGTTTTTAACATACTTGTTGCTGCCTTTTCTGTAGTCAAGCGACCAATCTGCAAAAATGTCATACGTATTTTTGTTCTCCCTGAGGAAGGGTTTGGCCAAGCTGCTACACCTGCCCCCCGTCCGGCTCTTGTTATATTGCTAAACAACACTTGGCCTGTCTCTGAGGATGATGGGAAATATTGTCCAACAAAATGCTGGACTTGCCAGGTTGCCAAGCCCTGCCCCATTGTAATGTACTGTAATTTCTTTCCAGTTTGTTTACCAGTAGAGTATTCTATAAATTCATGTTGAAAACGACTTGCTGTAGCCAACACTGAGCATGATAAGAAATGGTACATTGGTTAACATGATACTAACAACTTAACAGACCCTGAGGAACGAGGCACGTTTTTGCCATCTCAATGTGATTAGTAAATGTACTAACCCTTGACGTGAGGTCAGCCTTTATTGTACACAGATTCTTTTTAAGCTCGTTTACAGGCTTTGTGAGTCCACTGGTACAAGCAGAGGTCGGCAATCAGTACAAGGTATTCCAAAAAGAAAGCTTGTGACAATGAGCCCAGATATGTTTATGTGATGAGTTTACGAAAAGCCTTTCTTTGAGCAAAGGCCTGAAAACCTATGATTCACACCAGGGATAGTCTGATATTACCAGCTTTCATTGAATTACAACTTGTATAGACCTCAGCCAGAAACAGACTGCCTTTATAGAACGAATAGAAAAAGAGAGTTTGTAGTTCTATAAGAGCAGGTTATCCAGAACACATACCTGATTTATGCAGTACTATCTAAAGACTGATCGACGTTCACCAAAACTCTGTTTAAAACGTGTTGTGTCACTGACTGGAGTATTTTCTTACATTTTATTTCCTTTCTAAAAACATATTGCGAACCAATACCATGAAATGGTGCCAATCAACATCACACTCTTTTCTTAAATTAGGCTTTGTTTCATAAGTGTATTTAAAAAGAAAAAAAAACACAAAATATAAAACAATGTGCCTAAAGTAACTTTTTCTGCTGCTAAAGGTGCTTGTTGCACCCTACAGCTCCCAGTGAGAACTCGATTTGAACTTTTTTGTACACATTTTTATTTTTAATTTAAATAGTGAAGGCTTTGATGTTTGATATATATATTTTTTTTTTCTCAAATCTTTCTGCCATATTTTCTACCCATGAAATCTTCTATTTGTTTGTATGTTTTATTTATGGTAAGAAACCTGCATTAATAGGCAACTTTTGACACGCTGCATGCTGGGAGTTGTAGTCCACAGCAGTCGTCGTGCTAGGAGGTGCCTATCCTTGAGTGAAAGTAAGTGTATGTAACCACTCTCACTTAATATTATTAATGTAATGCCTGTTCTGTTCTCTGATGTTTTTTGTTTGTTTTGGACCTGTTTGTTTGTTCTTCTGAAATAAAATTGCCTTACGGTAGTTCACAGTTTCCAAGCCATAAAACCTCTGCTGTTTTGTTCAGTTTCTAAACAGTTTAATATTGTCTATAAAGTAAATCTAAAAGATCTGTAAATGTGAGCATTGCATCATTCAATTAATGTTACTGTAACGTAATTCAGTAACATAGGAACAAATGTACCAGGTTTATTATTTTATAACACTACCCATCCAAAAGTCCTATTCATATTGTGTGTGAAGACACATGATACATGCTTTTATTTTTTATTTTTTGTCAATCTTGGTTTTGATTTCCAGTTTGAAAAGTAACATTGACAACAGTACTGTTAGCAGATTAAACAGGAAGTTAAAGTATTCGAGGTTGTCTCGATAAACATAACAGTCTGCACTAGACAAGTAATGCGATTTAACAGTAAAACATGCGAACAAGTCCTTTCTATTATGCATTCGTGTAGAAATATCTGTACCTTGGAAGGACAGGTGAACCTGGGTCGTCTCCGCGGCCACCCTCGTTTGTCTCACCATGTTTGCACCTTAATGCTGAAAGCTAGTGTGGGCTGACCTCCCTTTTCTTTTTACACTTCCTCCACCTATCCCCCCTGTCCCACATGTTATTCAGCTTATTGCTGCTTGTCCGTGCATCTTGTCTAACTACACGCCGTGAGGCGGGTAGAGGTCTGTAGGTCCCTACCTATGTGTTCGAATCTGTTAGGGCAGTAGCCAGTGGTTACCCTAAGGTTGGGGTCCTCGTGAGAAGTCCCCCATCTCTGTTTGTGCGCGTTCTACGTCGTGTTTTATGGGGATCCAGAGCAGCAGAGTTTTTCACTCACTTAGTCTGGGACTTTGAGGAGCGTTAGGTGACCGCCCTTCCCAGGTCTGGTGCGTCAGCGTTTGGTTAGCTGGGTCACAGTGTCCTGTGATCCATTATGCCTCTTTGTCGCAGCTCTGTTGCCTCTGCTTGGCTGACTAGGATTTTACCCCCGTCTCGCTCACTCCCTGATTCGTCGTCTAATGATCTGTCGGGAGTTGCTTCCCAGGTGGTTTGTGTCTAGATAGGTGTGTATTTGTGTGTGTGGGGGACGGGGGAAAGATGGAGGGGAGCGAACGTGTGCTTGTGTCCGTTCCCAGAGTGGCCCGGATGTGAGATAGAGCATGGGTTGGGAAAGGGGGAGAGGGTTAAAGGGTGGGGGGGGTGAAGAGAGACCTCCTCGGCATCGTACTCGCTGCGTCGGCACATCCCGTCCCCCTCAGAGTCTCCTCTGCCAAGAGTGTGTCCGCCGCTCCTCTGGGAATCGCTGCCACGTCACTACGTGTATTTACTTGTGGATCCTGTGGGGGTCATGCAGAGGCTCCATATTCCTGGTGTCTACGCCGTTCTGCCCGAGATAAATTCAAGCCAGGGAGTCCAGGTCTGTAGATAGCGTTCCGTTGTGCCCCGCAATGAGGCTGTAAGCTGTTCCATGCCATGGATCTCCTCTACTTTCTCCATCCATTGTTGCAGTGTGGGGATTTGCGTGGTCCGCCAGCGGATCGGGATAAGTAATTTAGCTACATTGAGGAGTTGTTTCGTGAGTGATTTTTTATACCTCGAGAGAGGCGTGTCAGTGTGATGGAGGAGCATTTGCATTGGCTGGAAAGGGAGGTCCGAGTCCACAATGTTTTTTATCTGCGTGTGATTGCATTTGTTTCCAGTATGGGGCGATGTGTCTGCAGGACCACCAAATATGGAGGTCCGAGCCAACCTCTGACTCACATCTCCAGCATAAGTCCGGAATTTCCGGTAGCATTCGATGTAGGCGCTCTGGCGTTCTATACCACCCCGTTAGCAGTTTGTAGTTTAGTTCTTGGTGTTTAGAACTCAACGTGCCCTGATGTGTCAGTATGTGGATCTTGTCCCATTGGGGGTCGGTGAGTACAGTACCCGTGGCCTCCTCCCATCTCGCCAGGTGTTTCAGGGGTGTATGTTGGGTAGAGGTTTGTAGCAGAGCGTACATGGTAGATACTCCTCGGTGTAGCGGTCTCCTGGCTGTGCATGTTTTCTTAAACTCAGTCATAGTCCTGTGGAACAGGCGGCGTCCAGCATGCGATTGATAATATGACTTAATCTGGAAGTATCTGAATCTGTCTATGCCTCGTGGGGCTCCTTCTCGTATGAGTTCCGGCAGTGGTTTCAGCGAGTCCGCTGAGCACCATTGTTGTATATATGACCATTTTTCTTCTGTAAATGCACTGATGTCTTGGGGCTTGAGGCCCCCAGCCAAATTGGGGTTGTGTGTTATCAGCGTCATTGGTCCCGGTGTGGTGGTTAGTGAGAGCTTAGTCCGCACAGAGTACCAAACCTTCAACGTTGCTCCGATGAGCGGGTGGTTCCTGGCACGTTGTCCTCCGTGGTGGTTGTCTAGCCATACCACTAACGGGAGCGATCCCTCCATTTGTGCAGTCTCCATGGTTATCCATGACTTCCCATCTCTAGGGGTATGCCAGTCGACAATACGGTGCAGGTGTGTAGCTCTATGGTAATCCCGTATGGATGGGAACCCCACCCCGCCTTGTGCTTTTGGCCTGCGAAGGTGTACTTTGCTCAGCCTTGGTGCTTTAGCTTGCCAAACGAAGCTAGAAATTGTCTTGTCAATTTCGTGGAAAAAGGATGCCGGGAGGTTGATCGGGATGGTTTGAAACAGATATAGGAGGCGGGGGAGGAGATTCATTTTAATTGCGTTTAACCTCCCAAACCATGTAATGCACAGGCCCGCCCATCGAGCTAGGTCATTGATACATGCTTTTAGTTTGTGAAATGATCATAATTAAATGGTGCAGGTCAATAGAATAAGGTGTGTGTATCTATATATTTCATGGTAAATCGTGTATTAAATATTACAGTTTGACATTAGATACACTGTAAGGGTTATTTACTAAACACCAATTTAAGCATATATTAATGGCAAATTGGAAGCTAATATCGCTGAATTGTGACTGTAGAAAAATGAGAATTTTTCCAGATTAATTCTGATATTTTGATTTAATTTGCTAAAATTTGGTGTTTAAAGAGACACAATAGTCACCAAAACAATATTAGCTTAAAGGACCACTCTAGGCACCCAGACCACTTCAGCTTAATGAAGTGGTCTGGGTGCCAGGTACAGCTAGGGTTAACCCATTCTTTTATAAACATAGCAGTTTCAGAGAAACTGCTATGTTTATAAATGGGTTAAGCCTTCCCCCAAAGCCTCTAGTGGCTGTCTCATTGACAGCCGCTAGAGGCGCTTGCGTGCTTCTCACTGTGATTTTCACAGTGAGAGCACACAAGCGTCCATAGGAAAGCATTGATAATGCTTTCCTATGCAACCGGCCGAATGCGCGCACAGCTCTTGCCGCGCATGCGCATTCAGCCGACGGGGAGGAACAGAGGAGGATCGGAGGCAGAGAGCTCCCCGCCAAGCGCTGGAAAAAGGTAAGTTTTACCCCTTTTCCCCTTTCCAGAGCCAGGCGGGAGGGGGTCCCTGAGGGTGGGGGCACCCTCAGGGCACTATAGTGCCAGGAAAACGAGTATGCTTTCCTGGCACTAAAGTGGTCCTTTAACAAAGCAGGTTTGGTGTATAGATCATGACCCTGTAGTCTCACTGCTCAATTCTTTGCCATTTAGGAGTTAAATCATTTTTATTTGTGTTTATGCAGCCCTAGCCACATCTCCCCTGGCTTTGACTGACACAGCATGAATGAAAACGAAATGGTTTCAATTTCAATCTGATTTAACTTACTCTAAAAGTTTTTATCTCCTGCTCTGTAAATTGAACTTTAATTACACACAGTAAACTCCTGCAGGATTTAGTAAGCTATTAACAGAGCAGAAGATAAGAAAACACACATTAAACAGAACTTGCAATAAAGGAAGTTTAAACCTTAGATGACTCTTTACAGGAAGTGTTTAGGAAGGCTGTGTATGTCACATGCAGAGAGGTGTGGCTAGGGCTGCATAAGTAATTTAATCCCTAAATGAAAGAGAATTGAGCAGGGGCATGATCTATACACCAAAACCGCTAAATTAAGCTAAAGTTGTTTTGGTGACTATAGTGTCCATTTAAAGAATAACTGTACTGCAGTTTTCCAGTGTTAGAGCAGCACAGTGACATACATAATATTTATTGTAGTCTCATTCCAAGGCAGCAACTATGACTCACTGCCATCATTACAGGGAAGGACTAATGTGCATGAGAGGCCCTGAAGTGTGAATTGCCACACCAAAATAAAAGTCACACTTCAATGAATAACCCTTCCTGTCACACATAGAATTCTCCCAGAATATCAGAATAAGAGGAGAGGGACATAATTAATTTCAGTAGCTGCAAATCATGGCTGCTGCCCAGGAATTACTCCCATCAATCTGAGACAGCCAGCAAAATATATTTCCTGTTGCTGCATTGTGATGAAAATAACCATAAGTATGAATGGGTATCTGTGCATGTGTAGTCTGTAAACGTGTTCTTGTGTGTGCAGGTGTGTGTTTCATTTTAATGTAGCAGGTATAGCATGGACTAATCTTTTGCATTCTAGCCGCTTTGGAATAAAATGTAATATAAATAAATTATATATACACTGATCAGCTACTATGTTAAAAGCACCTACCTAATATCGTGTAGGACCCCCTTGTGCTGCCAAAACAGCTCTGATACATCTAGGCATGGACTCTGCAAGACCTCTGAACATGTCATGTGGTATCTGACACCAAAACATTAACAGTAGATACTTTAAGGACCAAGTTGGAGGTGGGGCCTCCATGGATCAGATTTATTGTTCAAGCACATCCTACAGATGGTGAGAGCACTCTTAGTTAAAATTGCACATTACCCTTATTGCACACTTTGGTGTATCAATACTTAAACCAATCCTGTAATTATAAAACAAAGAAAAACCGCAGCATAGGGTAATAACGTCAGTGTAACTTAATTTATAAATGGTTACACTCACATGGTCATGAGCCACTTAATGAAAGCTGGCTCAGACTAGATGTATATCAGGTGAATGCACGTGGTTATCAGACTCCAAGCTGTTTCCCCTCTGTGGTCCTTCAAACTTCTGTTCTGACTTCCGGCAACGTGGGCGCATCCTCCATTTTGGCGTACACCCTTGAAATGGAGGATACGCCCACGTTGCCGGAAGTCAGAACGGAGGTATGATGACACCATGACGGATGGAAAAAGGCGCCAAATTTGAAGATGTTTAAACCATCAGAAGGAAAGGTGAAGGATGGACTTTTGATAAAGGCTTTGCCAAAACGCGTTAGGTTCAATCCATGCACAAGTGGACTTTACAGATATACAAATTGTATTTTTTTTTTTTATCCAGCGACTTTGAGTGTGTCTAATACATTTTTGCATTATTTCCTGCATCCTGGAATATTTTAAAGCAACAACAGTTTAAAGGACCACAGAGGGGAAACAGCTTGGAGTCTGATAACCACGTGCATTCACCTGATATACGTCTAGTCTGAGCCAGTTTTCATTAAGTGGCTCATGACCATGTGAGTGTAACCATTTATAATTAAGTTACACTGAGTTTTTTACATTATTACCCTATGCTGCGGTTTTTCTTTGTTTTATGTTTACAGGATTGGTTTAAGTATTGATACACCAAAGTGTGCAATAAGGGTAATGTGCAATTTTAACCAAGAGTGCTCTCACCATGTACTTTTTTTCACTGTATTGTTCATGTTTATGCGATTAAGTGACTCACATAGGTGATAGTAGCACTCCTGTTCTTAACTTTTTAACCTTATTTCTCTCTTATTTACACATCATACAGATGCTCTAAATCTGGGGAATTTGGATGCCAAGACTTTGAACTCTTTGTTCCTCAAACCATTCTTGAACAATTTTTACAGTATGGCATTGTGCATTATCCTGCTAAAAGAGGCCACTGCCATGAGGGAACACGATAGCCATGAAGGATGTACATAATCTGTAACAATCTCTAGGTAGGTGCTTCGTATAAATAAATATACATCAATATATTTATTTTAGGGGTATTATTATTCCTCCCCTCACCCCCCACTATTTAGCAGTTTGGAGACTGCCTGACAACCCAGGCAGTCTCCTGCTGGTAGTTCTATAGCCTGCTATACCGGCCTTGTGATTTCGGCTTTCTTAGAGTGATCACATTGCCTGGGAGGGCCGGACTTGCCGCCAGGGGGATGTAGCGTATCGCTGGGTAGGTAAGTATGTCGGCAGCTCAAAACTGTTAACCACCGCGGCTTTAGAGCCCATTAAAAATGTGGACGGCGTAAAATGCCATAATGGCGTTAGCACGTTAATATGAAAGAGGTAAATTATGGTTGAACAGACATATAGCTGAAATTCTAGGTTTTGTTTTGTTCAGAACTCAATGCTTAAGGGCGTTAAAAAAGAGAAATATATAAATCCTGGATTGTTGTGGGCCATGAGGATTGGTTAGGGAACCGCTGATGTAATTTATTCTGTGCAGTCAGTGCTCAATATTACCAAGCAATGCAATGCACACTTAAACACACGAGTAAATAGCAATTACTAAAACAATGTATCTGATGAACAAAACTCTCTATTTAACATGCAAGGTACTCATAGATAAATGGTGCAAGGTGCCCATAGATAAATGCTGAAGATATGTGTCAGTGGAACACTACTAGCAAATTCCCAGCCAGTCGCCATCTCTTCACAGCACAAATTAAAATGCTTAGATTTGTCAAGCACCTTTTTAATGAAGACGTGTACTCTTCAAACATGGTCTCCATATTTACACGTTATTTATGTAATGCAACTATACCTATGTAGTGCTTATGATGACGGTTGCTGTGATTAGGAGCTGTATGTTTAGAATGCACCTCAATGTGTGATTGAATGTTACCCCTCCCTGAGAAAAGGTAAGAAGGGGGGCCTAAAGGTTTGTAGGTTTATACTGAAGTAATATTAAAAATAAAAAAAAAACAGTACCCTAAATTCCTTTTTTCTTAGTATAGTGGCAGTACTCACAAGTAGGATGTTCCTTCTAGGCTGGACAAGAAGCTCCCCCTTCTTTGAAAGATAATTGTGTGCCCCGCTTGCTGCCCCTATAAAACCTGTATCTTAGAGGAGTACTCCAGTAATACAAAATAACCAAACGGAGACTGAATACTGCAAAAGTTATTTAATCCATATAAAAGTGGAGGGAAAGACAGTACTGCCACTATACTAAGAAAAAAGTTAAATTACAGTTTTTTCTCATGTATAGTGGCAGTACTCACAAGTGGGATATAGCAAGATCCCTGCAAAACGAGTAGAGGGTGGGAACTTAGAAGTCTACAGCCTGTAGCACCTTACGCCCAAAAGCAGCTTCAGAGGATGAGAATATGTCCAGCCTATAATGTTTAATAAACGTATGCAATGAAGACCAAGTAGCCGCTTTACAGATGTCTTCTGTTGAGGCAGCTGCTTTTTCTGCCCAGGAAGTTGCCATAGCCCTAGTGGAATGGGCCTTCAATAGTAGTCCAAACTGAACCCCTTTGGATTGATAAGCCAACTTAATGGTATCAGTTAGCCATCTGGATAAAGAATACCGCTTTCAACTCTCTGAAGTTGGAGGAAATGATTGCCTCTTCCCTGTTCCAAATACCTTGACAGAACTGAGAACCTAGCTGTGGCGCCCCAACCTGTCTGGGAAGCATATGTGGTTATCGTAATACAATTTTTTTGTGCGAAAGAGAGGCCTTTTGAAATGTTGTTTTTGTCTTTCCACCAATTCAGTTGTTTCTTCACCACTATGGATAGGTGAAAGGCAGTCTAGATCCTTCAGTTGTCTTGACCATTGAGAAAGAATGTCCCATTGTAATGGTCTTAATTCCGCTTTTGCCCAAGCCACTGCTGGGATTGCAGAAATTAGGAGTCTCAGAACACTCGTTGCTTACCTGATGGAGCTTGAGCTTTTCGGCAGACTTGACACGGATTTGTAAATCCGTCTTTGTTTCAACCTTGGAAGGAAAAGAGACAGGGACTGTGAGTCTATCCGAAGTCCCAGGAATTCCAGACTTAAAGAAGGAATCAACCTGGACTTTTTTAGGTTTAAGAGCCAACCATGTTCTTTTAAAACTTTTATAGCGATCTTGAGGTGTGAACTTAGTAGCTGTTCTGATTGGGCTTTCAAGAACCAATCGTCCAGGTACAGAACTATAAAGATACCTCTCAGGCGTAAAGCTGCTGATATAGGAGCCAGGATTTTTGTAAATATGCGAGGAGCTGATGACAGGCCAAAGGGTAGCGCCTTGAACTGAAAGTGGAGAATTCTTCGTCTTCCCGTTAAGACTGCAAATCTGAGGAACTTCCGGGAGGACTCTGATAACGCTACATGGAGGTAGGCATCTTTCAGGTCTAATTTGCCATGAATTCCCCCTTTTGAAGGATGTGAGTGACAGACAATATTTTCCATACAAAATTTTTGATACGGTATGCAAGTGTTGACTTTCTTGAAGGATCCGTCTGTTTTTTTCCCATTTTTTCCCCCTGAAATTCCTGTTCGGCCAGAAGGGCAGGATGGCTAGAATCCTTGCTTTCTCCCATCTTATCTTCTGAACAATCCTTAGAATTAGAGCTATCGGTGGGAAAACGTAACCCATGTTGTAGTTCCAAGTGATCGATAGGCCATCTAAGAAGTCTGGGCAATCTCGTGCTTGGAGAGAAGCAAAATTCGGAACTTTCCTGTTTCTCCTCGTGGCCATAAGGCCAATATCCAGAAGGCCGAAGCGGGTAACCAACTCCAAGAAAACTTGGTTTGAGAGGGACCAGTCTGCCTGAGACCAATGATGCCTGCTGAGGTTGTCTGCGATTATGTTCAGAGACCCTCTGATATGAGTAGCCAATATTGAGATGTCTTGATTGAGCCCAACACATGATGCAAAAGCATAGGTCCTGCAGAGCTTTCACCCTTGTGCCTCCTTGGTGATTTACGTAAGCCACTGTTGTGGTGTTGTCTGACTGGATCCTCACTGCCCGACTGGCGATAACTGAACCGAAAGACTCTAGTGCCTTGCATACCGCTTTCAACTCTCTGAAGTTGGAGGAAGTGATTGCCTCTTCCCTATTCCAAATACCTTGACAGAACTGAGAACCTAGCTGGGCGCCCCAACCTGTCTGGGAAGCATATGTGGTTATTATAATCCAATTTTTTTGTGCAAAAGAGAGGCCTTTTGAAATGTTGTTTTTGTCTTTCCACCAATTCAGTTGTTTCTTCACCACTATGGATAGGTGAAAGGCAGTCTAGATCCTTCAGTTGTCTTGACCATTGAGAAAGAATGTCCCATTGTAATGGTCTTAATTCCGCTTATGCCCAAGCCACTGCTGGGATTGCAGAAATTAGGAGTCCCAGAACACTCGTTGCTTACCTGATGGAGCTTGAGCTTTTCTGCAGACTTGACACGGCTTTGTAAATCCGTCTTTGTTTCGACCTTGGAAGGAAAAGAGACAGGGACCTTGAGTCTACCCGAAGTCCCAGGAATTCCAGACTTAAAGAAGGAATCAACCTGGACTTTTTTTAGGTTTAGGAGCCAACCATGTTCTTTTAAAACTTTTATTGCGATCTTGAGGTGTGATCTTAGTAGCTTTTCTGAATGGGCTTTCAAGAACCAATCGTCCAGGTACAGAACTATAGAGATACCTCTCAGGCGTAAAGCTGCTGATATAGGAGCCAGGATTTTTGTAAATATGCGAGGAGCTGATGACAGGCCAAAGGGTAGCGCCTTGAACTGAAAGTGGAGAATTCTTCGTCTTCCCGTTAAGACTGCAAATCTGAGGAACTTCCGGGAGGACTCTGATAACGCTACATGGAGGTAGGCATCTTTCAGGTCTAATTTGCCATGAATTCCCCCTTTTGAAGGATGTGAGTGACAGACAATATTTTCCATACAAAATTTTTGATACGGTATGCAAGTGTTGACTTTCTTGAAGGATCCGTCTGTTTTTTTCCCATTTTTTCCCCCTGAAATTCCTGTTCGGCCAGAAGGGCAGGATGGCTAGAATCCTTGCTTTCTCCCATCTTATCTTCTGAACAATCCTTAGAATTAGAGCTATCGGTGGGAAAACGTAACCCATGTTGTAGTTCCAAGTGATCGATAGGCCATCTAAGAAGTCTGGGCAATCTCGTGCTTGGAGAGAAGCAAAATTCGGAACTTTCCTGTTTCTCCTCGTGGCCATAAGGCCAATATCCGGAAGGCCGAAGCGGGTAACCAACTCCAAGAAAACTTGGTTTGAGAGGGACCAGTCTGCCTGAGACCAATGATGCCTGCTGAGGTTGTCTGCGATTATGTTCAGAGACCCTCTGATATGAGTAGCCAATATTGAGATAAGTCTTGATTGAGCCCAACACATGATGCAAAAGCATAGGTCCTGCAGAGCTTTCACCCTTGTGCCTCCTTGGTGATTTACGTAAGCCACTGTTGTGGTGTTGTCTGACTGGATCCTCACTGCCCGACTGGCAATAACTGAACCGAAAGACTCTAGTGCCTTGCATACCGCTTTCAACTCTCTGAAGTTGGAGGAAGTGATTGCCTCTTCCCTATTCCAAATACCTTGACAGAACTGAGAACCTAGCTGGGTGCCCCAACCTGTCTGGGAAGCATATGTGGTTATCATAATCCAATTTTTTTGTGCAAAAGAGAGGCCTTTTGAAATGTTGTTTTTGTCTTTCCACCAATTCAGTTGTTTCTTCACCACTATGGATAGGTGAAAGGCAGTCTAGATCCTTCAGTTGTCTTGACCATTGAGAAAGAATGTCCCATTGTAATGGTCTTAATTCCGCTTATGCCCAAACCACTGCTGGGATTGCAGAAATTAGGAGTCCCAGAACACTCGTTGCTTACCTGATGGAGCTTGAGCTTTTCTGCAGACTTGACACGGCTTTGTAAATCCGTCTTTGTTTCGACCTTGGAAGGAAAAGAGACAGGGACCTTGAGTCTACCCGAAGTCCCAGGAATTCCAGACTTAAAGAAGGAATCAACCTGGACTTTTTTTAGGTTTAGGAGCCAACCATGTTCTTTTAAAACTTTTATTGCGATCTTGAGGTGTGATCTTAGTAGCTTTTCTGAATGGGCTTTCAAGAACCAATCGTCCAGGTACAGAACTATAGAGATACCTCTCAGGTGTAAAGCTGCTGATATAGGAGCCAGGATTTTTGTAAATATGCGAGGAGCTAATGACAGGCCAAAGGGTAGCGCCTTGAACTGAAAGTGGAGAATTCTTCGTCTTCCTGTTAAGACTGCAAATCTGAGGAACTTCCGGGAGGACTCTGATAACGCTACATGGAGGTAGGCATCTTTCAGGTCTAATTTGCCATGAAATCCCCACTTTTGAAGGATGTGAGTGACAGAAAAAATTTTCCATACCAAATTTTTGATACGGTATGCAAGTGTTGACTTTCTTGAAGGATCCGTCAGTTTTTTTCCCACTTTTTCCCCCTGAAATTCCCATTGTTTGGGTACCTTCTCTACCACATCCTTGCGTAAAAGGATAAGAGATTCTGCCAGGAGTGCCTCCGATTTCTTTATCGACGGATAACTTGACAGCAGGAAAGATGGTTGTGGTATTGCAGAAAACTTGATTTTGTAATCTTCTGAAATGGTTCTTAGAATCCAACAGTTTGACGTTATCTTTTTCCATTCGTGAGCGAAGAAACAAAGACGTCCTCCTACCCTCTTGGCGTCAAAATGTTCTCATTTTATCCTGCTTGTTGAGATCCTGTCTGGACCATTGACTGCCGATTTCACCTTGTTTCTGAAATCTACAAAATTGTCCTTGGTAAAGAAAGGAACGCTGACCCCTGAACTGATATCTTTTATATTTTTGAGGTCTCGAATCCTGAGGTAGAGCCTTCTTTGTTTCAGACACTTGCCTAATAATGTCTTCCAAAGGAGTACCAAAAAGCTTGTTCCTCTCTGAATCAGCTGTCCATGTTCTTAGCCATAGGGCTCTTCTGGCCACTGAAGACAAGCCCATGATTCTGGCGGATAAAAGTAGAATCTCATCAGAGGCATCCGAAAGAAACTCGTTAGATAGTTTCAAGAGGAACATAAGCTGGGCAGGGTCGTTCTCAGACTTTCCCATAAGAGATTCTTCTAGGGCTTGCAGCTAAATGCTTTGTGCTCTAAGAACTGCTGAGCCTGCTATTTTGGCTCTGCATTGGTAGCCTGCGGCCTGGAAGATCCTTCTACACAAGTTTCGGCTCGCTTGTCCATGGGGTCCTTCAATCCGGAGACCTCCCCAATGGGTATAATGGTCTTCTTTGATAGTTGGGCTATCTGAATGTCAACCTTTCTCTTCAGACTGTAGTTTGAAAATAAGTTTGAAATGCTTTCAGGATTCTTCCATTCTCTTTGAAGGAGATCCATTAGTTTGGGAAGCATCGGGAAGCCTTTAACCTTATACTTGGTAGGTTCAGGTTCCTGTACAGCGGTCACAACTTCTTTTATAAACTTTTTAAGCTCTTCTGGTGGAAAACCTTCCTCCACACTTGAAGCCAGACTGGAAATATCAGAAGACGAGGAAGATGGACATTCCCCTGATGAGAGATCAGACAAGGAAGGAGAACTCACTCTCCTACGTTTCTTTGTCTGCTTCTCCCGAATAGTCGGTTCTTTCTTTATGGCATCTTTGAAAGATTCAAAGGTTTGGGACAAATTTTCCTGGAACCAGCATAGGAAGGATGACAAATCAGTTTTCTTGGCTTTCTCTAGCAATTCCGTGGAGCACTGATTGCATGTCTTTTTACGACATCCGTCAGGTAGAGGGATTGCACATTCCAGACAACATAAATGCTTAGATTTACTTGTGGCCTTTTTAGGGACAGAAGCTGACATTTTTTCTTGATCAGCCTTATCCAGAGAAATAGGACTGGACATATCTGGGAAAAACATTTTTTTTTTTTAGAAGCATGCAATAGTGACAGGTGTCAAAGGGAGTTTAAAGAGTTAAATCTCACCTCAAACACCTCACAACAGTGTAGGAGGGCTGGTGACACGGAGAACCAGGACTGTACACCCACCCTTGGGGTCTGACAGGCTCAGCACAGCCTTATAGCCAAACAAATTTTAAATTTGGCGCCAAAATTACTGACACCGTTTCGCGCATGCAAAGTAGCCTGATTCGGTGTTCAGTGGAACGCAAAACCTCCTGGGCGTGCGTTCCACTGCTGTGCGCATGCGTATAAGATACTTAGTGGGAGGTCCGCCCATGACCTCCCAGTGATGCCACAAATAGACTGATTTCCGGTCACGTTCTGTAACGCAAACCCCGATATATGCCTTGCCGTTCAGCTCCCATCCAGGGAGCTATCAGGCACTCACCTCCCTGATCAGCAGCCTGTGCTGACCGCACCGGTCTCCAACTGGACCTTGTCCGTCCCGTTGCTGGGACAAGAAGAACTGGAGTTCTCCTCTAAGATACAGGTTATATACAGGGCCGTCTATAATATGATTAGGACCCTGGGCAATGCATTTTCTTGGGCCCCCTGGGCCCTGCTCCTTCCCTCCCAACCCCCTAATTACACCCAACCCGCAATCACACTGACAGACATACTGACACATACGCACACAGACAGACATATTAAAACATTCTCAGATACATACTGACATACACATACACTGACACACAAATATATACTGGCAGACATATTGACACACATTCAGACACACATTCATGAATATACAGACACATAAACTGACAAATATACTGACACACACAGACGCATACACTGACAGACCTATTGACACACACACACAGGCATTCTGACACAGACACACAGGCAGACATACTGACAAACACACAGACATACTGACACACAGACAGACATACTGACACATACAGGCATACTGACACACACACAGACACACACACAGACATACTGACAAACACACACACAGGCATACTGACATATACAGACACACACAGACATACTGACACACACAGACATACACATACATACACAGACATACTGACATACACACACACACAGACAGACATAGACACACACACAGACTTAGTGACACACAGACATACTGACATACACACACACACAGACAGACATAGACACACAGAGACATACTGACACTCACAGACATACATACACACATACTGACATACACACACACACAGACATAGACACACAGAGACATACTGACACTCACAGACATACATACACACATACTGACATACACACACACACACACAGACATAGACACACAGAGACATACTGACACTCACAGACATACACACACACACACACACACACAGACATAGACACACAGAGACATACTGACACACACACACACAGGCATACATTTAGCCACCCTCCAGTTTCTTACCTTTTTCTGGAGGGTGGTTTCCCTGGTCCAGTGGCAGGCTGAGGCAGATGGGAGTTCTCCTCTGGAACTCCCCTCCTCCCTGCCTTTCTCCTCCCGCGCGGTTGTGATCTCCGGTGGGAGGAAGTGACGCGGCACTCACTTCCTCCCAGCCGGCTGCCGAACAGGAAGGGGCCCGGTCGCGCTGTTTAAGTGTCACAGCGCCCGACCGGGCCCCTGCTGACACATGCCCACTGGGTGGCCCTTAGTGCATGGGTCACCCGGGGGCCTCCTTACAGTGCGGCTGGTGTAGCTCTGTGCAGCCGCCCCGCCAGGTCCATGGGAGCTGCTCAAATCGCGGGGCCCACGAGGCAGCTACTCTGGGGCCCCTCAGGAGCAACTGGGCCCGGGGCAGCTGCTCCGTTTGCCCCGCGTTAAAGACGGCCCTGGTTATATAGGGGAATTATCTTTCAAAGAAGGGGGAGCTTCTTGTCCAACCTATAAGGAACATCCTACTTGTGAGTACTGCCACTATACGCAAGAAGAAATAAGCATATTATCTCCCAACCACCCCACTCAATACATATAGGCCCTATAGCATGCAGCAGAGTCACAACATTGCACCCCTAACACACAATATCCCATTTTTTAAATGGGATGTTAGCACTAGTGATGTACCGAACGGTTCGCTGGCGAACGGTTCCCGGTGAACATAGCATGTTCGCGTTCGCCACGGCGGGCGAACATATGCGCGGTTCGACCCGCCCCCTATTCGTCATCATTGAGTAAACTTTGACCCTGTACCTCACAGTCAGCAGACACATTCCAGCCAATTAGCAGCACACTCTCCCTAGCAGACCCTCCCACCTCCTGGAAGGCATCCATTTTAGATTCATTCTCAAGCTGCATGCTTAGTAAGAGGAGGGAAAGTGTAGCTGCTGTTCATAAGATAGGGAAAAGCATAGCTAGGTTAGGGATAAGGGTATGCTTTTTTTTTATTTTTATTTTCTATGTAATGTAATTGCACTTAGTTGTCTGCCACTGCTGCCAGCTTCTGTGTCAGGCTCACAGTGCATACTGTGCCCATTTCCCCAGTCAGTGCCACCACTTACATCTGGTGACACAAAGCTTGTATTTAAAAAAAACCAACCACTTTTTTCACTGTTATAGAATGAATAGCAGTCAGTGTCCTTAAAGCGGGTGTGTTACGCTAACAGTGGATACGGTGACCATTGCCACCACTTAGATCTGGTGACACAAAGCTTGATTTAAAAACAAAAAACACTTTTTTCACTGTTATAGATTGAATAGCAGTCAGTGTCCTTAAAGCGGGTGTGTTACGCTAACAGTGGATACGGTGACCAGTGCCACCACTTAGATCTGGTGACACAAAGCTTGTATTTAAAACAAAAAACACTTTTTTCACTGTTATAGATTGAATAGCAGTCAGTGTCCTTAAAGCGGGTGTGTTACGCTAACAGTGGATACGGTGACCATTGCCACCACTTAGATCTGGTGACACAAAGCTTGATTTAAAAAAAAAACAACCACTTTTTTCACTGTTATAGATTGAATAGCAGTCAGTGTCCTTAAAGCGGGTGTGTTACGCTAACAGTGGATACGGTGACCAGTGCCACCACTTAGATCTGGTGTCACAATAGCTTGTATTTAAAACAAAAAAACTTTTTTCACTGTTATAGATTGAATAGCAGTCAGTGTCCTTAAAGCGGGTGTGTTACGCTAACAGTGGATACGGTGACCAGTGCCACCACTTAGATCTGGTGACTCAAAGCTTGTATTTAAAAACAAAAAACACTTTTTCACTGTTATAGATTGAATAGCAGTCAGTGTCCTTAAAGCCGGTGTGTTACGCTAACAGTGGATACGGTGACCAGTGCCACCACTTAGATCTGGTGACACAAAGCTTGTATTTAAAAACAAAAAACACTTTTTTCACTGTTATAGATTGAATAGCAGTCAGTGTCCTTAAAGCTGGTGTGTTACGCTAACAGTGGATACGGTGACCATTGCCACCACTTAGATCTGGTGACACAAAGCTTGTATTTAAAACAAAACAACCACTTTTTTCACTGTTATAGATTGAATAGCAGTCAGTGTCCTTAAAGCGGGTGTGTTACGCTAACAGTGGA
>OW240913.1:67439647-67538355 GCA_933207985.1 Pelobates cultripes | reverse complement strand
CTTTACTCTACAAACAGATTTGTATTTTTCCTGTATCCTGTGTAACTGCACTGTTATTACTCAACCCTCTGTAGCTAATATCATAATGTCACCAAATGTTGATATGCACATGCTCTATCCACGGTTATTGTATACTGCATTGTCTACTGCTCAAGTATAAATAAAGAATCAAGAAACAAAAAGACTTCTCCACATAAAGACTCAACTTGAAGAAGAATAATAGATATTATAAAAAAAAAAAAAAAAAAAAAAAATCTGTTTAGTAGATATTCCCCTACTGTTAACATGTATTAATTTAATTATGCATTGTTTCATTGGCGGTGTCAGCGGAGGTTCGTCGATAGGGGCAGCTCCTCATCAGTATTTCTTGCGATAACAAATTTTTTTTTTCAAAATAAAATAAATAAACTTCATAATTCTTTTTTTCGGTTGGGTTTTCATTGTTTTGTGTAAACTTAAACCTTGAATATGTGTCTGTGTGATAAAATGAGTTCTGTCCCTTTAAATATTAGTACTGCAGTACTCCTTGTTTTTCCCCTCTGCGGTTGCTAGGTACAGTAAAAAAAGAAGCCATATCAGATTGTTGGGCAACATCCCAAAAATCTGATTACACTCTATGGGAAGTGTTCTACTTCACCGTCACAGCCACTATTATTTACTAGGCAGGACAAAAATAACCCTTACAAGATAGGCCAGACTACTAGCCTGCCTCCTGGGCTCTGATTGGTGGTTTGCACCAGGGGGTGGCTTTAGAACTCCACTTAGCCTGATGTATTTATATGCCTAAACGTTTATGTCTGCTCCAAGCTCCCCAACTCTTCCCCCCAGGAACCAAGCACAGCTCGAGCTCATTCCCCCGCAGGATCACAGAAAAGCTCCATCTCATTCCCTCCAAGCTCCTTTCCCCCAGGAACCCAGCACAGCTCCAGCTCATTCACTCCAAGCTCCTTCCCCCCCTGAACCCAACACAGCTCCAGCTCATTCCCCACAGGATCCCAGAAAAGCTCCAGCTCATTCCCTCCAAGCTCCTTCCCCCCAGAATCCCAACACAGCCCCAGCTCCTTCCCCCCAGGAACCAAGCACAGCTCGAGCTCATTCCCCGCAGGATCCCAGAAAAGCTCCATCTCGTTCCCTACAAGCTCCTTTCCCCCAGGAACCCAGCACAGCCCCAGCTCCTTCCCCCCCAGAACCAAACACAGCTCCAGCTAATTCCCCGCAGGATCCTAGAAAAGCTCCATCTCGTTCCCTACAAGCTCCTTCCCCCCAGGAACCAAGCACAGCTCCAGCTCACTCCCCAGGATCCCAGAAAAGCTCCAGCTTGTTCCCTCCAAGCTCCTTTCCCCCAGGAACCTAGCACAGGTCCTTCCCTTTCAGCACCTTCTACTCCCAGAACTCTAACACAGCTCCACTGCTCCTTTCACCCCCAGCACAGCTTTAGCTCCTTTCCAGCTCCCTCCACCCCAGGACCCTGGAGTCGGCTGGGGAAAGCAAAGAGAGACATATTGGTGGCAGAAACCTCATGTTACAGCCATGTCTGCTGCCATTACTGGGACTGTGAGCTTGGTCAGCCGGCACTAGGATTCCCCCCTGCTGGCTTGCTCTCTCCCTTTGTAATTCAGGCAGACACAGACATGGTTCTTCAGCTCTCCCCTGCACACTAATGGCAGACACGGACATGGTTCTCCAGCTCTCCCCTGCACACTAATGGCAGACACAGACATGGTTCTCCAGCTCTCCCTCCAGCTCTCCCCTGCACACCAATGGCAGACACAGACATGGTTCTCCAGCTCTCCCCTGCACACTAATGGCAAACACGGACATGATACTTCAGCACTTCCCTGCACACTAATGGCAGACACGGACGTGGTACTTCAGCTCTTCCCTGTACACTAATGGCAGACACGGACATGGTTCTCCAGCTCTCCCCTGCACACTAATAGCAGACACGGACATGGTTCTCCAGCTCTCCCCTGCACACTAATAGCAGACACGGACATGGTTCTCCAGCTCTCCCCTGCACACTAATAGCAGACACGGACATGGTTTTTCAGCTCTCCCCTGCACACCAATGGCAGACACAGACATGGTTCTCCAGCTCTCCCCTGCACACTAATGGCAGACATGGACATGGTTCTCCAGCTCTCCCCTGCACACTAATGTAAGACAGACACCCAATGTTTGATGTGGTGCCTGCCTTACTTCAGAGTTATAGGCCTCCGTTGCAGGCCTGTGCCCAGCACCCCAGCCACATAGTAACCGGCACCACTATAACAGCAGGTACCATTCACCAGGCTGCTCATTTATTTTATTTATTTAATGTGTATCATGAAGAAATAATATTTTATACCTCAAAATCATAAATCATTATTTTTTTCTTTTAGCTAGAGAAATTCCACCATTTCTGCTAGAGAAATTCCACGACTTTCTGTCGCTATTCAATCACAGAATTCCCAATGCAGCTCAGTGAGAAATCTGTGCAAAGCAGGTGCTCTGGGCAATTGCTCCACCGAGCAAACCAAACCAAACCAGGAAACAAAAAGGACCTGTTATCTGCTTGAAAGCCAGGGGGTGTACCCAGGTTAATTATTAGACGTGTTAATTTCTATTGAAATCTGCACTTTATGTAAAATTTTAAAGAGGAAACACTCTTCATACATAAAGCACTTCAGCAAACTGAAGTGTTTCAGGAGTCTTGAGTGTCCCTTTAAAGTAACTGTAGCTAGGGAGACTGCAATTTGTGTGGATCTACACAGAACTATCAGAAGTTTAATGAGAATTGTATTTGCTAGTCAAGCAAGGGCAAACTATTAAGAATTCAAAGTGAATTTCCAATTTCAGGACAAAATTGGTGAATCGGTTTTTAGTTCAGCTACATTTTTAAATTCACTTTGAATTGCAGATAGTGATGTCCCGAACGGTTCACCGCGGACGGCGAGCATATGCACTGTTCGGTCCGCCCCCTATGTCATCATTGAGTAAACTTTGACCCTGTACCTCACAGTCAGCAGACACATTCCAGCCAATCAGCAGCAGACCCTCCCTCCCAGACCCTCTCACCTCCTGGACAGTATCCATTTTACATTCATTGTGAAGCTGCATTCTTAGTGAGCTGTCCAGTAGGTGGGAGTGTCTGGGAGGGAGGGTCTGCTGCTGATTGGCTGGAATGTGTCTGCTGACTGTGAGGTACAGGGTCAAAGTTTACTCAATGATGACATAGGGGGCAGACCGAACAGCGCATATGTTCGCCGTCCGTGGCGAACCGTTCGGCGAACCGTTCGGGACATCACTAATTGCAGACAATACATTATGATCTGTGCCCAAGAGACAGGTTAGAAGCTCGTTATTGGTTTCTTTTCTTTTTTTCATCCATTGTCTGAACAGTTTGCACACCTTAATAAAACATGATTTTAGTGTATACAAAAAAATTTATTTCTGGAAAGTGCATATTGAGAATTTAAGCAAACAAACCAAGGCGTAAATAAAACACAAACAATACACAATGATCAACAAAGTGATAGATTTTGTTTTTGGCACAAATAAATCAGGTTTAGAACATAAGCAGTGACTGGTTCATATAAAACAGATACACATGTGGTCTCCATACTGACCGTTGTTTGGCAGCCAACCAGGAAATGATCTCGCTATAAGGGAAGATTTTCACTGTATCATTAAATATTAATGCGGATCTATTAAGTGCCAAAGGTATTTGTTGTATCTCTCTGGATTAGTAGTGTGTTTTTAAGTGTTGGAGTAAAAGTATCATTGATACAGGAATCAGCTGATTTAAACACCAGGGGCTTAACTTGGCTTGGCATTAGGGTCTTTATTTTAGCACTCAAAAGGGCTTTTTTTGTTCGTTTAAAACATTTTTATTTGTATTCTGAGAACTCAAAGGGTTAAAACTCAGTTGTCTCTTTAAATATTGTGCAAATGAGAGGTTTTTTTTTATTTAATTTTTTATTAAAGCGCTAATAAGTATAAATTCATGGATATAAACAGGTCTCTGCTAAAAATGTAACCAATACTTTTGAGCTTTATATATATATATTTTTTAATATTTTTTTACTCTGGGTAATTTATCTGTGAAACTCTCCCCACTTGTGCACATTACATATAATCCCATGTGTCAAGGCAGTTCTGGTGCTCACCTTTTGAGTACCCAAAGGCTGTACAAAGCCTCGCAACGCAATGTACTGCTCTCCTCAATGGCACTTGCGGGGTTAAAGCTGTTGCTTTGGAAGAATTTGCATCACAAATGTTTAACTCTTCGAAAGGCAGCTGGAGGAGCACTGCATTGCTTTGGACTGCAATGCTTTGTTCACTCCACAAGGGACTCAAACGGTTAATAATATACACATTTATCTTTCATCAGTTCATACTGCATAAGGTATCAAATAAGAAATATCAGGCTTTGTGTTTGCTGGGGTGCATCATAACCAAAAAGGGCCATGCAGTCGTTCCTAAAATTCCAACTGCCAGAGAATAAAAAAATAAATTGATAATACATGCAACGTAATAGCTACAGGATATAATGCCCATCCAAGCATTAACTGAGGGACAGCTACGCTGATATATGCGTATCCCCATGGACTATATTAATTTATCATCCTTAAAGCAGACAGCTGGGCCTCATCTCATGTCTAATAAATAAGCCTGGCAACATTAAAATGTTCCTTTTCCCGCTGAGATAAGACTTTTTCTCTTTTGCTTGTAATTTACCATTGGGATTTTTTATTTTGTCTCTGAATACTAACGTTGTATGGGATAACTGCCCAGTGATCACGAGATCAGTGGTAGCTTCAGGAAGCCTCGACAAGGTTCTACCAAGCTGCATTTTACTGCACGAAACAAAATCCATGCAGATGTGCATTTTGTACAACAGCTATGGGCCACAGCAACACATCTGGAAACAACAATAATGGATGGGATGTCAAATGCATTGGGTATGAGGCACGTAATAACCACAAAAACTGTGAATATTAAGAACGTAAACAAAAAATAAATAAAAAAATGAAAAATGAAACATTTTAAAAAGGTGCTTTCACAGTAACTATAGCATTTTATGTATGAGATTACGATACATAAACAAAGACACAGAGAGATTAAAATTAAAGCCATGGAGTGAGTAATTCAGCTCTTGGTGAGAGAATGGATCACTGTTCTTCATACACACAGAATACCTGAAGACTGAATGTGACTGAGATTCCACAATCCACAGCCACAATGTTCACAGCAATGGTTCTAAATTCCGAGGCAAAACAATTATAAGACAGTGTTTCCAAGGATCTTCAGTTGTGTTTTTCCAATTCCTCATCACATTTTTTTTTTAAATAATATTAGTAATCTTAAAAAACACAACATAAATGTAAGAAAATAAGGTTGTGCAGGAGACGAGGAGATCCACAGTTGTTATGTAATAAAGTCTGTCCGTGTTTGGAATGGCAAGTCTGCAAGGCACAAGTGGAGGCTGCAATATTTTGGGGCCAGACACATTGTCACAAGGTGGCCAGAGGCAAAACCTCGAACTGAACGATGGCACAGCCTGTCCTGCTTTTCCGGAGCCCAGTTCCGGACACACATTCCAAGGCGCCT
Source organism: Pelobates cultripes (assembly GCA_933207985.1). Taxonomy (NCBI): domain Eukaryota; kingdom Metazoa; phylum Chordata; class Amphibia; order Anura; family Pelobatidae; genus Pelobates; species Pelobates cultripes. The sequence goes on along the minus strand of OW240913.1, from coordinate 67,532,763 downwards.
CAGGATCAGGAAAATGCCAGGAGGAACATCAGTACAACGTTGATAAAGATGAGAAACAGCAAAATGACAAAGACAACCACACGTTGGGTCTCGGGATTCATGTTGCATCGGAGGATAGTATGAAGCGTGCTCAATTTTTGCTTGGCTCGATCCGATCCCTTAGCCATGTCTTGGCCTGAGCAAGCAGGTCTCCGTGAGAAAACGCTGAATGATCTCTTTAGCTGCACAATCTGCACACAATAGAGTTGTCCTGCAGCTGTCAGAAAGAGAAAGCTATCTGCTTTGCATAGTCTTCACCGAGGCACTGCACATGTGCCACGACCATTACCTTTTATTCCTAGGATCAGCAGATAACACCAGAGATTTATATCCCTTAAGAGCTATGCAGCAAGGAATCAGCAATCCATAGATGCTTTATAGCCTTAGCAGGATGATGGAGGCATTTAATTCCCCTTACGAGAAAAGCCTTGCATTCTGTAACAGCAGTAGTTGCTGAGATATTGGCTTTTTCATCAGCCAATCAGGTGTTTGCAGACTGTGGTATCTAGGATACACGCCGTCTTATAAGGACAAAAAGAAAAGGGGGTTTTGTTTGACACATTTACAAAGGCTCACCAATGGTTTGATGTATATTTTTATGTGTCTACATCTATTTAAAGCGTCTAATCATTAAATTCTAAGAATGACAGCAAAAAAATAAATGGATGGTAGACACAGCAGATAGCAGCCGTGGTTTTTGGAGAAACACTGCCAAGGCAGAAAGAATATTTTGCAATATGTAAAGTCAATGTAAATGCAGGTAATCACAGATGCATATTGCAACATTGCAACACACATGCATAATGTAACATATGCAGCATGCATTCAGTGAAAATGCAAACAAGAAAATCTGAATAAAAAAAAATAAAATAAATAAATATATATATATTAACCCAAATCTGTTTATTACACTTCTAACAGAAAATGGATTCAACAAGTTATTCTGTCCAACTACCTCGTGGGAATTGATAAACAGTAACAAAGAAAATGCAATAACATTTTATTTGCCGTTATTAATATATATTTGTCGTTAATAAGGTTTTGCAATCATTCACGCCCCTTAACCCATATGCACATAATTAAATAACATTGAGAAATGCGGATTTCAACGTGAAAGTGTCTTATTTCTTATTTTTTTAATGATCTTTACTCTGTTACACAAGATTTCTTCTTGCACAGGATAACGAGTGAAAGCTGACAAAAGGAGGGCTGCCCCAAAGAAAGGGAAGTCAGAGTCGATATCTGCCATTTTGTACTTTAAATTTGCAGATTCTGGTCCTGTCTTTCTTTCCTGTTTTGCTTTTGTTCCTGTAATGTGATTGGATTCCTCTTGGGGGAGTATGTCCTTGCTAGGATTCTTCTGATTTATTAGTAAATACAAGATAATTCCAGGCACTTAATACTTTTCCATAATCTATACAAGTGGTTCTAACATACTGTTTCTCTAGGTTTCCCTTATTTAGATCCTGGACTTTTTTAAACATCCCCCATATGTTACGCACAAAACTTAGCGCTTTATTCAAACTCCCACTACTCTTGGGCAAGTGCAATGGCTATAGTGTAAATCAGGCCAAATACATAGAACCAATGCAAAACAAGATACATACACTCTATCCCCAATCCCTATGCACAGTTAAATAACACAGGTTTTAGTACCATGTAATGGCCATTTGAGTGTTATTAAAAAACATCTGTTATTTAAATGTGCCTAGGGATGTGGGACAGAACGCAGGTAATATTTTTTGTTTTTATCCCCCATATCTTAGCTATGCCTTTGTAATCCCTTCCAAGTGTAATTGGCATGCTGGAATTCTGAATCCTTTCACTGGGATGCTGAATTTTTAAATCCTGTCATTAGAATGCTAAAATCCTAAATTCTGTGACTAGGGGTGTCAGATTCTTGTCATTGGGGTAAAGATAACAGACAGGAGGTGATCAGCGCTTAAAGGACCACTATAGGCACCCAGACCACTTCAGCTCAATTAAGTGGTCTGGGTGCAAGGTCCATCTAGGGTTAACCCTGCCTGCTGTAAGCACAGCAGTTTCAAATAAACTGCTATGTTTACATTAGGGTTAATCCAGCCTCTAGTGGCTGTCTCACTGACAGCCGCTAGAAGCGCTTCTGCGCTTATCACTATGATTTTCTATGGACAGACTGAATGCGCGCGTGGCTATATAAAATAGTAGGTTTATTTAATAAAAAAAGCTGGAAACAACAGCTATATAAGTAAAAACAAATAAACAAACTGTGGACAAGATAAGTCCTCACTAATGCGTTTCACCAAAGGCATTCGCAAAAATGGTCCACTTTTGAGAAAGCCTTTGGCGAAACGCGTTAAGTGAGGACTTATTTTATCCACAGTTTGTTTATTTGTTTTTACTTATATATTACATATATTGGGTACTGTGAAATCTTGGTGGGCTTAACCCAATATGGCCATATGGTAGACCTGAATCCCCATATTTGCTTGGGATGATTTTAAGTAGCTTTATAAAATGTAAACTGTATTATGTGTACATTTTGGTCACTACAGCAGCACAATTCCTGCAAAATGCATTTTCTGGATGTGCCCCCAATTCCTTTTTGTCTTTACTATGTAACGTTGGAATCCAGACCAGATCCCTTTTGGGTTCGTTATGTGACTTTAAATAGCCTTATAGAATTTAAAAATGTATTTTTGTGTGTGCGCTGTTCCTTAATCTGAGTTCTGAATCCAGTACTGTAATCCTGAAACATGCGATTGGGGGTGCCTGAATCCAGTCATCGGAGGACTGTAATCCTGAAACATGCGATTGGGGGTGCCTGAATCCAGTCATCGGAGGACTGTAATCCTGAAACATGCGATTGGGGGTGCCTGAATCCTGCCATTGTTTACTGGAGTTGTTTCAGAAAGTGCAAGAGGAAATAGAGAGGAATTGTATTTTTTTCTGCTGTATAACTTTGATTTATAATAGATAAATATTAACGCCATGTTTATTTATTCTTGTTTTGGATTGCTGGAGCTAAAATATGGACCTACTGTATGGTGCCCATCTCGCACTGTGACCCCTGAAAGAGGGAGCAGTAAGGTTGGTATTCCTTGGCCGCTTGTACCATGATGTCATGCTGATCTAATAATCACGTTACCCAGTGTGACCCAAAACAGGAGAAGATATTTTTTAATTTAGGGTCAGTGAATGGATATTTCCATAATAGGCACAGTATGTACATATATTGAATGGAAAGTCTCTCTTCTCTCCTGAATTACTTGATATGAACAAGAAAAAAAGGTTCAGCACATGTATTTACAAAACCCAACTCTCAAAGGATCACAATAAGTGTTTTACAGAAGAACTATCACCAGGGGTGTTGCTAGGGTCAAAATATACCCGGACTTGAGCCTGTTTCCCAAGGCCCAACCACTGATCCCTCCAAGGCAACACTCCTTAACACCTACAAGAAACCCATCTTCACGCACTCACAGATATATACATAAAGACACACTCACGCACACAGTTACACACAGACACACACATTCACACATTCACAGATGCGTACATAAAACCATACATGTACAACACACACAGGCACACATTATATGAGAAATCGGCACATTTATCATTAAATAATGATTGATTTCAGAAAGCTGTGCCATGTGAGAGTACATACAGAGGTAGAACTTTGAAGTATTTTCAATGATATACCTCTGCGATGAGGACTTGCAAAGGCTGCAGGAATTGCAGCTTTTGTAAACTCTTTTAAGATATAACCCTATCGGATACTTGCATGGGATTTATCCACTAAACAATGATTATTTATTATCACTGTGGAGTGTTCCTTTAACTGTAGGTTGAAATACCGTGCAAATGGGAAATACATCAGATGTTACATGCTTTGCTACATGCATTTGAAAATTTGCCCTAGATTAAAGAACTTTGATATTCTGGTACAAGGGCAGGCAACCTTCGGCACTCCAGATATTGTGGACTACTCCAATAATGCTCTTACAGCCATAATGTTGGCAAAGCATCAAGGGAACTGTAGTCCACAACATCTGGAGTGCCCAATGTGGTCTGCCCTTGCTCTGGTCATTCACCTCAATACCCAACCCCCGCCTCCCCCCCCACACACACGAACACAGCTAGCTACTCTCTTACATATACATACAGTCATGAAAAAAAAAAATACACCCTCTTTAAATTCTATGGTTTTACATATTAGGACATAATAACACACAAACACTGGCACGCACACATACACACACTGACAGAGAGACACACACACACACACACTGACAGAGACACACACACACTGACAGAGACACATACACACACACACACTGACACAGAGAGAGACACACAAACACTATCAGTGTGTGTGTGTCTCTCTCTGTCAGAAAGACAAACACACACTGAGAGAGAGAAAGAGAGACACACACACACACACACACACTGACAGAGAGAGATACACACTGACATAGAGAGATACACAAACACACACACTGACATACATGCACACACACATAAACTGACATTTTCCATTTAAATCCAGCCAGCCCCCCTACCTGGGAGAGCTAAGTGGACTTTCCCTGGGGTCTAGTAGGGCTGTTCGCTCATTCTGTGTGCGAGGGAGCAGTAATCTACCTGCGGCTCCTCTCTGCTCTCTGTAGTGATGCTGGGGCCAGAATGATGTCATATTCCGGCTCCTGGCATCACTATACAGTGCAAGCTAGCAGAGAGGAGCTACAGGAAGATTACTGCTCCCTCCCACGCTGCCCCAGCCTGCTGTCTGCTCGATCCCCATGGTGGCCATCTCCATGCAGCCCAAGATCCCCAGGGCGGCCACCTACACGCTCCTCAGAGCGGTTGCCTGCACGCTCACTGAGCCGAACGGTCGGCCCCATTGTTCACCCATCCTGCCTTCAGCTAAAGGGCTTCAAATTTTGCGCCAGGGCAAAATTTCAAGTCGCCATGGCAACCTGGCGCCTGGGATTTGTCGAGCACTGTGCTAAGCAAATGCCCTTGGTTAAGTGACCATCAGCAATTGTGACCACCTCTATAAAAGCTAAAGTTTTATCATTTTGCTGGTCTGGAGCAATCAGGTGTGTGTTAACACAACGCCATGGAGGAACTACATCAGCAATGGTTTTAGAGAAGCAATAATTGCTGCCCATCTAACTAGGAAGGGTTATAAGGCCATTTCCAAACAATTTAAAGTCCATCATTCTACAGTGAGAAAGCCTCTTCTCTCTAAAAGGCAAACATAGCATATCATCACAAACATCTCATACCAACTGTCAAGCACGGTGGTGGAGGGGTGATTATTTGGGTTTGTTTTGCAGCCACAGGACCTGGGAACATTGCAGACATTGAGTCAACCATGAACTCCTCTGTATACCAAAGTATTCTAGAGTCAAATGTGAGGCAATCTAACAGTTAATGCTTGTCCAAAATTGGGTCATGCAACAGCACAATGATCCCAAGCACACAAGCAAATCTACACGGCTGAAAAACAGTTGAAAAAGAAAAGAATCAAGGTGTTTCAATGGCCCAGTCAAAGTCCAGACATCAACCTGATTGAAATGCTGTGGTGGGACCTTAAGAGAGCTGTGCATAGACAAATGCCATCAAACCTCAATGAACTGTAGCAACATTCTAAAGAAGAACGGGACAAACTTCCTCCACAATGATGTGAGATACTTATAAGACATACAGAAAAAGATTACTTCACGTTATTGCTGCTAAAGGTGATTCTACAAGCTCTTGAATCATATGGTGCACTTAGTTTTGCTCACATGGCTTCTCCATTTTGTCTTTACTTTTTGTTAAAATAAAATCATGGCATTGTGTAACATGTCATGTGTTAATGTTCATCTGAGGTTGCATTTACTTAATTTTATGACCAGATGATTGTTATTATGTCCTGATATGTAAAACCATAGAATTCAAACAGGGTGTACTTTCTTTTTCCTTTGATTGTAGCAAACCACTCACAGATACAGAGCTAGCCAGTCTTATACAACACTCATACACACAGCTATGCATAATCCATACACACACACAGACACAGCAACGCATGCTTCCACACACCTTCACACAAAGACACAGCTACGCGTACATCCACATACAGCTATAGAAATACATCAATACATATATATTTACAATCACTCACAAATGCACATAATGTGCCCACTTGTAATTGAACTATTGTCATTCTATTTGCACCTCAACTGCTAGAATCACAAAATAAAGGCGATCTTGTTTCTAGTGGTGAAAGGGCTGTGACTGCATTCTGCTGTACCAGAGATCGGTTCACTTGACTATCACTGTATGCCAGGAATTTCAGAATTCTGTGATGAGGTGCATGGGAGTCTCGAAGCTGTCTCTACTCCGAGAACAAGGAGAAACCAGACTGCTCTCAAAGTGAAAGGAGGCCCCTCAGGGAAACATATTCTCCATGTGACATGGGTTTGCACCGGCCATAAGTATTTTGTGGTAATTATTATTTTTATTTATAAAGTGACAATAAATTCTGCAGCGCTGTACAATGGGTGAACTGACACATATTTGTAACCAGACGAGTTGGATGTACAGGAACAGTCAGGGTTGAGAGCCCTGCTCAAATGAGTTTACATTATAAAAGGAGTAGGTTAGTAATAATCTTATATCCCAAGAGGAACTGTGGTGAAAGTTTTCTGGATGGAATTTACAAGTTTCACATTTTTTTGGCTGACAAAATATATTGCTTGTGTGCTGTAAGTTATTATTATTATTATTGCAATTTATATAGCACCAACAGATTCCGTAGCGCTTTACAATATTATGAGATTTAACTATAAATAGGACAATTACAAGAAAACTTACAGGAACGATAGGTTGAAGAGGGCCCTGCTCAAACGATCTTACATTCTATAGGAGGTGGGGTACAAGACATGTTAGGACAGGAAATAGCAATCAGATAGGGTGGGAGTGAAGCAGAGCTGGAGGAGAGAGTAAAACACTGCCCTATAGGAGAGAGCAAGAGACAGGTATGTAAGGTAGAGGTTACCCTGGGAGGTCATAAGCTTTCCTAAAGAGATGGGTTTTAAGGCACTTCTTAAAGGATTGAAGACTAGGGGACAGTCTGATGGGGGTAGGCAGGCTATTCCATAGGAAAGGAGCCACCCACGAGAAGTTCTGCAAGCATGAGTTGGCCGTACGGGTGCGAGCAGCGGTCAGGAGGTGGTCACGGGCAGGGTGGAGGGAACAAGGAGGGGCATATCTTTGGATGTGTGAAGAGATATAAGAGGGGCTAGAATTGTTCAGTGCTTTAAATGTATGGGTTAGCACTTTGAATTGACTTCTATAGGATACAGGGAGCCAATGTAAGGACTGGCAGAGGGGTGAGGTGTGGAAGGACCGACTAGAGAGGAAAATAAGTCTGGCTGCGGTATTCAGTACAGACTGAAACTGGGCAATACGGCTTTTGGGGAGACAAATCAGGAGAGGGTTACAAAAATCCATGTGGGAAATTACCAGAGCATGGACAAGCTCCTTGGTAGCATCTTGTGTAAGAAAGAGGCGGATGCGGGCTATGTTTTTAAGTTGGTATCTACAGGATTTGGCAACAAACTTGATGTGAGGCTCAAAGGTGAGGCCAGAGTCAAGTATGATGCCAAGAAAGCGCGCTTGCAAAGATGGGCTTATGTGGATATCACTGACTTGAAGGGAGAGAGAGATAGAAGAGGATCAGTATTAGAAGGAGGAAAGACAAGGAGTTCAGTTTTAGAGAGATTGAGTTTCAGAAAGCGCGAGGACATCCAGTCAGAGATGGAAGAAAGGCAAGCAGTGACACGTTGCAAGATGGCAGGGGAGAGGTCCGGGCAGTGGCGGATCCAGAGCCTGATCTCGGGAGGGGCACTTGTAGATTATTTAAAGAAATAATCCAGACACAATAACCACTACAGCTCAGTGTAGTGGTTATGGTGTCAATAGTGCTGGGACCCCCTCCCAGAGTAAGTAGTCAAACCGTTTAAGAACAGTTTGACAACTTACCTGAGGTCTGCTGGGAAATGGGGCTGTAGTAGGGCATAGGAGCAGTGGTGTGTGTGAGTGGTGCAATGTGTAAGGGGTGCAGTGTGTGTGTGAAGGTTGTAGTGTGTGAGTGAGGGCGGCAGTGTATGTCAGGGATGCAGTGTATGTGTGGGACAGTATGTGTGTGTAACAGTTGCAGTGTGTGTGTATGGGGGGCAGTGTGTGTGTATGGGGGAGTTGTGTGTGTGTATGTGGGGGCAGTTTGTGTGTGTATGTGGGGGCAGTTTGTGTGTGTATGTGGGGTATGTGTGTGTGTATGTGGGGCAGTATGTGTATGGGGGGCAGTGTGTATATGGGGGGGCAGTGTGTATGTAGCAAGTGTGTATGGGGGGGGGTGTGTGTATGGGGGGGCAGTGTGTGTATGAGGGGCAGTGTGTGTATAGCAGTCGGTGTGTATGGGGGGTAGTGTGTGTATGTAGCAGTGTGTGTATGTGGGGCAGTGTGTATGTGGGGCAGTATGTGTGTATGGGGGCGAGTGTGTGTGTATGGGGGCAGTGTGTGTATGGGGGGGAAGTGTATGGGGCAGTTTGTGTGTATTGGGGGCAGTTTGTGTGTATGGGGGGCAGTTTGTGTGTATAGGGGGCAGTTTGTGTGAATGGGGGGGCAGTATTGGGGGCAATGTATGTGTGTGTGCTTTTTTTTAATTATATATATATATATTTTAATTTAATTAAAATAAATATCCTATGTCCCCCCTCCCTTCTTACCTTTACTGGGGAGGAGGGGGGACATATTTCGATCCCTGGTGGTCCCAGTGGTGATTCCCTGGTGGTCCCAGTGGTGAGAGTGAACTCTAGCCCGCGCTCCCGGGCTAGAGTTCACTCTCGCGAGATTTGGAGCGTCGCCATGGTAACCACGGCAACGCTCCAAATCTCGCGAGAGTAGGACCCGGAGGAGATGCAGTCTGAGCTCCCGGGTCCTCTCTCCTCCCTCTCCCTCCCCTGCCGGCTGTAAGCACAGTGCCTGCGGACCGGGGAGGGAGATCTCTGATCTCCCCTCCGGTCCGCAGGCACATTGCAGGGCTAGCACCTGCATGTGCTGGCAGGGGAGGGAGAGGGAGACCGGCGGATTTCTCGGGGGGGGCAATTGCCCCGTTGCCCCCCCCCCTGGATCCGCCACTGGGTCCGGGGAGGAGAGGTATATCTGAGTGTCATCAGCGTACAGGTGCTAGTGGAATCCAAAAGAGGTAATAAGTTTGCCAAGAGAGGCAGTATAAAGAGAAAATAGAAGGGGACCAAGGACAGAGCCTTGGGGAACTCCACCCGAGACAGGACGAGGGTAGGAGGTATCCTTGGAAAAGGAGACACTGAATGAGCATTGGGAGAGATAAGAGGAAAACCATGAGAGGACAGAGTCACAGAGACCGAGCGATTGAAGAGTTTGAAGGAGGAGAGCATGATCAAAGGTGTCAAAGGCAGCAGAGAGGTCAAGGAGAATTAATATGGAGTAGTGACCTTTAGATTTAGCTGCGATTAGGTCATTAGTAACTTTGATAAGAGCAGTCTCAGTAAAGTGGAGAGGGCGGAAGCCATACTGAAGATGGTCAAGGAGAGAGTTGGAATTGAGGAAGCGAGACACATGGGTAAAGACAAGTCTCCCCAAAAGCTTTGATGAAAAAGGGAGCAGGGATATGGGATGATAGAGGGGGAGGATGGGTCAAAATATGTTTTTTTCAGGATAGGTACTACAGTGGCATGTTTAAGGTCAGCAGGAACATTTATCTAGGCATAAAACTGACCAATAATCATTTTAAACACACGCAAAATAGGTCAGTACATAGGTTTCAGTATTTTCAAGTAGCACAATAATGCTATTAAAAGCTCCGGTATGTACCTCATTTATTGCCAGCTGTTCCCCGCCTCCGCCATACCGGTGACTAGATACATGCAAGTCCTCATAGAAATCTTCATCACTTCCCAAGTCATCAATAAGGGTGGGTCTGTCAAGTGTCCCATCAGCGATCACTGCAAATTGGAAAGAATTCATATGTCAGGAAAACCAGAGAACTGAACGCATTCTCATTCTTTCAGAGATTTTTAATAATCGTCAGAATTTCTGGACATTTTACATGAAAAGTTATATTTCTATTTCTTAGACATAGGTCTTGATTTAATATTTGTAGATAAGCTTTTCAAATGATTTAAAATTTTTGGGTACATTTTTAAAATATTTAAAGGGGCGCTATAGGCACCACCCAGACCACCTAATCTCATTGAAATGGTCTGGGTGTCCCCCATAGTTCTGCAATGTAAAATATTGCAGTTTCAAAGAACCTCTAGGCCAGGGGTGACCAAAAGGTAGATCCCAAGATGTTGTAGAACTACAACTCCCACGATACTTTGCCTTCTTTTAGAATGCTTTAGAATGACAAAGCATCATGGAAGCTGTAGTTTTAAAACATATGGGGATCTCCATTTTCTAGGCTGTCTCCCCTTTAGATTTAGGGAAAGGGACACTATAGCATTAGGAATACAGTTTTACATTCCCAACACTATAGTGTTCCTTTAATATTTTAAAAAATACTTTCATACTTTGATTATTTTTATACATTGATATATTTGTATATATGATATACTTTTTTTTATATTTTAATAATATGAAAAAAAATTGTTTTTAAATGTTTAGCCAAAAATATTAAATAATTTGAAACGCCTATCCAAAAATATTAAATCAAGGTAATTGTTAGCTAACTCATTGGTATATAAAATCACATTCAGAGATTCCTACCCATCCTGCATCTTTTAGTCCCTTCTTTAACCCCTTAAAGACATATGATGGAAATATTCCGTCATGATTCACTTTTATTCCAGAAGTTATGTCCTTAAGGGGTTAAATGATTAAAAACCAAACATTCAAAGTAAACATTTCAAACATGAGAAGTAAACCACATAATACATAACAGATAAGGAATTCCAGGGAATAAGAGCCCATAGGCTGTTTTAACCATCTAATTTCCAACTCCACAATGACTCCACACATTTTGATAAAAACTATGTGGGACAACCACAGATGTGTCCCAAGAAGAAAAAAAAAGTAAATAGACAGAAATTAAACATTTTAACCTAAAAAAATGCAAATCGTGCAAAACTCACACCCAGTGTATACATACACAACAATACTTAGTTTTATGAATAATTCCAATAATATGGTTCAACGGTATCCAAAATGAAAGCAAATGTACCTAAAAAAAGATATATAGAAAGAGAACCCACACAGTGTTATCTGTATACAGAAATACACATGATTTGATGGAGGAATTTAAATAAAGTTTTAAAAGCTGTACTTTGATTATTAAAGCATTAAACACTTCACATCCTCTTTTCTCTGCATGAGTAAGGTAAGCATTTGAAAATTGCCATAAAGGGACAAGCCACTGCCCAAATACAAAAAATCACTGTTTAGTAGATATTCCTCAAATGAAAACATTCCTCCGTGTAATTATGCATTTTTTTCATGAGGGGTATGTCTAAAACTACTTGCAAAACCTGCAGATCTCTTGTCTAAAGCCACTGCAAGCCATCGTCTCCACTGAGCTAGACAACCAGGAAGTAACAGGACCGCTTGTCTGATTGACAACCCGAGGGGATGTAACAAGGTTAATTTATAAAAGTGCCAATGTTTATTAATAAAATCAGCATTTTTTGTAAAAATGAAAAAATGAGGACAAACTGTTTACATTCAAATGCCAACATTTCTACATTGCTTGCTATAAACAAGTTTTCAAACCCTCGCTATTAAAGTTAATTCAACATTGTCTACCCTTGATGATCCTAGTTGCAAAGTTTTCCTCCCTTTGCGAGTTCAATGTCTAATTCTCTGTGCTCTGCATATTCACAACAGACGTGTTTCTTACGCCTGTATTAATCAATTCTTGGTCTGCTATCTCTCTAATCCTAACAGTTATTCACTAAAGTGAGTATCCAAAGTAAACTCAAAATGAATTTGAGGCAAAATAGCCAATATTGAGAAATTCAGCAATGCTTTCAGTTCAGCTAGTCTGGCCTTAAATTTGAAATTCACTTTGAATTCACTTTCAATTCTCAGTTTAGCGAATAACCCTGTAAAGTCTCATCTTATAATAAGTGCCCTAAACCTAAACACTCTATAACCCTAAGCACTTCTAACTCTACCCCGAACCCGAACACCCTGACTCCAACAGGTTAGAGGGAACCTATAGTTCTAAAAATAACAATTGATGTTTTGGGACTGTACGCTCCCATCTTGCAATGCGCACACTGTCCACACCCTTTTGCCCTGTAAAAATTAATCTAAATAAATATTACTCACCTCGCTTCCTCCACCGGGACTCCTCTGTTGCAGCCTCTAGCTCTTCTGCCAGTGATATCAACAAGCATGCTGACATCACCTACGAACTCATCTAATCCAGTGCTTCTCATAAAAAGACACATTGGATTGAAAAGTGCATGCGCGACAAAACTCAGCACTCCTCCAATCAAATGCTGCCGAGTTTTACTCGGTAATGCAGGTGGAAGCACCTCTAGTGGCTGTAAGGAAGTTTACCACAAAAGGTTTGCCTAACCCTGCAATGTAAAGATTGCGTTTTTACAAAGTGCCAATGTTTTACATTAAATCATTAAAGATACAGGACCACTGTACCCAGACTACTTCATCTTAATGAAGCGGTCCTGGAGATGTTTGTGGTTTCTAAAACGGACACATGCCCATTTTAAACCTACAAGTGAAAATATCGCCGTTCATGTGTTTTGTCGATGATCGCAGGCAAGGACCCGTCCGACAGTGCAGAGACCGGTGCTGCAAGTCAGGTAAGGTACTCAGACTAGCTCGTTTACTCCTTGTAGGTCTAGGATGGGGAACAAAATGGCCACCAGGACACTATATCGTTAATAATGCACATTAGTATTCCTGACACTATAGTGTTCCTTTAACACAGACCTAAACATACCTTTTTGGCAACATTACACTAGTGTTGTTTTAAGTGTGTTTCATCACACTGCTCTCTTAGGAATGTCTTTACAATGTCACCCTTTTTGCAAATGTAAAATGCTCCTCTTACATGATGATGTATAATGTATATGGCTCATCATTTTTTTTTTATTTGATTGCTTTTTCCATAATTGATATAAAAAAAAAAAAAATCACCATTCATTTCAGATTTTTGAGAATTGGAAAATATTGTGCATAAACTTTAGTCCTCTCTAAATAGAATGATTTGTATAGCGTTTATTACATATAAAGAAAATTGCATAAAGGCGAGGATTTATAATCAGATTAAATCAGAGTGACTCATGAGCGGCAATAACGCTGATCATTAGTGTTCCCAAGGGTATGACATCATATTTCAGAGCAGTACATTCAATATCTCAAAAGCTTTCCAATAAAGCATGTCTTCAGAACCAGTTATATGGTGTCAGTACACTACACATGGTTCATATGTAATGTGCCTGGAGGCAAATGGATTTCAGTCTTGGATCGCAAAATGACAACATTTTCCAAAAGTTATTTTAAAACAACCCTTGGGATTCCTCGACAATACTGTATACTTTTATAACTGTCTGCCTATTTTATGCATATTCTCCCAGAGATGGCTAGAACCGTAGGGAGAAGTATAATTTTCTCTCTGCTCCTGGAGAGATCCAGGAAGATCTGTGCAGAGAGAAATCTATACAGACTACGTGTACACGGCGAAGAGTAAAGATCTGCTCTTACATAAGAATCTCTAGATAGCTGCATGGCTCCTTAATGGGTTACTCCAAGCACCATAACCACTTCATGGCTTGCAGGGACAAGGAAGTTGGCAAGCATAGCGAAAGAGACTTGCACGACCTGTGAAAAATGCTTTAATGTCATAGGAGAAAGTCCTCTTTTGATGTCAATGTAAGAAGAGAGATTTACAAAGCTGCTACAATTTCTAGAAACTGCGGCAGTTTTCAATAAACCATATAATGGCTAGATGGAAAAAAAATACTCTGTTGGAAATGTTTTTTGCTGGTTTACGTACAGAAATAATTTGTGGTAAGATTATATATTCAGTTTATATTATGGACATTAAAGACAAACAAAAGTTCCGAACCTGAAACGAGAACAATTACTCGACTATTTCAGACCATTTTTTTCAGCCTTCTTACTCCTATTTTTTTGTAATAGTGTTCCGGCCCATCATATATAAATGTATGTATATATTACATCTCAGTATAAGCAATCTCTGAATAGGTTGTTGTTAAAGCTTTCCTGTGTTATCGAGCAGATATTTGTAAAATGAGACTTTTTAAACTCATGTCACATGCACTGTTATTATACATAGAGAGAACAAAAATGTACAGTAGCAGATTAAGCAAACATGTTATTTTTTTTTTACAGATTCTGTCAGACAGGACTCAAGCCTAAACACAATAACAAATTATACACGCTTCAATGTCTGTACTGAGTTGTATCTTGGGAGACTGTTCCCATAACAACCGTCAATTGGTTTAATCCTCCAGCAATCTATGTGAAAGTGCAGATGACAATTGTTTTGATAACTGTGACTTAGAATGCTCATAAATATATTTTTGTGAAGACTTTTCTCTTCATTGTCATTAAGAGTAAAGCAGCTTCTGCGTTTCCGCTCTCTTATATAACAAATCCACTCGTGTAATGGAAGGGGTAACCAACAGATAGCAGTAGAACTACGTCACTCTAAATGTCTAAGGCCCGAAAAGCATCATGGGAGATGTATTTCGACAAAAGGTGGAGCATTACTCCTTTTGCAAGGCAATCACAATCAATGGTTGTCTTAAAATAATTAACAGGTGTCTGACTGACTTATGACTTAGGTTTCCATCAAAACAAGGCAGAGTTTAAAATGTCCCCATTGGCGTATTTCTAATGTCACACATTTGGAAAGTGTTAATCGGAGATGAAGTTTTAAGGCCAAACGCAGAAAGGGTGGAGATGTTGTTTTGCAATAATTGTTGCTACTGTGGTGACTTCACAAATGTAGGAACTATGTGTTGTTTTTCATTGTAAAATAATAGATCTGTGAAAGGAAAGACATCAAATAGCAACAGGTTTCAAATGTGAAACCTTGGCTACATCTTCGTCACATACTGCTCAAACAGTGCTGAATATCATTTAGTGTGTCCACATGTGGTGTGACCACACGAGAACAACAATTCACTGTGGCAGCCATTATACTTTGTAATTGTGAACTACAAAGGCCTTCAGAGGGAACAATTACCGGTCTATCTCAGTATGTCTGGTGAGACAATGTAGTTAGAGATAATGGTTAAATCTCGGGATACACACACACAAATAATGAACTATGAGTAAAAACAGTTATTTCAACACTTTGTTTCCTAGCACTTTCTGTTGGCTTGAAACTTTTATGTATATGTACAAGATTCATTTTGCAATATGAAAAAGGCTATTGAAATATATGTATTTCATAAAAATGAAAATGTTGCCTAAATACAATGTCACATTAATCAAAACGCCTGAAACTAATTTTAGGTTGTTTAAAAAAAAAAAAAAAGCAAAAAAATAAATAAATCCTTGATTATTCTTAATTTCCAGAGTACTGTATGGTGTTTCATTGATGTTGGTCCTCTAGCCCAGTAATGGCTATACTTGGCACTGGAAATATTCCTCCCTACCATCCTGATTTTGGCGGGATAGTCCCAATTTTGTGTCTTGCTTTTTTGGACACTAGTGAACTGTCCTCAACAAGCATAGCATGAGGGCAACATTAGGCATGCCTGTGCTCTGTTTAGGGCACTACGACCCTCCAGGCAATACTCAGTGTGCCCTGTTGTGCCAGTACGTAATGCTCAGATTCCCACTGTTGCTGCAGCATAGGTGATATGCCCAATTCTGGAAAGAAAATGGTCATTGGATGTCAGCACTGGAAGCCTATCCATAGGAGCAGCTGTGCCAGCACCCCACGGTCAGTAAGACCTGCTTTCCTGGGAGGATTCAAGAAGCGTATGATTGTTTGTTTTGCAGAGCACTGCTGCCTTTCAGTGCTAATCACTTCCAGGAAGCAGAATCAATTAGTCAGGACCACCCTGTTTAAACATATCTCTCTGGCTCATCTAAGCCATTTTGTGGTTCCAGAGTGCTTAGAGATATTTTGTCCCGATCTTTGATTCTCTGATATTTTGATCCAGCTTGCATTCACTATGTTTCTCCTTTCCTGTTCTGTAACCTTCTCTTAGTCTAGTCCTATAATTTCACAGTTGTGCCTATACGTTATCCCAGCCACTATATGAATCTTCCTACCCCTCTGGCTTTGCATTGGTTAGATTGCTTCCTCTCAGCTTGCTGAGGATCCTCTAGCCAACCCTGATACCCACACGTTTTGTTGCAAATTGTTTTTTTATTCTGTTGGGGTTTTTAACTTTTTTTGTGTAAACTTTGAGATTTCTGTTTGAGCGAACATGTTATTTATGTCCATTTAATTATCAGTAATGCAGTATCACTCCCCCTTATTATGCTCTCTATTGCTGAAAGAGATATAAAAAAGCATAGCCAGATTTATTGTCTGATTAAATGAGAAGTTGTGTGAATTATCCTTCTTGGTTGTCTGACAGTTCACTATGTTGGCAATACTCCACTTCCCCTGATGCAGCCTCTCTTTTGACTCCATGTCTCCTGCATAGTTTAAGCCTGGTGTTTCTGCTGAAATTTCTCAGCCTCAGCCGCTGCACCCTCAGCCACCCACCTGCAAACTGTAAAAAAATTAGGAAACATTGGAGCTCTCCCCCAGCTCCATGATTTGAATACACCCCTGCACTTTCTACCCTGCAGTCTCTGGTAACTTACTCTGGCTCAATGGTTTGAAGCTCTCTCTCCCTCACGCTCTCCCCTGCTTGTCACTGCAGTCTCATCCACGCAGGAACTGAGAGGCAGGTTCCCCAGCCTGGTAGGACTTTGTCTTTTACTCTGCATATAGAAACGGAACTAAACTGTTTAGCAGTGACCTTAAATAGTAATGTCTTACCTTTAGCACTGCAGTTTTTGCTGACTAAATTTCCCATGAGACTCGGCCAGCCGTTCAGCTGGTTTGGTGTATTGAGAAATATAAGTATTTGAACTTTGAGTGTAACTGGTAAGGCATAAGGGCCATACATCATAAAAAATATATATTTTTGCTAAATTAATAAAATATATATTAAAAAAGATATTAGCTATTATTATTATTATTAATGATTGTAAACAAAGGAGGGATTCCCACTCACATCACTAGACCTCGGTGCACTATACCTAGGGCTGGCAAACCCGCATTCCATATAGTGAAGACAATGTAGTCCAGCACTCTTTTTCAAACAGCAGTTTTATTGGAGAAACACAGCAACGTTTCGATCCAAACTTGACAAAGATCCGAGTGTGGATCGAAATGTTGCTGTGTTTCTCCGATAAAACTGCTATTTGAAAAAGAACCTGAGTGCCTGGGCTGGCTACATTGTCTTCACTATTATTATTAATGTAATATATATATGCAACACTTTACAATGTCATGAAGGGGGAAATTTAACAACAGAAATTTAATGATACAAAATGGAACAATAGCTTGATGAGAACCTTACTCAAGAGAGCTTATAATATAGAACTAGGTGACATTGTAAGTAATAAGTTTGATATATTATTAACAGAACATGGGTATTAGCACATTAAGGAG
Organism: Pelobates cultripes; assembly: GCA_933207985.1. Classification (NCBI taxonomy): domain Eukaryota; kingdom Metazoa; phylum Chordata; class Amphibia; order Anura; family Pelobatidae; genus Pelobates; species Pelobates cultripes. Next base: position 67,515,035 of record OW240913.1, on the reverse strand, counting down.
GCAAAATCCAACTGATTAGGGACAAAAGTGGGTGAAACTTAGTTAGCAATTAAAAGTTTCCTCTGTGTGCTCTATATAGCCATTTTAACATTGGCTGAGCTAATTGTTTAAATTGCAAAAGGATTTTAGTGTGAATCCCCTGTATGTTGGTCTCTCTTGCGTTGCAACAAAGATTAAATTAAAATAGAGATAGGGAAATAATTTTGACTGGAGCTACGGCAAGATTTGCTGAAGTTGCTGTGTAAGAGTTTTTACATTTTCCCTGATTAGGGGCTTTCCAATTCTTTCAGTTTATTCTGACATCTCTTTTCATTGACCCAATAATGTCAAAAAAGTGAATCTGTGTTATATGATATACGCATACCATACATATATTTGTCAGGTTGATTAAGATGAAGACTGGATCAGCTAATATTCCCATCTATTAACTCTCTACAAGTTCTCAGAAAGCACTTGGGCATGCATGGGGGATATGTACAGTGATGGGGAAAAAAGTATTTGATCCCATGCGGATTTTGAACGTTTGCCCACAGACGAAGAAATGATCAGTCTATCATTTTAATGGTAGGTGTATTTTAACAGTGAGAGACAGAATAACAAAAAAAATGTTTCTTGTAGTTGGCTACCAGGTTTGCACACATCTCTGGAGGGATTTTGTTCCACTCCTCTTTGCAGATCCTTTCCAAGTCATTAAGGGTTTCGAGGCTGACATTTGGCAACTCAAATCTTCAGCTCCCTCCACAGATTTTCTATGGGATTAAGGTCTGGAGACTGGCTAGGCCACTCCAGGACCTTAATGTGCTTCTTCTTGAGTCACTCCTTTGTTGCCTTGGCTGTGTGTTTTGGGTTATTGTCATGTAGAATACCCATCCACGACCCATTTTCAATGCCCTGGCTGAGGGAAGGAGGTTCTCACCCAAGATTTGACTGTACATGGTCCCATCCATCGTCCCTTTGATGCGGTGCAGTTGAGCTGTCCCCTTAGCAGAAAAACACCCCCAAGGCATAATGTTTCCACCTCCATGTTTTACAGTGGGGATGGTGTTCTTGGGGTCATAGGCAGCATTCATACTCCTCCAAACACGGCGAGTTGAGTTGTTGCCAAAGAGCTCGATTTTGGTCTCATCTGACCACAACACTTTCATCCAGTTCTCCTCTGAATCATTCAGATGTTCATTGGCAAACTTCAGACGGGCCATGGTGGAGAATTTGGAATCTGATTGATTGCTTCTGTGGACAAGTGTCTTTTATACAGGTAGCGAGCTGAGATTAGGAGAACTCCCTTTAAGAGGTGCTCCTAATCTCAGCCCGCTAGCTGTATAAAAGACACCTGGGAGCCAGAAATCTTGCTGCTTGATAGGGGATCAACAAATTATTTCACTTGTTGACATCCAAATTAATTAATTTACAAATTTCTTGAAATGCGTTTTCATGTATTTTTAATGTTTGTTATTCGGTCTCTCACTGTTAAAATACACCTACTATTAAAATTATAGACTGATCGTTTCTTTGTCAGTGGGCAAACATTCAAAATCAGCAGGGGATCAAATACTTTTTTTTCTCCTCACTTTATAAAGAAATTGAATGGGAGGGTTGGCAAGAGGGATAGGGTAGAAATGGCCCCCTCCCCATGCCGCAATCATGCAAGAGTTGGCAAAAGAGATATGGGTTGCAGAGGCACACAACATTCATCTCCGGAGTAAAAGAGCAGGAGGTGCACTGACTTGTCTGCTGGCACAGTACTGGGCAACTGAGACAGTAGGCACAAATTGGGCATCACCTCTGTCAGCCCTGCACTGTGTGGATTTTTGCGTGAGCTGGTGATCTGCAGTTACAGTGTTCTCTAGACCTGGACTGTCCCCTGGAACATTACCCAGTTCACTGGGATTGACCAGGCTACCATATTATGAGATATAAACAAATTAATCCATTCTGAAAAAAGACATTAGCTGTCTGTCATCAGTGATGGGAAACAGAGTCTGTGAATTCAAAGTTAAGTTCAAATTTAAGGCCAGGTAACTGAGCTGAAAAGATAGCTGACTGAAATAATGTTTTCATTTAGGATATTTTGATCTTAAATTCTAAATTCACTTTGAATTCTTACTTTTTTTTTATAACCGTGGTGTCTCTTAGGCCAAGTGAATTCTCACTTCTGTAATAACCCTGTATGTCTCAGAATATCTGATATCATACCTCACAGCTCGTAAAACCCTTAATTATCAAATACATATACACGGCGTGTGCCGTCTAACTAGGGCCATCCACAATGTGATATGTGAGATTTGAGGGAGGGGGGACACTATTCACTAGTACTTGCTCTGCAGGGCAAAGGTTGTAGCCCTCCCCTGACAAATACTGTGATAGGTAAGGAATAAGATTTACGTTTATTATTAAAGATTGGATAACTCTTAATATAGCAGAGAAGTACCTTCCTGTGATCCAAATAGTTTCAGAATGTTAGTAACACAGTACCAAAATCCAACACCCATAAAGTGCTAATGACCTTTATGGCCCAAAGTTCTGTCATTCTGATTACGTTCTTTACTAAGTTGTTATAATTACCTTAATATTTCTTTCAGAAACAATGCCATATTTAAAGTGGATGTATATTATAAATGCGAACTGTCGAAAAACATTTTAAAGATGTGTGTCTTGGCACACACTATTGTAGTACTACTTATTTTGCACATTAAATTATACAGTTCCTTAATCCTTAGCAGTTCATTGGTTCTAGAATATGATACAACACCTGGACATAATCACATCATGAATTAACAGAGTTATAAACACAAGTGCAGTTATGTAGGAATGGATTAAGTGGAAGGTGGTTCATTGAGTTTAGTGACTAGGGAATTGAGGAATACCTGCTCCCTCTATAAATAAGATTGGGTACTCCTTGGCTCTTTGTGGCACTTGAGACAAAGAAATCATTTTTCAATTTTAGAGATTATATATAGGGTAAGTGAGTTATCTGCCCTATACCCATCCTCTTTTATACCACATCCCTCATGGAAGGAGTGAGGCTACAGAACACTGAATAAAGAAAAAGGGATCAACAAATATGAAGAACCCAGCTGACTGGTATAAGATGTCCTACTTTCCAATAAGGGGCAGGGGGTCCTGGGAGGGTAGAGCAAGATCAATATTGCAGAGATTATATCTCTAGTGCACACCAAATTCATTTTAATCCAGGGATACTGCATAACAACTATTAGAGTTTTGAAGATTTTATCGCTGTTTGTTTTCAGTCTGTCCAACTGTGAATATCATCCCACAAGTCAGAGTGTCTGAGAAACCAGGAATAATCACCATGTGTTATTGAGTTATGTCGGTGATACCTCCAAGCTCCAAGCACAAGAAATGCAACTTCTTAACCAGAGCTTAATTCTGTGCATCACCATTGTTCATTCCAGTGTCAGTCTCCTTCAATTACTAACAAACCCTTGTCAGTGCTGTAACATCTGAAGTCAAAGATTAAAGGACCACTATAGTGCCAGGAAAACATACTCGTTTTCCTGGCACTATAGTGCACTGAGAGTGCCCTCACCCTCAGGATCCCACTCCCGCCGGGCTGGATGGCGAGGAAAGGGGTTAAACTTACCTTTATTCCAGCGCCGGGCAGGGAGCTCTCCTCCTCCTCGGCTGAATGCGCATGCGCGGCAGGAGCTGTGCGCGCATTCAGCTGGTCTCCTAGGAAAGCATTTACAATGCTTTCCTATGGACGCTTGCGTGTTCTCACTGTGATTTTCACAGTGAGAATCACGCAAGCGCCTCTAGCGGCTGTCAATGAGACAGCCACTAGAGGATTTGAAGGCTGGATTAACCCATTTATAAACATAGCAGGTTCTCTGAAACTTCTATGTTTATAAAAAAAGGGTTAACCCTAGGGGGACCTGGCACCCAGACCACTTCATTAAGCTGAAGTGGTCTGGGTGCCTAGAGTGGTCCTTTAAACATTACACTCCCAAGTTCAGCGAGTTATTACGTGTTACATATGTCGCACTAATAATTTGCCTAGATCAGGGCTGTCAAAATGAATGTGCCAGCTGTTCAGATCTAATACATAAACAGGGTTTATGTATTAGGTCAAAATAGCTTTTTTTAGGTTCAGCTACTATGACTTCAAATGTAAAATTTTACTTTAAATGCTAGTAAATAACCCGGAAAAGGTTCTTCTATTATTCTCAAAATCCTACGTTAGTAGTTCCCAAACTTTTTTGGAATAAGGCTTGCTAGACAAATATGCATATTTCTAGACACATGTACTTCTTAGTTCTACAAAATCTCAAATGGTAAGCCCAACTGCAATGCAGACACTTATTAAAAATTAAATTTTATGCAGTCAATGTGTTTATGGCATACTTTGAGGTGGCTTGAGACACACCGTCATGCCACGAGTGCTTAAAGGGACACCAGAACCACTACAGCTCAATGCAACTGCAGGCTTCTCAATGTAAACATTACCTTTTAAGAGAAGGTGACTAGTAATTCCTTTAGTGGCAGTCACTTAGACGGCCACTAGAGATGCTTCGTAGTCCAGTGCTACACATTGTGCATTGATTTTATGCATTGATTCAATGCATCTCTATGAGGATATGCTGATTGGTGCTGCCTGGTGTTTAGTCGTACACGCACAGTAGCCTCCCAGTGTCTTCCTATGGGAAAGCATTAGATTGGCTGAGATCATCAAGACTGATGATCTCAGCCATGGAGGCAGGACCAGCCTCAGCGAAACCAGCGCGGCGTGGGAGAAAAGGTGAGTAAAATCACATTTTTACTGAGATAGGACCAGATACCTAAACAGCCACTTCAGAACTAGATTGACAAGAACACATTTGCATTCGTAACACTATAGTGTTCCTTTAAATATCACAGCCTTTCCTTGAGAAGGTTTGACGACATGCAGACTTATTCACTAAAATGAGAATTCAAAGTGAATTCAAAGTGAATTCCAGTTTTGGCCTTGAATTTGAAATTCACTTTGAATTTACTTTAGATTCTTCCTTTAGTGAAAACCCTGTATGTTTATCGGCAGTGATCACTTGTCAACAATCTCATTTTTTTAAAACCACCCTTCTCAGCTAAACTAGAACTAATCTCTTTATATATATTCGTTTTATGACTGTGTCCATATCGACATGGCTCTATAAAAACAAATAAATGTACATTTTTTGCATGCCAGTGGCAGGGTAAGTGGTGGCGTGTGTATATGAAAACATTTTGCTGGCTATTCTCAGCAATTTCAGGGGGTATTACTATGTCAACAAGTGGGGGAGGTAAACTGTTATACTATCTGTTCTGCTTGCCATAGTATAAACACATGCTTTCAATGTGATGTAGGCGTCCCATTTAAATATTTAATTTCATTCCATAGTAAAACTGCCTGAGATAAAAATTCAAAAAATCCCAAGCAAGCACAACAATGTATAGTACATTCCCAATATGATATGTAACTTTTTGCGCTATTCCTAAACAATGCAAGCCTTGTGAAATGATACATTAAAACCACGAGATACATAGTACTGTAGTGCTTTGTGACATTGTTATTGCTACTTGTGACTGCATTGAATAATTGTGAGAAGAAATACAGGCTGTTTAGATATAATAGCCAATGCACTCTTAAAGGGACACACCACTGCCCCTAAAAATAAAAAAAAATAAAAAAAAAATACACACATTACTGTTTAGTAGATATACCCCTAAATTTAAATATTCATTAATTTAATATTGCAGTTTTTATTGGGGAAAAATCTAAAAAGAGTTTGTAAAAGCTGCAGATCTCTTGTCCGTAGCCTTTACAAGCCCTCCCCTTCTAACCCCGCCTAGACTTTCTATGGCCGTCCAATCAGACAGGGTCAAAATAGCTTGTGTGGCCTAATACCGAATGAGGCAAAACCATCTGTCTGAGTACGGAGGGCATTTGGATTTCCAAATGTGGACATTGTTCACACTGTTAAACACTGTCCAGATTTTGCAACCTAGGCAATGACAATGTTTATATTTGTAAGAGAACACACCTCTAACGTCTGGCAGAGATTATTGCATTATTCATATATATATATATATATATATATATATATATGAAAGAATGGGATCCTTTAAGCAGGGGCAAAAGTACAAACTAAATGGAAAGAAATGAACTAATCACATGGCCTGTAGTGCTATCACCTTCACAAAAACTACTGCTTGGCATCATTAAAAGCATGGATAGAGTTTAGAAAGTCAGGATACAAAAATGTTCTGCATGAGCGTACTGTGCGTGACAAAAAGGTAACATGGGAAGTGATGCACTATCCCATGTCACCCATCGCTGAATTACTACCTACACACCAATGATGACTAGCGGATGCATAAAACACATTTACAAACCCATGTCACCCATCGCTGGATTACTACCTACTCACCAACGATGACTAGCGGATGCATAAAACACATTTACAAACTTAGCTTCAACATGTAGCCAAGTTACAATAATACAGTAATAGTAAATGCTATTAAAACAGTTTAAACACCATTTTAATCTGCAGACAAATGCCTATTATTTCCTCTATCAGATACACTATAACAAAATAAACTTTGTCTCAATGAAAGGGATAGGAAGAAGCATTTATTCTCTCTCAAAAATCCTTACTGTACATTCCCCAGTGTACGGCACATGATTCCGAAACAACAAACAGTAACAAAAAAACAAAAACCAACAGACCATGGGAGCCTCAGTAGCGGAATTCATTCCAGTTGTCAAAATATTTTACCCTGAGAACAAACCATTTTCTTTTTTTTTTTATTCAGCAAAGTAAAACAGACGTGAGCGATTATGAATGTACATGCAACAAGGAACTCCCTTATCTTATTTTAGCATTATCATTCTTACTCCAACTCAGTGACAAAAGTCATCCCAAGGCAGTCCAGATCATTTGCACTTGTTAATAAAAGTGGATTAAATTCTGGTGAATGAACAATTCTATTGTCACATCATTTTAGTAACGCCTGGATAGAGAATAGTGCGAGACATAATTATAGTGCATAATTATGCCCAGGAGCACTCATTCTCCTCACAAACCATTTGGAAATTAAACATTATAAGGGAATTATCTGGATTTTATTGTAGGACAGGTATCTATTATATCTGCATTGTCAACTGTCAACACTCTGCGTTCCAGATAATCAACTGCTTACCCCTCTGGTACCCACACTTCTTCAGTTGCCACTATCTGGTTCTCCTGGATCCTAATGTTATTTAATAATTCTATTGAAGACTGTAACTACGAATCTGTGCAAAATAAGACAGGCAATATACATATATATATAATATGACCACGTTATTTGAAGATCCTGTCTTAGAATATGGTACTGCAATCATGGTAACATCTTTTGTGTTATTATTCCCAGTAACAAACAGTCAGGATTCTAACTGCCACTAATCTCATGCAGCACTGGGATAAGTTATGTTTTTTAATGTTGCTCCAACATTCAATATTTCCAGTAAAGCACTATACTATTGCATACTGCAATACTCTGGTATTTTGGCATCTTGTCTACTGGACTAATACTGTTAATCCAATCTACATTATTATACTATACAAACACTAATCCTAACTTCAACCCAAACACTAACCACAAGCTAAACATTTCATGTAAAAGATACATAGCGGTTAGGTATGTTTTGGGGAAAATAATGCCAAGTATGTAAAACAAATGTGCCTGATATGTAGGCTCTTGGTCCTTGAGTATATGCTGGTATTTAGAATGACTAGATATTCCATTGTAAAACGGAGCTAAACAAGATATTTTAGTAAGCAAAAGACTTACTTTCCAAGTTTACAAAAATGACAATGGAAAGAAAAGAACAGCATTAGATTGTTTTACAGAATGTTTATAATCATATGTGTCCCACTTGAAACCACAAAGAGACAATTTATCTCGTTCTGTATTACTGCTTTCAATATGCAGTAAATATTCTATGCACAAATCCCACTGTCCTACTTGCACGTCGCAAATAATCTTCTTAGTGTGTCGGATAGTTCTCTCTTTGATGCCAACCCTGTCACATCTGTTCACTGGATAGGATATCATGCAATAACTTCAGGGGGACTGAAGCGGGTGGACAAAAACAAAAAAAAAAAGCACAAAGCTGTGATTATTTGGTTTGTTCCAAACAAAGTACCAATAGCCGAGGTTACATTACAAAATGTGCCCATTTTACAACGATACAGAATTTGCTGGTGCTAAATAAATAATAAAATAGTATTAATAATTAATAAATATAAAAGGTGGTAAAAGAAAAATGATATAATAATACAGTTCGGTCCACGTCTAGTGACCTACATAATGGCAAGACTTACCAAACCGAACTCCAGGTTACTTGAGAATTAATGTGCCAGAAAATACCATAGCTGCTCTGATAATGGTCAGTAAATATTAATAAAAAAAAATACCGAACTTTTCTGAATGACAGTTTCAAGCAATAGAATTTGCAGTGACAATATAATATGCGGAAACTATGCCAATTTTACTCCACTCTCAAAGTTAGACCCAGATTTGTAGAGGCTGGAGTGTATGCCGTCATATTTTTCTTTAATATCATCAGTAAAAATTAAGTTACTTTTTTCTTTTCATTTCCCTGGCATTCCCTCTTTGTTAAGAGTCAGGGCTTGGCTTTGGCTATACTGGCATTCTAATTATAGTAGTGGACACGTAGGGCAGCAAGCGACTGACCCCAGGTAAGAATTCAAACCGCACAAAAACAGTTTGACTCCTTACAATAAGGGGAGTCAGTTAAGGTGCTTGGAGTGTTCCTTTAATGGATCACGATGAGCCTTCAACAAAACCTAACTAGTCACAATTCCAGTTTGTGACACCATGGATGAAAACCACATTTATTTACTATTATCTGCCCACATTAATCACTTATTAGCCATGGTCGCAGCCAAAAAGGAATTATTGGCACTTTTAACACTAGTATTAGACACTTAGGAAACCTAAAAGGACTTGGAAAAAACTGGAAAAACACCTTTATAACAATTAACAAGTGACCCAACACGCAGAGTGTAAATAATAATAGAAGTAAAACGTATACCGGTCCTTAGAGTGGCCGGGCTTTACATTTAATAGACAGAGAATAGTCAGGGACAAGCCGAACCAGGGAAACGTGGTAAAATAGCCGAGTCATAGGATTACAGAAAGGAGAATACTCAGAATAGCTGAGATTAAATAATCAGAAATACACAGAGAATACAACGCGCTATTGGGAACCAATAATTAGAACCACACAAAGTAATGACCCAAGTTCTAAAAGCCTTTTTATATTATGCCCCCAAATGGTCGATTTAGAATGTTTTGGTATGCCGTAACATAATCAACGTCTTGACATCGACGTGCATGCACCACGTCATAAAAATGGCCGCAGCTACAGCAGGCAACATCTGAACTGCTGAGGAGAGAGGGAAGACCATGAGGACGTTCCCCCTCCACATGGAGAACGTCTCCAGTCTGTGTCCCAACCTGGGCAACAATTACAGGTACCCTGATAACCAGTTCTCCAAAATAATTGTGTGTAAAAGAAAAAGACCTGCAGCGCTGTAGAATTTGTTGCCGCTTTATAAATACTAATAGTCAGTAATTTTTTAGGGCCCTTAAACATTTAAGTTACATGCCCAGTTCATCTTTTCATATCTCTCCCTTTATGTTTTTTCTCACAATTTTTTGTTTTGTTGTGCCCTTTGTATCCCTCCCTTCTTCTCCACTTCCCCCTTTGTTGTATTTGTGCTGTTTTTGTAGTTGCTATTACAGATTGTTTATCCTCCATTTTTGTGCCTCTTTTCTTCTTTTGTGTTTTTCTTACCATTGTGATTTGTAGCCGTGTCAATGGCAACTGAAACCTGTTGAATGCAGCAGTGCTGTAAGCTACACAGCAACAGTCTATATAGTTTATTAAAAAAAAAATACAAAGCAATTATCATGTAAATAAAGATGTTAATGATGATTGCTCATAATGTTGCACTATGCTATAGAACTGGCGCACCTTGTGCTGAATGCAGAGGAATTAACATTAACATTATATTTGTTACCATGGGAATTCTGGAAATACTTAGCATTCTGTCGTATAATTGCCCTTCCAGCATATGGTCCAACAAGCCAGAGATGATTTTAAATCAGATAGTGCTTAAATCTAACTAACTTTGTAGATAGTGTTGGAGCAACATTTCGGTTAATATGGAATTCACATGGAGTGCTGATATAAGAAGGTACTCTAATTGTATGGTCTATGTCAGGTGTCTCAAAGTCAGTTTACTTGGTGGCCACTTGCCTATATGTAGTATGGCCAGGTTCACTTTGGTGCTGTGCTGTGTGCACCAGCCAGCTTCACCACAAAAGTTCTGGTGCACAACTGCCGAATACTGAAACTTTCTAATGAGACAGGCAGGAGCACAAAAATTGCTCCTCAGCCTGGCTGCCACAATCACAACAAATAAAAACATAGTCACGGCCCTGGTGCACACTAAATTATCAGCAATCCTGGCCATGGAGAAATTTGCCTGAGACTCAGAAATACCTCTCTATTCTGGGATAGGTAGCTGTGGGCCACATTAACATATGTAGGGGGCAGGAAATTTCTCCCGGGGAGTTACTTTGCGACCACTGGTCAAGGCCAGGGAAAATGAACAGAGCAACCTCAATATTCCATTGTAATCAAGCACTTCCTTACAAATCAGGTTTTACTGTCACAGCCCACTCAATTCTGAGTTTAGGCATACAGAACCTGAAAGTGAAAGTTCTGAAACCCAACTGCCGAACACACTCTCCATCCATACAGTATCAGGCATAAAGCCCCCCTCCTAGTCCAGACGGCAGGAATTAATTGGGTCGCAAGAAAATTGTATTAAAAACAAATAACAAAGTAGTAAAAAGCAAGTCACATATTGAGAGGGTGTATTTATGTGGAGAATAGTAGGGAATAAGAAAAATAATTATTGGAACACTTGGAGGAATAGAGTGAGGTACTTGAAAGGAGAAACCTGATATTATAGGTAATGGAGGAAAAAGAAAGTAGATAACACAACAGAAGGTTTCCAGAGGATAACAGCGGGTTAGGAGGAGATCAGGGCCAAGGGGGTAAATATGACAAGACCAATAAGGACAGAGGTGTGTAAAGAGATTTAAAGGAACACTATAGGGTCAGGAACACAAACATGTATACCTGACCCTATAGTGTTAAAGCCCCCACTTAGCCCCCCTGGACCAAACTTGCCCCTCTAAATATAGGACCATCTTAAAATTTTTGCAGTCTACTGCTGGCTTTGCCCCTGATCTGCCTGCTTGGCTGACATCATCAGAAGTGGTAGTCTGAGCCAATCACAATGCTTTCCGATAGGATTGGCTGAGGTTGTCAAGGAGGCAGTTTAGGGGCATAGCAAGCACATGTCAAACACAGTTATTGTCAATCAGCATCTCCTCATAGAGATGCATTGAATGAGCAAAGTTCAGTGTCTCCATGCAGAGGGTGGATACAGTTAATGCAGCACTTCCCCAGTAAGCACCTCTAGTAGCCATCTGAGGAGTGGCCTAGGCTGTAATATAAATACTGCATTTTCTCTGAAAAGACAGTTTACAGCAAAAAGCCTGAAGGGAATGATTATTCTAACCAGAACAAATACAATATGCTGCAGTTACTCTTGTGACTATAGTGTCACTTTATAGCTGAAGATGAAAGTAGCAGTGTGGTTGGAGATGGTAGAGTAATCAGACTGTAAGAAACACAGAAAGAATATGAAGACACAGGTTGGGGAATATGCTGACAGCAGGGGACATATTTCAGAGGAATGAGAGGGGGCAACACGAGTGGGGAAGGACAGTGATGTGAAAGGAAGTCAAAGACACAGATTGATGAGAAACAGAAGGATAGATATGTGGGAACAGAGGATAAGCGGGGAACAGACTAGATGACGATACACCGGGGGTTGACATTGGTTAAAACAAGGAAAAACAATGAAGAACACAGCATGGAAAAATGTGAAGGAGAGGGGTCCAGAAAAAATAAAAATAATACTGAAGGTCAGGAGAAGGGAGGCAGAGAAAAACATTTGAGGGGAAAAGAGATATAGAGAAGCATGAAAAGGCAACAAACATAATAAAAAGACTAGCAAAGATCAATTAGCTAAGGAAATGGGGAGAAGACCAGTGGGATTGGTAAAACACTTGGCAAACTAGAGTTAGCTTAGGGTCTCAGAGGTATTAGCAACAGGACACAATGAATTAAACATGTTTAAACACGTGATTTTTAATGATCCATTAACATCTCGATATATTTCTGTGATTTTGAAATGCTCCTTCACACTCTTAAAATAAAAAGCATTCTAGAGACTTCCTTAGCAATACATCACCCAATACTGAAATCATTATTCACATACACGTACATTCTGAAAATGCATCTGTCCATTTTTATGTCATCACACAATTCCGGTTACTGTCTGCCCACATCTCAAGGAGGTTGCTGGAAGTCATTTTAAGCAGTGTTTGATAAATAAGATGTGACACTGTGATTCTAGTACAAAAATAGCAAACCTTCCACAACTTCATACTTATTCAACCATAATATATCAGATTTGTGTATTTTGAAGCAATAAAAATTGGATTAGTCTTTATGCATAACCACCACTGCCTCCTCCGCCTAGTCACAGTGCATTGCAAGGACACTGGGACGATAACTGCTTCTATGGATGTATTAATAAAGATATTTCTTTCTGTGCAGCTTTAACCAGTCATCATGTATACCTGTTCAATGAAAGATTTACAAATCCCACGTGAGCACAGGTGGATCTTTAATTAGCACAGGTGATTCATTTAGAAACTGAGAGGCTGATTAATCCACCGGTACTCAGGTTAGACTTTTCTGATGGAGAATGACGGTCAATATTATTTACTAAATAAGCGACAGATGTTGTGAGCAAAATTCACAAGGATCCTAGGCCAGCCACCAGGCTTGCTGAGCATCCCCAGAAATCCTCACTATCGTTCATGACAAGTGGCTAAGAGTATCCTAAACTACTGAGAAACTTTATAAAAATGCCAATTTCTCTTGAACCCAATGAGGGTTAAAAAAACCTTTATTTCCTTACCTGATTCCAGCGTCGGAGCTCCGCCTCCTTAAACATCATCCAATGGGGTGACCTAAAGCATATGTGCATCAAGTGCCTTAGGCTCTCCCCATTATAAAGAATTGACCATTGACTCAATGCTTTCCTATAGGGATTTCACAAACGCTGGACATCCTCACACAAATCGTGATGAAATCCAGCATTAATTAGGAGACCTAGAGTCCGGTAAACTCCTGGAAGTGTCTTTAGTGGTTGTCTGCTAGAAAGCCACTAGAGGCTGTCTTAGTACTGCAATTGCCGTTTCTCAAAAACAGCAATGCTTTATATTGCAGGATTAAGAGGGACGGGGACATTGCACCCAGACCAATTAACAATAAACTGAAGTGGTCTACCTGCCCATTGTGTCCCTTTAACCCCTTAAGGACCAAACTTCTGGAATAAAAGGGAATCATGACATGTCACACATGTCATGTGTCCTTAAAGGGTTAAATAATAAATAATCACAAATTGCACAAAACAAAGGAATTTTATAAAAAAAGAACTGCAGGGTTTGGGCGTTAGGAAAATTAGCTTCACTTGAATTACAAAATAATGACAAATCCATTGAATTATAGCATGAAATAATATCAGAATATAATAATTAGCTCCTTCATAAAAGATAGAAGTTCAGATAGAAATAAACAAAATTTTCTCTCAAAATTAGGATACATTTCTAGTTCTAAAACCAGTGACAGCTTGATACTAGGAAAGGGTACCAATATCATGCACCGCTTCTGGTAATCCCACAGGGTAGGCTAGGCTCATTAAATCATGGTTTATTCTTTTTGCCAGAGTAGATTTGTTAAATAGGCAATAAACATGATGACAAGCAACAGTGTATATTCTAGGGACATGCAGACATCTCCACTAAACCCTGACAATTGGCAACTACATAAAAGCAAATATGAGGGAGGGGTATTCACAAAGATTTCAAGGTTAATTCATAGTCTAATTTCACATTCAGACCAGAAGAGTCAATCTGAAAACACAGCTAACTTGGATATTTTTTCCTTTTCAGCCTAAAAATTTTAACTTCACTTTAAAAACAATTTGAATTCTGGACCATTAACACTTTAGTGTACAGCCCTGATCCTAACAAGTCTGATTACATCATCAAAACAGACACAGTTCGTAACAAAAACCTTAAACAGCAAAAATCCGGAGAGCAAATACAACACATTTAACACACTCTGATCTAAAAGCAGGAACATATTACTTGTGTTACGGAAACAAACCATAAGTGTGGATTGGATTTTTCAAGTGGTCTGTTAAATAGAATCTTAAACACAATTCACAACACTTAAAAAAGCTAGTCTAATACCTGTCACCATAGGGTAGCAGTTCACATAAACAATATACTTACAATACTGCTTGAGATGGACCGATTGTAAAGCAAAAAGACAGTCTAAGCAACACAAATGGAATGCCATTCATATTAAAATATTCCGCCCAATAATCTTAACTTTCAAGTTACAAATTTACAATAATTAAAAAAAAAGACTACCCACAAAATAATGAGCCAGAGAAATGAAACTATATTTGCTAAATAATGAATTGTAGTAATAAACCAGTCTATAAAATGCCTATTAGCCCGTGAAGCAGCTACAATTAAAGTAGTGACAACTTGCAGACAATTATTATAAGATAAGAAATGTGTCTCATTCCAGTTTAAAATAAAAAGTAAAATAAATACAGGGGTGCTTAAATGTAGCATCCCCACTAGAGTGATCCTGAGTACACACCACTTGATTTACTGTGTTCCATTTGCAAGCATGTCCCCAGTACTCCTGCCTAAAATATATATATCTATTTTAACTCTTTGTGAATAAGGCAGATTGATACAACAATAACAATGAAAATGTAGCTCACACTCCGGGTTTTAAAACCCACACAAAATAAAAGCTATTTTTTTTATAGCTAAGTAACAAGGAACTGTTAAAACCGATAAATAAAATACTACCTTTTAAATGTTCACACATGCTTACTGCTTATTATATGCAGAATTATATATTCAGTAAAAGCAATACAAGTACTAAACACACTAACATTTCTAGATTCTAATCTAGAGGAACTCCCAGGAAGAATTGTACAGCGCTACGGAATGTGATGGCGCTATATAAATAATAAAATAATAATAAGAAGAAGAATAAAAAATCTCAGCAGTTCCTGTGCACATGAAGCAGTTTTGGGGAGGAAAGCACACTCTGTTATTGAATGAGACACATGCAGAAAGCAGTTAGAACGTTACAGACACTGAGGTTCGAAATTCTTGGGAAAGTGTTGGGCGTTTCAGCTCTGTGCAATGCAGTATCTGGGGGTGAAATGTGCCTTCTTCACATATGCATGAAATCCCCATCAAGCTGCACGTTCTTATTATATAATGATAAAATCACCCCCCTCTTACCAGAGGCAGATTGCAGACTTTCCAAGCTCCAGTATCTAGACAGCATCCCTCTCATTCCAGCACCACCCCAGCCAACGTAGCTACTGCTGTCAGAATCCGATCCAGATGAAAGCCCCGAGCTCCCACAGCTGCTGTGGGCATTCATGGCATCACTGGGGCTCTGCTGAGTCCTCATCCGGGCACACAGACTGGAGAGCTGCCTCTTGTTGCTTCTCTCAGGCAGTTGTACCTGGCACTGGAATCTCAGGGCTGAACAGCTAGATCTCTGGGAAGTGCAACCTGACATCATAGGGGGCCTCTAAGGGGACTCCTTCAGACAAAAGGCCATTTATTTCCAGCAGCCTCTCTTCAACATTCCATTCCTGGAACACTGAGTTAGATCAAGGTGCTGCTCACACACTTCTTTGATTTGTCTTAATGGTGTTTGTGGCTTTTTAAAGAGATTGACATCATATTATTCTGTGACATGTACTGTGTGTTTATCATTCTCACCATAACTGCTGCCCAAGCATTGAGGTGTCAACATGTCAAATGATTAGTGTTAGGATTAGATTAATGTTTTACACTTATTCTAACCTTGACTTTAGATAGAAAAAAAAAAATCTGTGTGCGTGGGCGCTTGCAATGTAGAGGCGACAGATTAAAACATGGATTTTGATGCTACCAAGAATTCTGCTGTAACCTAGGTGATGGAGGACTTAGTCGCATATGACGTGGCAGTGAACAATGTTAGTGGTACCACTCTTAGTTTTTTATTTAAAAAAAAAATTATTTTTCATATTTTTAATAAGAAATATTGCATTAAAATCAGCGGTATACTCCAGTCACGCATGTCCCTTTAAAATTAATCTGTCGTGATAGGTGGGCCTTTACTGAAACCCCAACAAAAGGCAATGAATATATCAATTATCAAAGAAACAACTTGTATATTTAATTAAATATTTTAGATATCAACCTTACTTAACATGTAAGCACCAACGCCACCATGCCCACTGCAATGTGGGTTGTAACACCCACACCTAGTTTACTGGACATCGCATCCACAGTCTATAGTGTCCTTAAGCAGGGATATCCTCCCCCACGACACCGATATGTCTACGGAAAAGACATATTAGTCACTCCGGCCATTGCTATACTCCGATAGCTGGAATATGCTTTAATATAAAGATAAATTGTATTCGTAATAAATGAAATAGCTGCATCAATAGTATGTGATATTATCTGATAGGATTTAAAGCTAAAATAATGCAACACATGTACAAACACATTGTGATAAAAATAACGAGGGATGTTCAGCTTTTTGATAGAATAGGTTGTAAATATTTTAGCTGTACATACTGGTGAATGAATCCCACTTTACAAATGATGTAATGTAAGTCTGGAGACTAAGGGCCATAAAAAACTTCTTGTCAAGCACATTTGGTATCCGAGCCTATCGCTAGACAGACCTATTAAATAGGATGGTGTTAAGAGATGGATATTTAATGGATGAGATATTGCAGACAGTTTAGCAGAGGAATCCCCACTTTGTTTATCTCTTATTTTCCTCAGATCTATTTAACCCAATAAAGACCAAAATTTTATTTTATGGAATTATTATTATACAATTTTATAAAGCGTCAACAAGTTCCGCAACGCTGTACAATGGGTGGACTGACAGACATGTATTTGTAACCAGACGAGTTGGACCCACAGGAACACAGGGAGTTCTAGGCCATCAACCTGGCCATTAAGTCCATGTGCTAGTACAGCATGCCCTGATTACTTAATATTTGAAGCTCTATACCGTCCTGGACTCCTGGCACTATCAATGTATGAGTGCAGATACAGATTTTTGCAATGTTGAGACATGTCGGGCAGTGGCGGCTACATTTCCCACAATGCTCTCAATTATTGTCCACTTACTGCTATCTGGAGAGGATTTGCAGCAAATGATATAAATGCAGGAATGAGTAATTGTTTTCTTGTTTAATTCTTTTAAACGCATTGGGCTTGATGCTCTTAGTAGGGTAAAGGTTTACTCTGCTTACTGAATAGTACTTTTCCAAAAGACTTGCATTAGAATAAAAGGGCGATCAAGTACAGCCTAGAATATCCCTTTATTATATATAACAACAACAATATAACAACGAGGAAACAAATGAATGACCGACCACTTTTTATGCATTTCAAGATCATTTTAAAAATCAGAGAACCATAGCGTACCTTTACGAAAGTACAATGTTAAAGGATAGAATATAATAGATACCTGGATTGTGATACCATAGAAATCATGGAAAACAGTAAATAAAAATAATAAATGATGGGGTAAATAAAAAGCAAGATAGTGGGAAAAAAGGTTACCGTAGTACTGTAAAGATAAAAAATAAAATGGGGGCAAATAAAAAATAAAATAGTAAAAAAGAGTGACTGTAATACCATGAAAATTACATTCATTCTAATCACTTCCTCTTTAATGCACAGCCCACCACTGCTGCCTCCTCTTGGAGAAACATTTATAGAATAGAATAAAGACAGTGCATTGATTAAAAAAACAAACTGTCCTGAAAACTTTGAACATTTCATGCTTTTCACAGTAAAGATTGGGCAGATCTCATATACCTCTCGCTTTATTTGTATAAATAGAGTTTGTTTGGTTTTTAGTTTCCTTTTTTCTATTGATAATATATAAAATGGAGACTCAGTAAGATGGAGCAGGATAGATACACTAAGTCATGTTTAATATCAAAGGGTTAATTCACTAAATACTGGACCAAACTGCGAAATGTAGGCTAAAATAGCTGATTTGGAAAAATGCTTAGTTATAATCACCTTTTTTTGCAATTCATAACCCAGAGCAATTAGAACTGTATTACTTGTATGCAGTACCTGGGTATGTAACACGTCTCACGCAGCCAACAAGATCAAGCCGTGTTGGGGTGCTCTGGGAGAAAGAGTGTATCTTCATGGGAAGAATGCGAAATATCTCAGGAGGCGCAGCAGACATTCTTATTCTAGCCTAAGGAGAAAGAGACCTGTCAAGAACTGTTACAAACACAGCTGATTCTCTCTGACACAGCAACTAGAAAAAGTCTCCAGTGAGCGAAGGTGATTGGCAGACAGTGCCATATCAGTAAGGTATAGCAGTTATTTTGCACCTCGGCTAGGGCTGGACTTCCAGGCCTATCACCCTCAAACAATGACGCTGGAATGCAAATATTAATACTGATTTGAAACTGAAAATAATTTAATAAATTCCATAAAATGTGAATAGTGAAAGTGAACCATAACAACACAAGTGGACCTGTTACCCAAAAGAACTTTACATTTAGCATAAATAGCATAAAAACTCTATATAAAACATATATTCCTGACCCTATAGTGTCAAAACCACCATTTAGGTAAATCCCCCCTTTCCCCTCTTAAAAGGTAATAAAACTTACCTTATTACCAGCGCTGCGCGGGTCTGCCAGTGCTGGCCACACCCCGCCTCCTTGCTGACATCAGAATTTATGATTTTTGGGCTGAAATTAGCAAGGAGACGGGTGGGACCACCGGGTTGGCCAATCAGCACCTCCTCATAGAGATGTACTGAATCAATGCATCTCTATGAGAAAAAATTAGTGCCTCCATGCAGAGCGTGGAGACGCTGAACAGAAGTGCTGTACACTGTGCAGCATTTCCCCAGGAAGCACCTCAAGTGGCCATCTGACGAATGGCCATAGGTGGTGTCTCTAGGGGGCAATATAAACACTGAAAAGGCAGTGTTTGTATAAAAACGCTGGCTCAGGACATTACACTACATACCTTATCTTATCTTATCTCATCACTATATACTCTATCTGCCAATACTGTCCCTATCCACTACAACAGCCGCTATCCTCATACTATAGTCTCAAACCCCCTACTACAGTGCCTATGCTCCCTACTATAGCACATATTCCCCATAATAGCCACTATCCCTCCTACTATAGCTTCTAGCCTCACACGATAATGCATATCCCACCCACTGCAGCCTCTATTTCCAACATTACAGCACATTTCACCCCTTAACGCACACACAACAGCCCCTAGCCCCCCCAACACACTCTACAGCCCTTATTCCTTGCACATATACATTACAGCCCTTATCCCCCCCTTACACATACACTACAACATACACTCTGCAGACCCAAGCTTCTTCCAAAATGCACAATACTGCCCTTATTCCCCCAAACACAACCTTACCCCCTATGCTCAACAACAACTATCTACATACAGACCATATTTACATGCACACACATACTACTCAGTAAACAGATCTATCAACACACACAGCAGCCTCCTACACATGCAACACTACAAGCATAATTCCTTTCACACCCGCAACCAAACACATACAGCTTCCTTTGACATACACCACCCCACAAGCATCATCCCCACACATGTACACCACCCCACAAGCAGCATTCCCACACATGTACACCACCCCACAGGCAACATCCCCAACATGTACACCACTCCACAGGCAGCATCCCCACACATGTACATAACCCCACTAACATCATCTCCAGAAACAAGCAACACCACAAGTAACCTACCCTCACAAATGCAACATATCAAACAGCCTCCACACCCTTACACACCCCCAGTACGTATCATCTAAATAACCACCTAGTTACATTCACCACTCAATCATACCCCAAACTAGTCGCATTAATGTGTATATATATATATATATATATATATAGCGGTGGGGGGAGGGGATGCATTGAGGAAACTGGCAAATCCAGCCCTGGCCATGATAGTGTTATCTTACAATATCAATATAATATCACATCTTTATTTCGTAAAAAAAATTTCAGTTTCAATCCAGTACGATTAGTGCAGGTTACCCATATAAGTATTATATTATTTAATAGTTTCACCTGGGGGGTAATATACATTTGTATGAAAATAAAACAATGAAAAAAAAATATTTTTAAAACATATCTCAAATTCATTTTAAAAGGGATTTTAATATTGAACTAACTATACTTAATTCTAGATCTAAAGAACATGTGCCATGAATCTATGACAGACAGATCTGAGCGAAAATGTGAATAACCTGCCTTATAGCAACTCTAGCTCAGCTCAGTAAAATGCTCTAATAACACAATGCACAATTCTATTAATATACGTATGATAGTTTCCCTTTAAACATTAGATAAGCAATACCATTAGTGTAAAGAAAAAAAATGGGTGTTATGGTTAAAATGGCATAATCCATAGCAGCGTAGTGCCAGAGTTTATTTATCTGTGTTGGTATTGGTTACAGCGTTAAGATGACAATTACAGGTTGTCTTCTTTCAAGGGGATTACAATTTACAGAGCTTCAGCTATTGTTACAAATATTTTATACAAGAATTTCATAATTTGAATTGTATTTTATTGTAAAGGTATTTATGGGGCTATATTGTTTATCACTGCTTGCAGAATAAGTATCTTCTAGATCACAGGTGAGCTCCAGTTATGAAAACAAGCCAACAAGCATGGTTTCACTATTTTATATAAAAAAAGGAGCAAATAAATCAGTTTTATTATTATGCCAACTTTGGTAGGTATGTAATAAAATGTTGATAAATAAAGTTTACCACCATTGCGTTAGATTAAAAATGTGTGTGTTCTTTATCATTGCAACAAATACAGGGTTATTAACTAAAGTTGGAGCACAAGGGGAATTCAAAGAGAATTTCAGATTTACGGTAAACGTAGCTGAATTGGAAAAAGTATTTTAGTCGTTTATGCTTTCAGTTCGACTACTCTGGCCTTAAATTTGAAATTCACTTTTAATTCACCCTGAATTCTCACTGTAGTGAATAACCTTGATAGTTAAAGGGCATACACTATGTAGTGTTGATTCTAAAGTGCTTATACATTCACACGTTTCATGAATTCCAAAATAAAATCATGAGGATACATAATGAGGAACCATGTATAATGGAAAAATTATAATAAACTACAAAACCAAAGATTTACCCTTAGTGATTAGATATATTTTTTTTCTAATTTTGGTATATAGTCTAAGTTTGCAAGTTCTTTGTAAAGTCATCAGTCATCAGTCACTGATAAGGAAGACACTCCTAAGTGCAACTAATTGGTCCTTGTCATTGTGACAATAAGTGAATGTCCAGTTATCCAAAAATAACATAGAAAGGCTGTTTGACCCCATGGATAAAATAGCTTTTCATAACCATTGATATCTGCTTGTTATATTTTAGATAAGCAACTGTCAACTATAAGCTACTGCATACATATATCATAACCCTTCACCTTGCCTCTCTCTGGGAGCAACATTGGGATTATGTACAGGGATACATTTACGGACATGCTACCCTTACCCTAAAATGTTACTCCAACCCTACATATTCCCAAACCATTATCATATTGACATATTTTTTTTAAATGATGTGAGTTGTTCTTGTATTGGTCAAGTGATGCTTAGGTTCACTCATGCCCAGCAAGTATTTATGGAACATGAAGTTCAACTCCTGGCAACAATTCTGTTGATTGGATAAGGAAAACCTGCTGCCAAAATTGTGAAGAATAAATCTTCAAATACCAACAGTTTACTTTATCTTATTTGAGTGATAATTTTACAGAGTCAGTGGGGAACTAGGCACATAGGTGCCGATAACAGTAATTGCTTTGTAAAAGGAAATGCAAACTCAGCATCATTACAGCTGTATGGAGAATAATAATCTCTTAATATAATATTTGTTTATTTGACAATCTCTCCATTTCTCCTTCCTTGGTATTTTATGATGTAAAAAAATACCAGAGTTTTGAGGAAAAAGTAAGGGAAGTAAGGGAATTTTAAATTCTATATATAAAAACAGGTTTATGAGGCCTCCATTATGGGCCCAAGAATCCTCTTTCTTAAAAGTGAAGGGGATACCGTATATGGCCGGGGGTCTCAAATGGGATCATTGTACAATGAAGACATGATCAGGTTATTAAATTAATAAAAATATTGAAATCTGCTATGTTCAATATCAATGATATATTAAACATTAGAACGATTTCAAATACTATACTGAATGTTCTATAAAATTAATCTCCACCAATATACAGCTCAATTACAGACCATATATATTAATATGCTTTTTCGACCTAGTAGAATCCTTGGCTTTATTAACTGGTGATAAATATTCTGTCTTTGTGAACTTCCATTTGTCTGTCTGTCCAGTTATTGAAGACATATCCTCTAGTCTAAATCTTGCTTCTGTCAAGTAAATAAAAGCCGATAGATTTCTAGCGCTTGTTGTGTGATAAGGAAGGCAGCTCTAACAACCCAAAACAGAGTCCCTCTTTTCCAACCTTGAGTAAAATGTATGCAAGAAAAGTCAAGTAGCTCCTTGAAAAAACCTTTTCTTGCATAGTGTAATCATGTAACTGGCCACCAAGGAGAAGGCTGTAAATTTCAGAATGAGTGACATCTCCCTTGGGATTTTGGGATACGACAGCTACACTGAAATTTACAAAATTTACAGAATGTGAACGGTCACATCTTCACAGCTTCAAAGCAAAAATCCATCACCTCATTAGCAGACTATTGTAATAGTTCATCTCTGTAATAAGATGGAACTTTAGAAGTTATAAAGGCAGAAAATATGTTCCATTGCTAAAATGGAACAGTGAAATTTCACAAACAGTTCATTTTGTTGCTTATTTTCATTTTATGTTTTTGGGTACATATTGGGTTATTGGAGCACAGTTAGTGCAAACTCAAATACCATAATATATAGCTATAGTATACATGGACATAAATACAATGCAACAATACCTAAAATAAACAAACCGCAGGTCTGCACCATTAAATTGTAGAGAAGATCTGGAAGAGAATAAATATATATACAGTGATCTCCATTAATTTTGGCAGCCTTGTTAAACATGAGCAAAGAAGGCTGTTTTTAATCTTGTAATCTCTTCTTGAAAAAATACGCAAAATACTCTGCTCTCATGCATATTAAATAAGTACAAACACAACACAGGTTTATGTAAAAAAAAAATACAAATCTTTTAAATATATGTGTGGTACAATTATTGGCATCCATTTAGTTAATACTTTGTGCTACCTCTCTTTGTCAAGATAACAGCTTAGTCTTCCCAGATAATAACCGACGAGGTTGGAGATAACATGGCAAGTGATCTGAGACCATTCCTCCATACAAAATCTCTCCATATCCTTAAAATTTTGAGGTGAACGCTGGTGAACTCTCCCCTCCATTTTACCACACAGGTTTTCTATGGGGTTTAAGTCAAATGATTGGAATGGCCATGGCAAGACCTTGATTTTGTGGTCCATAAACCATTTTTTAGTTGATTTTGATGTATGCATTGGATCGTTGTCCTGCGGAAAGATTCAACTACAGTCCATTTTAAGCTTTCTGGCAGAGGCAGTCAGGTATTCATTTAATATCTGTTGATATTTGATGAAGTCCATGATACCATGTATCCTAGCAAAATGTTCAGGTACTCCAGCAGAAAAATATCCCCAAAACATTAGAGAGCCGTGATCATTTTTAACCGTGGGCATGAGGTACTTTTCCATATGGCTACCTCTCTGTGCGCCAAACACACCTTTGTTGTTTATTGCCAAAAAGCCATATTTTGGTATCGTCTGAGCTTAGAGCCCGACATTTGAAGTTCCAGTAGTGTCCGGCAAACTGAAGACACTTGAGTTTGAATTTCGATGATGGTAGAGGCGTTTTTCCTTAAACCCTTCTAAAGAACTTGTGGTGAAGTAGAAGATGATGGATTGTAGTTTCTGACCCCAAGATGCAACTTACTTCTGCAATTCTCCAGCTTTGATCCTTGAAGATTTTTGGCCGCTCGAACCATCCTCTTCACAGTGTGTTAAGAAAATATCTCCTCTTCCAGGTTGGTTCATAACATTTCCAATTGACTGGAACTTCTTCATTATTACCCTGATGGTGGAAATGGCCATTTTCAATGCCTCTGCTATTTTCTTATAGCCACTTCCCAATTTGTGAAGCACACATCACATCCTTAGTCTTTCCAATTGTGATAAATGACCATATTTATAGCCCGGTGAAACAGGAAGTTATGGTTGAACAATTTCCTTTTCCTAGTCGCCCATGTGTACTAAAAACATTTAAATCTCAATGAAAATATACTTCAAATATATTTTTCTCATATGAATTCATAGGGGTGCAAATAATTGTCTCACACATATATTTACCAAACATTTTTATTTTGTTTGGATAAAACGGTGTTGTGTTTGGAATTGTTTGCTATCCATGAGAGCAGAGTATTTTTGTGTATTTTTTTAACAAACGTTTAAAATGTTAAAAAACAAAGACAATTTTTCAAGGCCTTCTTATCTCATATTTACCGAGGGGGCCAATACTAGTGGAGGACACTGTATTTAATATACAGTTACCAGATCCTCTATGTTTTCAGGGACACATACAATTGTGTCATATTTTTAAAAACTACGAAAAACCTTATCCCGCGTTCTGTATATTTTGCAGGATTTTTCATTGCTTAATTAATTAATCTTGTACACCTTCTTCTGATTTCTACATACTACAGGGCAACCCTTTTTATGTTCAGCCCATCAATATGTATATGTGATATGAGTCCCTGAAAACATGGTGAATCTGGTAACCCTATATTTGCATGCATACGTAAATGTATGTACGTATGTATACATATTGGTTTATAGACCTTACAAAAATCAATCTCTGGGTTGCACGGCTGATCAATGCCTTAAAATATATTACACAATGTTCAAAATGTTTTAAAGACATATAACAGCTTAGATAGTATGTAGCATTGTGGATTGTAAGTGTCAAGGCTGTTTTTACAGTCTAGGAAATTCTAGACTTCAACAGTAGATGCAACTTTTAATGCTTTAAATGTTTTTGAATAAATTTGAATGGACAAAACTGAATAAAATAAGGGTAGTTCCTACAAAAAACAGGAGAGAATTTCAAACACCCAGTATGTTTTTGGACAAAGTTAATTTTTATGTAAATGTTGGTATGGAACTTTTTAGAAATATGTTAACTGATGCATTGACATTATTTATGTACTTGTACTTTTGAAACGGAAATAAGAAATATTTCTATAGAAAATATATTCAAAGAATTATCTGGACATAATGATAATATAAATGTTTCGTGTCGCTGAGGCAGTTTTCATGACATCATGAAAACCATTTTTACATGTTTTTTAACCAATGTGATTAAAAGACACTGTTAAAACTTGCGTATTCACCAAGCAGTGTTAAACTTAAACTGCATCCGTCAACATAAAAAAAACCTTTTACATTACTCACAAAGTCCTAAAAAACTGTCTACAAACGTTAACCACCTTATTGTATTTCCCAGAATGCACCTAACCTTCTCTTCCTAATCTGTTGCTTACTTTGCATATTTTTACATTTCTAACTTGTGCAAAACTAACAAGAGATATGCAGAATCCATTCTTGTTTTTTTTTAAATTCAACTGGAATAATGTCATTTAAATCATTTTCACTACTGACCGAATATGTGGATATATTAAAAATTTCTTTAAAACATCCGAACAGTTTTAAAAAAATATGTAGACAGTTTTTACAATTTTGTGGATGAATGCAAAGATTTCCTTTAAGTGGCATCTGCTTTAATGCTACGAGAACCGATTGCATGCCAAACATTCCGTGTTAAGAAGGATAACCTAATATCACATGCAAAGTTTAGTTGAGGAAAAGCAATAGTGAAGAAAAAGGGCAATGTGAAATTTGCCGGAAAAGGAAAGAGACAGACAGACGAGCAAGGCTGACTTGCTTACTGTTAACTGGTTTGCCATGAGGATCTGTGCTTGTGTTGTCTTGTCTGCTTTCTCTAGTGTCCATTTTCGACTCCTTTCATTTACCCATAGGGCATCACAGCTGAAGCTCCTGAACAACGCTTTCACTGTTTTTTGCTCTGAGTCCTTTGGGTTTCCAATTGAAGTCATAAGTGGTAATGTCAAGTTTTTATTGTCACCGCAATTGTTAGCAGAAGCCAATAAGTCAGAGGATTTCCTCTTGAGAAGCAGGGCAATTTTCTCCCTTGGAATCTTTGTTGGTGTTTTTTGATTTTGTTGTCTATTCTCCTGTTTTATCAGCATTAAGTGAAAATGTGATACGAGATAGCTGAAATTCACCTACTGAGATTACACAGCAACATTGCTAATAAAAGATATTACCAATGGAATTTAGAAAGTGTTGGTAGTTTAGAAAATACTTTTTTATCGTAGAAGCAACATGAACTACTGCTAATAATTCTTTGTATTGCAACAATAGGGGTTTATTATTTTTGTAGTGTTGAAGAGAATGGAACTACAGGCAGTTTATTGTAGTAATAAAATTCCGAATGTGCACTGTAGAAGTTCCACATAAATTGTTATTGCATCAAAATTTGAATGCAAATATTATATATATATATATATAAATATATGTATGTAATTATATAATTTTTTATAGGTTATTTCAAATATTCATTAAGTGTTAAGTAAATATTTGATTCCAATTTTTGGCAGAGGTACTTAATATGGCATTTTGTGATAATGTGTCCATGTTACACTCTGTGCCTTAGTGACATCGGTGATTGGAGGAACAAGGCATGTAGATACATTTATTATTTATTATAAAACAATAAAAAAGCATATATTGTAAGTGCACGTATGCCATTTAAAAAACAAACTAAAACGATTAGATCTCTGCTGCAACCACTCAAAGTAAATAATTAAAAATACCAATATTCAGCAATATCCACTCTTCCACTAGCAATAGCCACAGATGGTGGGACACATAAAAGAGAAACAGGACAAGTAATATATATGGGGTTATGTATAAAAAGTGTCTGGCTTTATGCCACGTTTTTTGAACATTTCCCAGTTATACCTATTTATTCACAGTTTTGAAACATAATTTCCTCTTTGTGCCTTTTTCCATCAATTATTTCATATATATATATATATATATATATATATATATATATATATATATATATAATACACACAGGTGGTCCTCGTTTTATGACCTACCTGTTTTATAACGGCTCGCACTTACGACCAGGGGTAATTGTGAGTCGTTGTGGGGATTCCCTGATCTGGTGCGAAATTTCCCTGAACATAGACGAACGCAGCAGAGCAGGGAATCCATCTGATCTATGTTCGGGGAAAATTTCCCCAAACATAGATTTGAGGTATTCCCTGCTTTGGTACGCATGTCTATGTTCAGGGAACATCACTTAAAGGGGTTTTATAGTGTTGGGAATACAAATCTGTATTCCCAACTGGGTGACTATAGTGTCCCTTTGGAGTGTCTCTCACGTTTTTCTTTTGAATGAATAATTTTCTGTCCTATTTTTCTCCTTTTTAAAAAAAAAAAAAATTCACCTTAGTTTTTCAGTTATATGTAAGAATAAGCAGGGACTATGTTTTCTTATGGAAAGCAAAATCTTTGGCAAATTTTTACAATGGGCGGAGTGTGAGGAACATTCCATTTCAAGTGCTAATTTACCCACAGTCTAAAGAATCCTACAGAATTGCAAACCGCAGACTTCATGGAATGAGGAGAACAAAATGGAGATGCCCAGGTATTAGGATCCACCACATGGGAAAAAAAGATTATAATTATAAATCAAGATAAATGGCAAAGAGGGACTAAAATCATTAAGTTACAAGGGGTATAATGAAAGGAAAACTACAATTAAAAAAATATGGTAACGCTGCTTTAAAGGACCACTATAGGCACCCAGACCACTTCAGCTTAATGAGGTGGTCTGGGTGCCAGGTCCTTCTAGGGTTAACCCTTTTTTTAATAAACATAGCAGTTTCAGAGAAACTGCTATGTTTATAAATGGGTTAATCCAGCCTCTAGTGGCTGTCTCATTGACAGCCGCTAGAGGCCTTCAGCGTTTCTCACTGTGATTTTCTATGGCTGGCTGAATGCGCGCGCAGCTCCTGCCGCGCATGCGCATTCAGCCAAAGAGGAGGAGAGGAGGCGGAGAGGAGGAGAGTACCCCGCCCGGCGCTGGAGAAATAGGTAAGTTTAACCCCTTCCTGGCGGGAGGGAGACCCTGAGGGTGGGGGCAGCTTCAGGGCACTATAGTGCCAGGAAAACGAGTATGTTTTCCTGGCACTATAGTGGTCCTTTAACATGCTCTCATGATGTGAGTGAGATTCTCATGTACACATATAAACGTGGTGCTTATATACAGATTACACTATGTATTGTTTGTTATGCTTGTTTTTCCAACAAAGTAAATACTGCTGAATGTAAGTATTTTTGATTACTTAAATATCACTTTTTTAGTTTATCATCTTATAAGGGGTTAATTTTTGGTTAATGGCAATTGATGAAATGAATACACACAGATACATTTTGCAATATCACTTGTTTTCATATTATTTTTTTGTTAATAAAAACACATTATGTCAACTTATATATATTAACATATATTTTTATATTATAAACTATATCCATAAAAATGAATTTATTTAGCTCTGAAGATTTAAGTGGTAAAATCTGACAGGCTTTTCCCTGAGATTCTAATTGAACCATTGCAGCCTTATTCTGCCATCTAGTGGAATAATTAAAATAATATCATTAAAAATTAGTCTCTATTGAGAAACAACTGTAGTAGTGAACATTTCTGTTTCTAATCGTTGAAACATATTCCCATTAACAGTTAAATGTTTAGCATATATATATGCCATAGTAAAATAGCATGAAACCAGAGATCCAACTGTATTAAAAGTAACACCTCGTGCACTATAACCGCTGTAGCATACTGTAGTGGTTATGATACGCTCCCTCCCCCTAGCCCACCCTTTGTAAGTAGTCAAATAATTTTAGAAAAGTTTAACTTCTTACCTGGAGTATGCAGCATATCGCTCTCCGTCTGCTCTGCAGCTCAATGAGAGCTAGAAGCTCCTGCAGGGGAATTTCTGTTAGCTCTCCTGAGCTAAGCCCTACAATGCAGCGCTTAGTGTTTTCTGATCACTCTCAGCCAATGCACTACGATCTGCACTAGGCTTAGCTCATTGAACTGTAGTGGAGGTGAGATGCTGCACCAGCTAGACCCCAGGTAAGAAGCCCTACACATTCCTAAATTATTTAACACCATAAAATGAGGTGGAAGGGGGAAGGCAGAGCACTCCTTAACCATTAAAGTGCACTGTAGTAATTATGATGCACTGAGAATTTATTTAATAGAAAATATTTGGGCTTTTAATCCTATGGTGCTCAGAGCACCGATGCCCAGCCTTTGTATCCCAGATATTTCTGAATTGCATTTGTGATGATGTTCCATCAAATGTAATGTGTTATAATTCGGATTATCCAGCAATTCCTAGTTTATGCATCACTTGCACAATTTTAGAAATTACATTATAAAGGGGAATTACAGCGGGAGTGCAAGCATATCAGTAAAGAGACTAGGAAGCAATCTTCGGGTAAGTATAACATTTAATATCTAAAGTGTCTGCTCTCTTTCTCTATTTTTTTTATGTTTATGAGAGTTTAGGCTTAACTTTACAGTCCATGCAATTGCATGTAATCTCTAATAGTGTGAATTAAAAGCTGAAAAAGTATGAAACTTTATGAAATAAGATTTGATTGGAAAAAGCATAATGCATACTTACATCATCTCTTAGTATGTCACTAGTTGAGGAAGCAGTGTGTAAGCTGGCTTGTGATTGGCTGCTGATGCCACTATCATCCTTCTGAGACTCATTATCCAAACAATGTACCAACCAAGGTTTCAATATCATTGAAATGTCTGGTGAATCTAGACAACCTTCTATTGGAGAACAGTTTCCCAAAGAAGTCATCGAGGTGGCACTCATTCTGGAATTGCGTAAACTTCTACGTTGAAAGCTGGGCCATTGGCTCTGGGGTTTCGGACTCATAGGGCGACAAGGCATGGAATGTATATCATAATTTGAAAATGATTGAGAATGGGGTAGCATGGGCTGCTGTTTATATACTGATTGTGTTTCATTTGATTTAAGTATAGTAGAAATATCTGATTCCTCACAAAAAGAGTCTACACTAGCACCGATCTTAGAAGAACAATGAATATCTAAATCTTTACTTGTGTGATTTTCTGAATTTAACTCTGAAGAGTTGTCCTCACTTGATTCTGAGTTGGTATTCGTTCCTGGAGATACACTGGTTGGTGTATCTAGAATTGGTGACACATTTCCATTGGAATGTTCCAACTTATCCTTAAATGGTCTCTTCAATTTGCTTGGGTTTATAATGTTTGTTGATAAACTCAACATACTTCGCCTTTTAATTAAATCTTTGTCTTTGGATTTCCGAAGAGCTCTCCATGATGTTTGTTGTGGTCTAGCTTTTTTCTTTTCTTCTTTAGAAAGATTGTCACAACTCTGATTTTCATTTTCTTTCTCCAAATTTTTAAAATCGAAGAAACTTGAGAAGGATTTGTGAGCCCATGACAACCGTTCTTTCAATCTATTGCTTTCTGCATTCTTAGTCATTTTTTGGTCCTGAGTGTCGATTTGTGGCTTGTTTGAATTGGCATCCTGTGACATTTCTGTTGGGTTAGGCATACTTACATTTGAAACACTGTTTCTGAATCTGGCAAAATTATCCAAATCTATTCTGCCTGGTCCCGATGCTTTTCTCATACTCCTGTTATATAAAAAGCTGTTACCAAACAAATCATCATCAGAAATATCTGAAGCCTGTTCATCTTTGCACACAATTGCTAAACGTCCACCACTTTTTATAGCAATTTTACAAGGTTGTAAACTATTGCACTGTGCATTATTTTTAACATCTACCTCATTAACCATATCATTTTCTTCCTCTTTATTACCTCCTTCCACTGATGTGAAGTTTACTACTGGTATTTCAGAGAAGGAAGGAACAGCTGAAGGTTCATCACCTGTTTCAGGTATTTTGTTTTTAGCAGCTGTGTCAAATTCACAGTTATTCAAATATACATCTTTGTCCTCAATTTCTTGATTGCTTGTACTATCTAACCTAGAACCTTCACTTTCACTGGTCATTCCTGGCTCTACAATGTCCACGTATTTAGAGTTGGAAGACTCACACACAGTTTTCATTTCTTCCTGATAGTATGCCATGAATATACCATCATTATGATCTTTCAGCTGTGACTCTCCAATACTAGTTTCCGTACTTTCATAAATATTGATATCTTGAGGCTCGGAATTGTTTATATTTTGTTCTTCAGAGGTATCACTATCTAAATCTAGTTCAGTAGTTGGGAATTCCGTAAAACGGAAGTCGTACTCATCTGAACCACTATCTGAGTCTGTGGTTACTCTTTCACAAACAATATTTGTATATAATATATTATATTTTATGTCATCTCCATAACTATCTGATGAACAAGTTCTGTCTAATGAGCCTTGGATGTTTGTTCTTTGCATTTCTGGGCTTGCCTGAAGAGTCATGTTATCTTGACTAATGTCAAATGAAGTGGAAAGAATCGTTCTCATAGCTATATGTACATCAGTAGAAATATCTTCTTCTGTATTGTTGTACTGAGCGGTTGTCTCCTGCTTGCAATCTGTAATATTGTTGGCTAATTCTCCATTGGAGACCTCACTGGAACATTCCTGGGTGAAGTTACTGATGTTATTACTTTGTCCCCCGGCACTAGCTATTTGTTCTCCTGTTGGGTCAAAACATTCAATCTTATTCCGTGTAGCCTGAGCATCAGTACGTTCAATGGATATTATAATAAGAGGCTTGATGGTTAAATCGCCTGATGCACTATGATTTTTTGTGGGTAACACTTCCAATCCTGCAGGTGTCTCTATATTGTTAATGTCACACTGTACGTCTGTTTGTATCGGCTTATCATGCTCGGCTTTGGTGGAATTTGTTTGCCTGTGTTCCGAGCAATTTCTGCTGTATGTTGTTTTCACAGAATCAGCTACAATTAACAGTGCCTTTTCCCTGGGGGAATCTCTATCTGATTTTGATGTAATGCTACAACATGATTTTAGTTCTTCCCCTTCAGCATCTAAAGAAATGCTTGCTTTATAGATTGAGTTTATGTTGGCTGCTGATAAAGTGTTTTCCTCACAACTGGACTGTGAAATATGATCAATTACTCCATTTGCTGAGCTATACGTATCTCCTTGTTTTATTGCACCAGCGTTTGGAGTCGCTAAACATCCATATTTATGCCCTTCAGGTGTGTTCACAAAGAGATGCTCGTTAGAAAGAGAGTTTTTTATACTTATCTCCTCTTTATTTGTAGGATCTATATTTCTGCAGGACGTGCTCTCTGGAACTGCACTTTCATGGTCACTTATTGTGACCAGAATATCAGATAGAGATTCGGTTCCACTTCTTAAAGTTTGGATCTCAGGCTGTGTACAAATTTGGCAGTCATCAGATTTTGATACAGCACCTGTTTCTTTTAGCCTAGCAGTCTTCAATTTTCCTGGTAAATTTGAACCAAGCCTGCAAATTATTCTCTCTTCACAAACTTTCACTTTACTTTGCAATCCATTGACTGTTACTTCATCATCAGAAGTTTTGTTACTTGGTTCGGAGTTGGGTAATGGTTTTAGTACAGTGAATTCCTGTTCGGCCTGCGAAGAGTCTAGTGCTACTATTTCAGATGTTAAATTTGATTGAGGTGTTATCAAGAAGTGCTTAAGGTGTAAACAAGAAGAGTTATCTGCCTGATCCTGATAAGGACAGTCTCCTTCTCTTGTGTCAGAGGAATGTATATTGGTCTTATTTTCAGTGTGTGTACTTGTCAAGTCCTCTTTTTCCAAACAAGTGCAATCTGTTGTGTCACTAGAAATGGACTCAAAGTCTGAAACACTTTCAAAAACTTCACTCTTTAATTCAGATGGACTTTCACTGAAGTACGACCGAGCCTCAAAATAATCTTCGTCTTGTTCCTGACTAAATGAACTTAGTTCCGATGGGCACTGTACTCCATAGATGTCATCCTGAAATTCTGGTTTATTGCTAGAATCCTCATTTGGCTGTGGGGTCTAGAAAAACAAAAAACAAAACATTCATGCATTAATGCAGATAGGAAATAAACCCAGCAATGAAATGGTCATGACAGCGTCAATAAAAAATACCAGAAAATTGATTGCATATTCAAAGAACAAGTTCCATAAAAATGTACACATTCATCATCCGTTGCATGCCTATCTGGCAATCAGATAGCCAAGAGAGTTTCCTGCCTAACCCATTTGATCTATAGGTCAGATTGGGATTCATGGACTGCACTGATCTTGGCACTTGCCCAACATACGTTTCTAATTGAGGAGAAATGATTGGCTAGTCAAGTGCATGCACAATTTGTCAGCAAGTCTCTGATTGGACAATTTACAGCACAAACAGGAAAGATGGATGCTTACAGTAGCTGCAGAAAAAAGTTCTAATGCAAATGTAGACTAGCCTTTTTATACTTCCAAAAAATATGCAAACAATATTAAATGCATGTTTGATTTCTTGAGGGAAGTATACATCTACTAAAAATATATTTTTTTCCCATGAAGAGCTCATTTAATGACTCATGAATTAAAAGACTCCGTGAGTCTACATTTACAATATAGGTTTGTACCACTATATCAATAATACATTACTTTTAAAGAGAAATTGATTTCTAAACTATAAGGGAAACAATGATCGTTTTAACCTTAGAAATATTGTTGTTTTTTTTTCACATGATCACTCATATTTATATTTTGTATTCATTTACTGTTTTGTATATACGGTATTCAGGTTTATACAGAATGACATCATCAAAAATGTAATAAAAGAGTGATCTTTTATTGTCAGTGTGTTTTTGACGTATAACAGACATTTATGAAATGCTAAATATAATGTGTAGATAGACCTGTTTAGTTTTATGTTTTTCTAACCTAGTTCTGCTCACACTTCAATTAAATAATAAAACTATGTATATTAAATGCAATTGATATGACACCAAGAATATGCAATAAACACGCCTAATTGCACCATCACTACACACATAACCATGCAAGATATGTGGGTTTAGTAATAGAATTAGTATACTTACAGCCAAAAACTAAAAATGTAACACACCAGGATGCAACTAGCAAGAAAGTTTTTTTTTTTTTTTTTTAAAGGATCACTATAGGGTCAGGAACACAAACATGTATTCCTGACCCTATAGTGTTAACACCACCATTTAGGTTGCTTGCCCCCCCCCCCCTTAACACCTTATAGAAGTTTAAAACTCACCTTATTACCAGCACTGCGCGGGTCTGCCGGCACTGGCTCGCCCCCTTCGTGACATCATCAAAGTGGCCGATTTTTTGCGAATCCAATGCATTGGCTAGAATCGGCACGGGGGCGGGGCCAAATGCTGTGGCCAATCAGGACCTCCTCATAGAGATGCATTGAACCAATGCATCTCTACGAGGAAAATTCAGGGTCTCCATGC
Source organism: Pelobates cultripes (assembly GCA_933207985.1). NCBI lineage: Eukaryota > Metazoa > Chordata > Amphibia > Anura > Pelobatidae > Pelobates > Pelobates cultripes. The sequence goes on along the minus strand of OW240913.1, from coordinate 67,480,059 downwards.
AGAGCGTGGGGACGCTGAATAGTAGGGCTTCTTACTGTGCAGATAACAAAAAAACTAGTAAAAATGGTGCTAAAATAATATATACAGTTCAATATAAATCTAAAGCACTATATATCGTGAAGAAGCTCCACTCACATAAGATACAAAAAAAAAATAATAAAGTGCGCTGTGCCTTTAAGACCAAAACCAATTTATGAATAATATAAATACCATATACAAGTGGATAAGATTCACATAAAGAACAATGACAGAATAAAGTGCACTGTGCCTTTAAAACTATAAATCAATTTTTTATGTATTAGCATGTTACATATTCACAAATGGCTCTCAGACATTGTAGTAAAATAGAAATTATCTTTACTTCAATACACACACACAATAACACAACACAAAAGAGACTAACACAACAGAACAAGTGCATAACTTCACTATGCTGCCATCTACAGGAAGGTGGACTGCATAAATCCCAATACATAACACAATTGCTGAATAATATGAATACCACATAGATGTGTAATAGCATAACTGAATCAAAAAGTGTTACGGTGCACTAGTGATAAAATCACACTGATAAGTGCAAAGTAAGGACAAAATGTTAATACCTCACTTTTAACCCCTTAAGGACACATGACATGTGTGACATGTCATAATTCCCTTTTATTCCAGAAGTTTGGTCCTTAAGGGGTTAAGAGACTCTTGAAATTGCTTCTGTCAGAACTTCAGTGCAATTCTGTGGCTCTTTGAGGCAGATTCTGTGAGGTGGGAGATACTTACCCTGCTTTTTATTATGGTCACTTGATATGCATGACTTGATAAATAAAGAATTTAAAAAAATAATAAAATAAGTTTGCTCTGGGCAATTGCTGCCTCTTGAGTTTATCTTCACTGAGCTAAACAAACCAGGAAGTAACAGGACCGGTTATCTGATTGACAGCCTTCTTACTGTGCAGCCCTGAGCCAGGAAGCCTCTCTAGTGGCCATCTAAGGAGTGGCCACTTGGTGGTGTCCCTAGGGGCAATGTAAACACCGCCTTTTCTCTGAAAAGGCAGTGTTTACATGAAAATGCCTAAAGGGAGCAATTATACTCACCAGAACAATTACATTAAGTTATATTTGTTCTGGTGACTATAGTGTCCCTTTAATTACGCTGCTTATTTTCTGCTATATAATGTTGACTTGTTTTGTGGTTGTTGGAAAGGGTCGATGCATATCTTAAAGGCATACTCTGGGAACCACAACAACTCCTCCGTTCCTAACTTCAATGCGGAAGCCTCGTTCTTGGTGCCAATGATATGTTGAGTGTATGAGCTGATTATCTCTGCCTTTCACTGGCTTCCCATTGAGAAGAATGCATGAAAAAGATACAAGCACTAGTTAGCACAGAGAACTCAGTGTTGCCTTTTTACATACCTTTGTGACCTAAACAGCTTTGAAATATGTAAATAAAATGATCTTAACAACAACTGGGAAGGTTAAAGGAGACTTTTCATCCATAAAAAACTTGGGAATGACAAGGTCAACTTAGGCCTTAGGCAGATAGGCATACAAATGTAATATCACTGTGTTGGCATATAAGTCAGTAGCATATGCATATATTAAAATATACACTTAGCTGGAGTATTCTGAGATTCATGTTCTCAAGGGGCAATGTTCCCCATTTGGATCACTACCTGTACTAAAGAGCACTAACTTTGATTGAACTTTGAATTATCACGTACAGTGTACTTCCTCCACCCAGCATCACTAGTGGCAAACACAGGTATTGCCTGCGGGCATTAACTTTACTTTATGGGAATTGTGTCCACGATTAGATAACATTGAAATATGTTGTATAGATCTATTTTTTAAAATGCTTATAGATCTGAAATAAACCACTAAAAATGTAATTATGCTTGAGATGCTAAAATCAACAAGCTTAAAAACAAATGATTAAATATAAATCAGAACATATAAATAACAAATGACACTAAAGGAGAGGGAGCAGATACCTGATTCACGGAAATAGCATTTCATGGTTGTTATTATTGTAGCAATGCTAACTTTAAGTCAGCCATTAAAACCAGTCAGCCAATAGGCCTGCCAGTAAAGCAGTGGAAGGTATGCATGCATTATCACTCTAGTGATAAACTATAAAAATTATAATTAATCATCAATTAAAGGTGATCCGTCACCCTTTGACAACAACCATCCAATAAACACTATCTCTTGTTCAGACATGCAAGAGTAATCAAATGGGACAATTTTGAGCACAGAATTTGTTTTTGTAGGCTTTTATATTCTTTAACTCTTTGGTTTTTTTAAAATTCTTTAGGCATTAAAAATTACCATTCATCAATTCTAGTATACAAGCCAAATGGTGCCAGAATATGTTTAAATAGCCACACATGATTCCGATAGGCAGTGTCTGCTGGCTTAGAACTTCAGAAACCACATCGACCTACTGCACCCTTGCAGGAGATAGGGGATGGAATACGACTGAATGATAACATTGGAGAAGAAATATGGCCTGCTCTTTGCCAGGCCTATGCCACCTTTAGCATACTGAAAGGCAATTAAAGGGACACTATAGGCACCCAGACCACTTCAGCTCATTGAAGTGTCTCACCACACTTAACCCTGAGCATGTAATTATAATTACCTGCTAGGGTTAACTCCACCTCTAGTGGCTGTCTACCAGAAGTCACTAGAAGGACTTCCGGGTCTTTAGACGACTTTTGGTTGCCTATATGACGCTGGACGTGCTAACGCTATGCATGAGGACTTCCAGCATCACCTGAATCCCCATAGGAAAGCATTGCATAATGCTCTCTGATGGAGCAATCCTAATGTGAAGGTGGACCCAAGCCAGTGCTGAGGGACATTGGTGCCTGACCCAGGTAAGTGACAGAAGTGGTTTTTAAACTAGTTTGTTTTTCTGGCACTGTCCTTTCCCTTGATTTTACAGCTATGGTCAATGAATATATATATACATATTTTTTTAATGAACAAAATCCAATGTGTTTATTGTTTAAAATAAAATAAGATAACTTAATGCTGTATTTTTAATGGTTACTGAAATGAATTTATGCATGTTTCTTCAATGTTTATATTTTGATATAATGTAGCCATTTACCTGGGAGCTATCTTGTTTTACTCAGTTGGTATAACTTGGTGAAATTTAAACTTGAACCCCTCGATACATTATGATAGGTGGGAGATAGTGGCATCAAAAAAGAAACCAAGGACAGATGTCAGAGAAATCACCCCCTAAAAATAAGCGCAACACAGGAAGAAGAAAACATATAAGATTGTCAGGCGAGAGAATGAGCAAGTCTAAGTTTAAATAGCTGGATGCTGCCATGCTCACGTTGAGGCTGTGCAGCATTTTGGTGTCTTTTTGACATGGGCCTCCCCACTTTACAGCCCTTATATATACGCCTCATTGCTCATCACTTTTTAATCGTGTAGCAGTCCATATTTCTGTACTCCTCCATTTCGTCTTGTCCCTTTTTTACTCTTTTGTCTGTTTGTCAGACTGTATTCTACATTAAAGTCTGGCCGCTCTAAGGACAGGTAGTACGTCTTTCACCGTGTGCCCTAGCTTTGTGTTTGTGGTGTATGAAATGTGGATATGTGGTATTAAAAAGGCACATTACATGCATGACTATACCGCGGAAGAGCTAGTTGGGGAAGGAAGGGGTTGTTCTGCCCCACATTCCATGCTAGATTACATGAAGGTGACTAGTTCTAAATGCATGCCTCAGGTCATGGCATGCAAGTGACAGAAGGCTTCACATGCAATGACTCGTCAAGGCACTTGAGTAATGCCTTAATTCTTCAGCTAAGGATTGTGATTAGATTTGCCCAGAATTCACACACTAGTTCTCTTTGTGCTGAGTATAAGTCACTTTTAGCCATTACTTAAAACTACCCAAACTCCACCTGCATTACCTGGACTTACAGCAAGGAATTTAAGCAATAATCTACCATTTCTGACTGTGCCTTGCAGCATTACAGCTTGGGTATGTTCAGACTGTGGCACGTCAGTACAGGGCTCCAAGGGAACTCTTGCATGCACATAGCTCCCGCTAAGCTAGCATGAATCTACAGGATCGATGTGCTCGTACATGACTGCTGTATATTTCCTTTTTTAGTTTACTTTCTCCAAGACACCGTAGAAATATCCAGGAATAATGGAAAATGTGTCCCAAATCAAGTGTGTAACATTAGATACAAAGCAGTTTAGAGGTATAGTATTAATGGAAAACTGCTACATGTTATCATAAGCAACTGCCTCTATGGTCAAAAGAGGTTACACATTGACCACATTTTATCGAACAATGCTGGCTCATTTAGTGATGTTGTACAACAGTATGCAGCATTCACATGCTTGTCAATTGAAAATAGTTTCTTAATCATGTGGGCAATTTCCCACTGTGATTAATTCTTTCATCATGCTACCAATCTATCTATAAATCAATGAATTCTACATACACAATAGGTCTGGCATCCCTAAGAACAGGTTTAACCTACGAGGTCACATAGGTATTAGATCCATTTTGCCCCTGTCTATTCACGATTTTTAACTCTGGCAGCAGGCGATATGAAACAAACTACGAGAAGAGAATTGTTTTGCTTCTGAAAAATGTAGAACTCTTGATTTTAGTGCTATGGGTCAATGGCAGCAGACAGAAAGGAAACAATTCACTAAAACATAATTTGCATAAGCTGCCTTTCAGTTATCATAGCACAGTGTCATAGTCACTTAGTCACGTGTCTAAATCTGCCATAATGACTCTTCTGTTTCATTATTTCTCAGTAAGCCTTTATAATTGGGTGTGATTAATCTAGGCCATTGCTTCTTGCTTAGCAATAGGTGTGTGATTGATTGCTTTTGTTTATTGTCAAACCAATTTCCACAATAATTAAAACATCTGAACAAAGACTTAATTTCCTTACCTACTTTTGTTACCTGTTTGTCACGCTTCTGAATACTAAGAAATGAAGGCTTGTGTGTACAAGAATATATTTATATTTCTATATGTAACAAAATGTATTCGATTTTTAGAAATTTACACAATAAAATCAATTGCTGTAGGATGGCTCTGCTCAAAATTTAAAGGAACACTCAAAACACACTAAGCTCTGCAGCTTACTGAAGTGATTATGGTGCAAGGAGAGCTCTCCTGGAACCCAAAGCCTACCCAGTCCAAATCTGAATGTAAAATTCGCTATGTTGTGCTTTGGATGCCTCGAGAGCGCTGTTTTTTTGTGTGTAACCTCTTGAAAACAAAATCTGGAGGCACTCACTATAACCAATACAATAAGCTGTAGTGCCTTTTTTATGTTAGTACATACCAGTTTAAAAGGAAGTATCAATGCCATCTAATTTTTAGTCTTCCCATATTCAACAAGGACAACACACGTTGCTGGGAGAAGCCATCTTTATTAAAAGGAATTCTTATCTTATGTAGTACAAATGATGTCTTAATATTCTCTTTCTTTCAAGAAAACTCTTTGATAAGTGTTTTAAAAATGTGTTTAGATAACATGGACATTCCATCACTTATAAGTTAGTCTCATCACAAATATGTATTCAAAGCATAAAAACGTAATTAAAACTGCCTTGAAAACAACATGGCCGCTCTTTTTATCTTCCTAATGTACACATGGAGATTGTAAATTTATAACAACAAACAATGACGTTTTTAATATGACTTATGCTTTATGCTTTGTCCTGCCACAACTGTAATGAACAGTGCCTTAAACCAAATTAAGTTATATGCCTAACTTAACATAATATTTAGACTAATGGTAGATAACCTTTGGCACTTCAGATGATGTGATTTAATTTCCCATAATACTCTTACAGCCATGATGCTGGCAAAGCATCAAGGGAGATGTAGTCCACAACATATGGAGTGACAAAGGTTGCCTACCCCTGATTTAGACCATGGTGTTGTGATTGAATTCTGACAAGGTTCTCCAATAAACCATGAACTGTCTGGAAGTCACCTGGGATATGCAAATCTTACATCAAAATAGATTAGTTAGAGAAATCCTCCAAGTCAATTATGTTTCCAAATGAACTGTTCTTAATTAATCATGGTGTTGTGAGTAATTGTTATGGCCCCCATGACTTTGTTTAGCCCCGAATGACAGTTATGAAGTCCATTTTGTCATCGGACCATGAGAACAATTTTCCAGAACACAGATAAAAAGGGTGCATTTATCAGGCAAGGCTTTGTGGTGTTTCAAGAACAGAATTGCACAATGTAGCCTACAATATCTGAATTAGAAATCTCTCCAACTTAGCTGAGTTAAAGAGGTTCTGCTGTTTCTGCTTTTTGCTTCAGCTATTTTGAACACATATTGCATACAGGTTTTTGTCACCACAACTTTCCATTTAACAAATACATCCAGTGTGTCACTCTTTGACTACCCCAGAGCTGCTAAATGAAGTTGGATTGTACTGCAAGAGATAAGCCTGTCATTGCCAAGTGAATGGCAGTCTCCTCATAGTCTGCCATGGGAAAACTCCTATTCATTTATCAGAGATAATAGTGTGTCTTATCATAGAGTTCAATCCTAAGTGAGAGTGTAATACAAACATGGATATCCCACTCTCCAAGCTGCTTTCTACCCCTTAAAAAATACATTATACTCAGAATAAGTCACAAATAAGAGGATGATTTCATTAATGTCTAAAAAAACGACATCAACGTAAAAATATTCAATAAAGAAACGACAAGCATACATATAGCTGTCTTCACAATCAAATTAAATCAATAAGTCAACAGTTCCTGAAAACACTGGATCAATAATCAGAATACTGGTTATTAATAGTTTTAACTATTTGAGTGCCATTTGAGAAAATTCCAATGATTGCTTCTACAACAAACTTTCTTACAGGCATGACGATTGTATAAAAAATTTAAACTAACTATTTGTAAAAAAAATTATACATGGGGTCCATCGAAGGGTATGTGCCCCATTATGCTCCTTTAAATCACTTTTGTTTAGGGAATTTGAAGCTAAATATGCCATAGGCAGCTGTTCAGTTGGTGCCTTTGGTCAGGCCTGGGTACAAGGCACAGCAATCTGGCATGCAAAGAAATAAAATAATTGCCCCCATTAACCCAATGCTGTGTTGAAATGTATTATAATTCTGCAGCAATTATTTAACTGATGGATAATATTTTACCTTTTCTATAGTCTTCTATCTTCTCTCTTAGTCAGCATGAGAGGAGCCCTGACTGTGCTGCTCAATACTTGAATGTATAAAAGAATATGACAAATCTATTGTCTGTGGTATTTTACACCGTCATTAACAGACGTACAGTACCGGTCGAACAAGTTTTTGGCAGAGATATTACTGGCTGCAGAGAAAAACAAATGCCTGGTGTGCCGTAACGCCCACATTTTGTGACTACACGAAATGTATGTTTAAATTGCAGTAAGCAGGCTGTTGGATTTTACTAAATGTGTCTTAGAAAAGTAACGAATCAGCTATTTGACACACTTAACCCTCCGTGTGACATTCACTTGATGGCTTGTGCAGCCCTTGGCTAAGTATGTTAATTAAGTTACAGTAGCGACAAAACAAACAAAAATAAATACATCGATGCATTCTTTCACATCTCACTTTTCATTCTTACCCTGTTTCAGAACAACAAAATTTAGAGATACTAAATCTTTTTTAACTGTTTATGTTACAGAAACAAAGGTTAATGGAAAAAGCACTTTGTCTTGGAATTAAATGACATGTAAGTTCTACTTTATCTAGTGATGGGAACCTCAATGTTCCAATCTGTAACAAACTGGCTGACCGGGTCACTGATACTGACTCACAGTTAAAAATAAAACTTAAATGTCATTCAGGGGGTCACCAGCAAATTCTGTCACTTTCAATTTGGCTAATATATTTCTTCACTTTATTCACAAACAACTAAACTGAATTTGAATTGGATCAAATGGGTCCCTGCTATTTTAATGTAGCTCTTATGAAAGTGGTGAGATTCATTTTAAAGTAGCTTTGGTCGACTGGCAACAATTGTAATTGTTAACGGATCCCTAAAGGCACCCACACTGCTTCATCTTAATCTTGGAGCAGTGGATCCGTCGTTTTAGCCATGCAATTTAAAACATTGATGTTTAGTAAATACAGTAATGTTTTGATTGAAGAATTAAACATGCCTCATTGAGGAACTGCAACAACAATGATGTTGAATGTCATCAAGTGTAGCACAGAATGAAGCATTGAATTCAATGCTTCCCTATGGGAAGTATCTGATTGGTTGCGCTAACCACCCATGCACATCTCGTACCCAGTGCTCCTCTATGAGAAGCATTGGATTGGACAATCATCATGGAAGTGATGCCTCCAGGATGACGTCACGTTAGGAGGAGCAGGCGGCTGTACCAAGTGAGTCTCGACACTGGAAAAAATTTAATCTTCTCACTATTTTTTTACAGGTCAAAACGGGGGACCCTGAATGAAAATATGAACTAGGGCACTAGCATTAGGAATATATGTTTCCATACCTAACATGCTCCTTTAATGGACAGGAGATGAATGTCCCTAGCTTATATTTAAAAAAAAAAAAAACTGCCTAAAAATGTAAGAGTAATTTAGCATTGGGGTAGTTTACAGTTGGGGGGTAGGAGAGAAATACAGTTCCAGTAGTCTGTTTTATGGGAACTAAATTAAGCAAATTAATACATTTAATTGCAATTCAGTAAGATTGTGCCAAATGTATGTGCAAATATGAGTGAAATCTTTACATTTGTAGATAGCTGAACAGTTCTCACATAGCAATCTTTGGTCAGAACAATCATATTTGTACAACTGAGTGCCACTGTTCCCTTTGGGGCTTAGTGAGTAGGTCTGCTATGAAGGGTGTAACACGGCTATTGAAAAATGGAAATAAATTACATGAAATGAATTGCTCAATCTAAATGTCTTGAGTATCAAAATAATAGGGTTTGCTAGATTGCAGGATTAGTTACATGCTGCTGCTGTTTCCTGATGGTCCTGTCTTGGTTTGTGATTGACTGTTTCATTATTGCATTATGTATGATTAGTCTGGCCCTGTTTGGATTACACATTGTAGACTTTTCTAATAAACTTATTATGTTATTTTGACGTTTGTATTTATGATCTTTAGCGCCACCCTGTGGACTGACTAAGTTATTATTCTGTCTACAGTAAGTGAGTTAAGCAAGGTAGTTGTGTTGTGAGTTGCCAAAATAAAAATCAGATTATTAAACATAAACCCCAAATCATTTCATACTAAAATATTGAATATAATTTATATTGATGGGATCTTGTCTCTGGTAGATAAAAACCACCAGTTGCATGTTGTGTAATACAGTTAAAGTTACTTTTTTAATGTTGATGTCTACAAATATGCTATCATCGTTAATCCATACCGCTGTTTAAAAAAAATAAAAACAATAATATAAAATAAATAATAATAATATAAAAATAAATAATAAAAAATCTATCCCAAACAAGGGTGGATAGCTAGCACATGACATTAGTACAATCCCTTTGTGAGTTTGTTTGGGCAGGGTGTCATTCACCTACTTTTTCATATGTCATACGTGTTTTGTTAGAATTAATTGTTTGTCTTGTTTCCTATTGTAGAGCGCTGCAGAATTTGTGCTATATAAATACATCTAATTGTAAAATTGCACAATGTTGTTTCCCTTTGCAATCGCTCCTACCGTTGCAGAAAAAAATATTGAACAGGGACAAAATCAATTTTATGTAACATTGTAATATAATGTAACATTGTAATTTACATTAATCCCCTATCAATGACAAACACTGCATTCACACATATTTGTAAGGAAACTGTTGGCATTCTTAATAATGCAGATCGTAGAAAGGTCAGCATGTAATATAGTGCTGTGTAGAAGTATTCCCACCCTTCCTGATATGTTTGTTTTTGCAGGTTTGTAATGGTAAACTGTTAAACATTTTCATACGAAATGTAATATTATACAAAGAGAACACATGCCAACATCACATTCCGTTTGCAAATTTTATTTATTTAAGAAAAGTAGCAAACCCAAAACCAACTGGCAGTTTAAGTAGCCAAAGTGCCAATGACTTTTTCACACAGGCCCAGTTGATGTTGTCAGCTTTATTCCTAAAATACATTAAATTATCGTTTGAACAGTGAATGTTGTGTTTACTCAGGTTCCCTTTGTCGTATATTATATTTGGAACGAAGATGTGTGATATGTAAAAATAGGGGAAACCAGGAAGATGAAAATACATGTTATTAATCTGTAAACCTATCTATATATAAACACGATGCTGCATGCAAAAACACAATTATTTGGCTAAAACCAAGCATGTAGATTTCAGAAGGGATTGATGGCTGCTGATATGCATAATATAGGCAAATTATTACCACATTATTTCTGCAATCTTCTATCAACGTAGGCTGTAGAATGTTGTATTTAAAGGGACACTATAGGAACCCGGACTATGCAGAAAACACTGCCGTTCTTCAAGGTTTAAGTGGCTCTAGTCCCTGTCACTCAGAGACGCTTCCACGGAAATAGCAGGGTAAAATTCTGCTATTTCTATCAGATGGTCTCAGAGAGACAATCTGATTGGTGCCGTGTGGCATTTCCACACTATTCCTATTTCCAATGGGAAAGCATTGCATTGGCTGAGCTCTTTGATCTCGATGATCTTGGCCAAGGAGGCGGGGTCAGACATGGACACCTGCGCTGTAAGGGAGAAAAGGTAAACAAAACAACCTTTTTTTTCGTTGCAGGTGGGGGTTAGACACCTAAACTATATGCCCATTTGTATTCCTGTAGTGTCCCTTTAATGTGGTAGCTAAAGAATAAAATATAAATACATTGTGTTCATCCAATGCCTGTTTGCAAGTTCATGTTAGGCACAATTAAATATTCACCTAATGGGCTAATAACTGCCAACAAACAACAAATACCATGGCGGTGAACTGAAATCAATGACAATCCAAGGGGGAGGATCAATTAAATGCCACCACAGCAGTAAGCCCAAACATGCACTTTTCTGCCAGTTTGGTTCTGCCAGTTACTCTTCACTGTGCCTCAATACCTACTGATCACATTATTAGCAGATTGATAACTAATGTCTGTAGGTTTCTATGATGGTCCAATTTTATCTTGATTTTTAATGAACAATGTTTTAATGTCTAATTGCACAGTTTTAATGGGTTAAAATCAAGACATTAAAAACCATTGAAAAGGACGGTTTAGGCCGCTTAAAGCACCACAGTAACTTCATCTAAAATAATTTACTATGGCGCCAGGAGGCTCCCGTGTGCACTCCACCTTGAGGGGTTAAAGGGTTCTCGAACAGTTTAACCCCAAAGTTGCCTTCAGTGCCGATCTCCACTCCCTCCCAGACAGCTTCCGGCTTCTGAAATATCAGTGCCACCGGGCAGGGTTGCCGCTGATTGTCTGAGAGCAGTCAGCTAACGCTCTCAGCCAATCAGTGACTCTCCATTCACAAAACTGGCTTGGAAAAGGTATATTTATTTCAATTTCAGTTTTGTGAATGGAGAGTGACTGGTTGGTTGAGAGTGTCAGCTGACCACTCGCACCCAATCAGCAGCGTCCCTGCCTGGCGGCTCTCCATGCTTCCTGAAACTGAAATTTCCAAAGCTGGATGCCGCCTGGTGGGGAGTGAGATCAGCGCTGGAGGCAACCATTCGAGAACGGTTTTACCCCTGAAGATGAAAGGGTGCCTGGAGGCCTCCTGACACCATAACAACATTATGTAGAGTAAGCTGTTTTGATGCCTGGAGTGTTCCTTTAACAAAGAAAAAAAAAAGGGATGGGATTGGTGAATGTTACTTCTTTCTTCTCTCAAAAACCAGTATGGGTTTGAAGAGAGCATGCATCTATTATATAGCTAATCTAATGGCCCCTTCTTCTTCTTTTTTTAAAATAAAAATAAAGAAGGTTTAGTCACTAAACAGTGGGTCATGGTGACTGGTAAGTGTGCAACCTGAAACAGTAGATCAAATACAGATATTGTAATCACATCAAAACACAGGTTGTTATATATTACCTAGTTTGACCAAAAGTCTCAAGTTGGAGACAAATATTGAATTCATTGTCAGTTGTGATGAGCTGAAACTGACTTGCAATGTCAGATTTTGAGTGCTGTGTTTAAAGACATCAGAACTCACTGTTTAATTAATAATCCCCTTTATACGATTCTACTTTAGACAACCTGGAATAGTATACGAGTCTACAGACAGTGACCCATTTCCTTTCGTGAGGAGAGTAAAAAGGAAAAAAAAATAAGTAACTGTGCTTTTGTTAATTTGTAAAAAAAAAATATGCAAACTATTTAGGTTTCATTTAGAACAGAATAAACACAGAAGTATATAATGTATCGAAGGTTTAAAAACCTCCAGTCTGGGAATCCAAAGGTATGCAATTTTAATCCCTTTTTCAGACTTCTATCCAAATGATATTCTTTAGCACATAGCTTACGTGAAGCAAAAAATAAATATGCAATGTGAGTGGGAAAAGAATGTTAAAACATCGAAAAGTACTGTCTCTGAATAACCAGGCTCTGCAAGAGCGAGAGAGGCAGGGCAAGAAGTTGTTTAGAATCACTGCAAAATTCTAGCAGTAAAGAAGGACAGTCATAAAAACAAAAGGTCCCAGCACTTGATCAACAGCTTGAACGGTCACGCAACAGGGTCGCAGAATGACTAACTAAGGAGCACATTATGTGTAGCCCCTAATCAATGCACTGCCTGGGTGCTTTGACAAAGTGCTGCCATACCCCATGACAGCCCATCAAATTATGGAACATGGACAGGTTATTAAAACATATTAGACCTGGATAAACAAGAGTTTATGTAACAGAAGCTTGACCTTCTATATACTATACTACCTCTGATTATATCGTTTTTTTTGTTATTCAGAATAAACTTGTGTTTTAGAATCCTTTTTATTCTGAATACGTCTGTAGAGTCTGACAGCATACAATAGCCTAAGTTCTTTCTGCTTGCCAAGACTGTGTGTGAGCGTGGTCTTATAACATAATGAGCACAGTGGCAGTTATGTAGAAAAAGTAATTCTGGGGCAAAGTTCTAAAAGTGGAATAGTCACCATGGAAACCAATGGAATGTTCCTGCTGACTGATCCACTTTTAGAACTTGAGACCAGAATTACTCTTTATACATGATTCCCAATGTTCCAGCTACATGCACCTCACAAAGAGGCCCACTCTGCGTCTTCATAGTGTCCCTGGTCCCTTGGCTGAACCATATTATGTTTCTATGGTGGGTGGTGACTCTGATGCCCTATTGGTACAACAAATGTTGGCATACAGTACTAGGATTTGCCATCCCCTAGGGTGCTGCCTCCATTTAAATTACTGCTTAGTTTTAATGGATCCCTTTATGGGCCACCAGTGCATATGTACATATGGATTTGATTGGGAAATCTTATAGTGCCCCTAAACAATACAAAAAGACCCTTATGGTACATTCTCACCAAATTCCTCGTGTTTTTAAGCTAATATCCATGCAACCTTCAGAAACAGAGAAGAAGAGCAAAAAGATAGGACACAATGCCTAATTTAACTGGACAAACAACAAGCGTATTCTTGTGAAGAGATTACAAGAATGGCTAACCAAGAGGACACCGTCCACCCACAATAAACATCTTCTATAAAGACCTATTTACTGCTTCTGAAAGCACACATTACGAAACCTCCCTGTACCAACATGAATGAGCTGGATTTGTCCGTACCATCAGAGGTGAGTTGAACCTGTACCATAAGTGGTTATCTAGATTTTATTTTTAGGAATAAAAATTAGATGGACTTCCATTGTACCATCAGAGATTAAAGTGGCACTGTCACCATCTGGGGACATTGCATAATTTGCAAAGACTTCGACATCGCTGCTGAGGGTCCGGTGGCCTGGGTAGTAGGCAAAGGTGAGATTTACTTACCTGAACCTGTCCCTGCTGGGTACCGCCATCTTCTTCAAGATGGTCCTCTTCTGCTCCTATCACTTCAGTTGCCAGGAGCCGAGCATGCACAAGAGTATATCATAGATGTTTATGGAGGACCTTTATAGATAGAGCTAATTTACCTGCAGCCGTCACTGGTGACTACCGGGGTATTGACATCTCTTAACGGCAGTAGCTCCGCCTTGTCAAGAAATGTCAAATAATAAAAATACTGACACAAAGTAGTCTCTACGTTGTCTGTGTATGTCTTTTGACCGGGTTAGAATTGTAGTGAAATTCCAACACAGTCAATGTGAGTATTTCATAAAGATTCTCACTTTATGGAATACTCATTTTGTAGGGAGATGACAGTGAGGCTTTAACTGGATTTCCCTCTACCATTGGTTAGATGTTTGTCTCTATGCCATCAGTTGGTTTGTTATTCCATCACAAAATAGTATAATATTTTTTTTCTAATACTGGGTCTGTATCATGCAAAGCTATATTCCATGTATCAACATACATGAACATTCCTGGGTCGTAAAAAAAAACACTGAATTTATTTGCACCATCAGCATAGACTAGATAAGCTTCCCTCTACCAGCACACAGGACAAGACTAGACTTTTCCAAAAGTGTGCACCTGTTATCCAAAACCTCTTCTAGTAACACGTACAACACAACCAGATGCCCTCAAAACATATGGTGGAACCTACTACTTAAGATAACTGCACACAATAAGATATATACTTGTAAAGTGAAGTTTATCTTCAGTAGATAAAAAAAAATATTGTAAATGTATAATTTTTAAAAGTACGTCATAATATTACAATATGCCAGCATGTTTCATAGTGAGTTCTAGTTCCTAAACCCTCATATAACATAATAATGAGAAATGTTTGCAGAACTCTAAGTATATAAAACCAATTCGGATTACTGATTTCTGCAGATAAAATAAACCAGATTAGGTAATGCATATCTGGCAGGTATCAGATTAAAGAAAAATTAAAACATATTAAGTTATTAACTATTTTTTTTTTTGGAACAGTCTAACCCAAAGTGACAGCTCTTGCTTCTGCATTGATAATGTGCTGATTTTTTTCTTGTATTCATGTTGTTTTTGGGACATAAAAATAGTTTGCTTTTATTTGTAGAAACAGGAAAATCCTGTAATGTGTTGTTGCCTAACACTGAGTATTAACTCATAGTCTCCTATGCAGCCTTAAGTCACTTAATGCTACCTCACCATGCGCTAAACAGATGTAAAATATACCTGTCACATGAGTCCCCGCCTCTTCAATAAGCTACCTGCAAAATGAGATGGCCATTATGTTTTCAAACAAACTATTACTTTCTTTCCCTGTGACAGAATAAGAGTACACTAGGTGGAGGGTGTAGAAGCTTGATGAGTGTCCCCTCACCCTTCCTTCACACCATGGTCTGTAGGCTGATGTGTAATGGAATGTTTGGAGCTAGGAGATGGCCAGTCTCTTGTCCCTCCAACACGGCCTTGAAAGGTCCGGAGATATACAGTATCCTAGACTCCTTATAGGAACCACTGCATCTATGTCACCAGTCCGTGAAGGGGGCCATCTGATAGTCATACTGGATATATCTTTGACAGATGTATAGTTTATTTTTAAGGGAACACTCCAAGCACCACAACCACTACAGCATGTGGTTTGACTTCTTACCTGGGGTCTGGTGGTAGCAACTCCCTGCACCCTCTATGGTTTAGTGAGAGCAAGAAGGTACTGCTCAGGAGCTTTCATCAATCATCAACCTAGAAAATCTCAGCCAATCCAATGATTTCCCATAGGAAAGCACTGAAAGGCTACTGTGAATGAGCAGCAAAATGTCACACTTTGCCAATCAGCATCTCCTAGGCATGCATTGAATCAATGCATCTCTATGAGGAGTGTTCAGCATCTCCATGCAGTGCGTGGAGATGCTGAATCTAGGTCATGCACACATTGCAGCATTGAAAAAAGAAGCACCTGGAGGTGTTACTAGGCAGCAATGTAAACAATGCGTTTTCTTAAAAAATCCCTATAAACTAGCAAAGCATCATGGTAATCCTAGTAGATGGAATCACAAAGGCTTTTGGTGCCTGGGTATTAAACAAAACACAGGAGAATTATGTCTGATAAAATGAAAGCATCCAGTATACAATGATGAGAAGAATGTTAAAGAGCAGCCCACCATCTCTAGTAAAATTATCTTATTTTCTAGATGCTTGTATTGTGCTTTTGCAAAACTAGAGATCACATCTTCTGCAAGATATGTGAAAATTAGAGATGTCGCGAACCGTCCGCGAACTTCCCACGAACGGTTCGCCACGGTTCGCCACGGACGGTTCGCGACATCTCTAGTGAAAATTACAAAATTTAATTTTCTTCTTAAATGATACTTAGGGGTTTAATCACTAACGTGCAAATTGCAGTGATATGAAAGGCATATTGCAAAATGTAAGCAGAACATGGCTGATTTGTACTACGTCCACAATATTTAAACCTACGATATACAATTCGGCTTCAATATACTATAATTCAGTGTTATGAAAAACATTCTCATAAAAAACAAAACCAAACATAGTTTCTAAGTATCAATTAAATTGTAACCATAAATTATATTAATCTGTGATACATCTGTCATGCAAAGAGCAGTTCTGTACGGGATAGTTTAAGTCAACACTCTACCTTGGTGATTCATACATGTATCGGTTGTTTGGCACAGTGTGACAGACGGTGTAAATTAAAAGAAATAATTTATAATAATAGTGTTAAACACTGAGTCACAAATATGAAGGAAGAACGATTAGCTAAGGGGTCATAGATTCCAAATGTGTATTGAATAAATCCAAAGGAAGGAACCCTAACTGTGTTGCAGATGATGTAATGTTGCCGAGACATCAGATGACGCCAGTATTCTTTAAATTCACATGCCATTATTTTGGAAAAGAATCTTTTAAAGTCTCCATGACAGTTTGGTATAGTAAGCGTTGCTATGTTAATCGGTTCTCAAAGCTTGCCAAAAATATTTCCAATAATTTTATTTATTATCTTCGAAAGAGCTTCAAGGTGACAACCATAAATAATCCAGAGGAATATTTCAAAGGTTCACAATGACTGAATCCTTTGTGTCAACTCGCACAAAAAAGATGAAGAAAAAAAAAACACGCAACAAAAAATCTTCTGTCTCGTTCACTGAGTTTGGAAGCAAGTCAAAATCTGGTTACTATGCTGACAAAACATTGGTTACATCACAGAACATAAGAAGGATTTACAAGAGGCAAAGCCAAGGTTTAGAGGGAAAAAAATACATAGAAATTATAAGAAAAAACTGTGAGAAAATTGATAAGACGTGGAAAGAAAGAAAATAAAATTCTGATTATACTACACAATGTTACAATGAGATTTTTATATATTTGGGGATATGATTAAGGTACTGTCTATCAATTCCAGATAAAACCCACTTAATTCACTGTATGTAGTCCTGGGTGACTTCATGTGACTCAGGAGCCTTGCATTCTATACAAAGCAAAAAGTAAAACAAATTCTCCTAATTATTATTATTTATAAAGCGACAACAAATTCCGCAATAGGTGGACTAACAGAGACAAGACGAGCTGGATGCACAAAGTGTGTTGAAGGCCCTGCTCAAACAAGCTTACATTCTAGAGGGAGTAGGGTAAAGTGGCACACGAGGTAAGGGTATGATGTATTTCATGTATGGGAAGGTAGGTTACTAGAATAGTTTACAGTCAAGGCTTAGTTTTTTTTTTTAATGACACAGTGGCAGCAGAGGACCAGGGTGGGGAAAAGTATGTTATTAATAATCTTTTGAAGGAACTAAGACTGGGCAAGAGTCGTAGGGAGCAGAGAAGGGGGTTCCATAGGGACAGCAAAGCCCTAGAGAAGTCAGAGGTGCGAGTTCGAACAGGTAAAAGACTCAGATTGAGATGAAGTTACGTAAAAAAATTCCCCTATCATCCCTCAGACTCCCAGCCTTTGTTGTCTATCTTTACATTGGAAGGACACCTAGGTTCCTGTTGGCCCAGGGCTGTAAGGCATAGCAGGTATATATTTTAGGAACCCATACTTTTCTGTCATTGCTGCTAGGAAACGTAGAACGCAGCTGTCCCCATTCTGGCCTGCTTATTTCAGCACTCTGTGGATCTCATGGAAGCATTGTGGTGAGAGAGACATGTGTACAAAGGAGACATGTACACAACTGTTATTTGATCCCCTCGGCCACTAGGAAAATGGCAGTAATCCTCACTGTAGCACCAGTGACAAGATGATATAAAATAAAATTAAAATTAAAATGAGTGAGCCCCAGGCGTCCTGCTTGTTATTGTCTATTACTATCTCAAGGTGTCTCACTAAGTACATTGCAGTATTTGGTGACTGATACATTGTATTCTAAAAACACCTAGTATTGCTAAAGATCCAAATAGTGTAATATTAAATAACCAAAACGTAAACATTTACTAATCATTTTCATAGGCTTACTCTGACAGAGCTTCATGGGAAACAGAGTCCGTGCAGTGCGGTTTCAAATGATGTCTCTTTTACCAGGAAAATATCTATTTTAACTAGAGTCAAGGCCTATTCATAGTTGTCATTAAAATCATTGATACAATCAGAGAGTTACATTTGACACCTTAATAGATAGCAATGGTAGGTATCCCTCTGGGTAGTCTCAAAACTCTGGATGTTGAAACTCTAGTCTAGATCAATTGATTGAGATGTAAAGAGAAAACCCTGAATATTACCAGCAGGTGGTGACATTCTACACTACAAAGGGATTTTGATTTTGAGTTGCAATAAAGTGGAACCAAATAGCATGTTATTACTTAAAGGAACACTGTAGTCACCTAAATTAGTTTAGCTAAATAAAGCAGTTTTAGTGTATAGATCATTCCCCTGCAATTTCACTGCTCAATTCTCTGCCATTTAGGAGTTAAATCCCTTTGTTTCTGTTTATGCAGCCCTAGCCACACCTCCCTTGGCTATGATTGACAGAGCCTGCATGAAAGAAAAACTGGTTTCACTTTCAAACAGATGTAATTTACCTTAAATAATTGTATCTCAATCTCTAAATTGAACTTTTATTCACATACAGGAGGCTCTTGCAGGGTCTAGCAAGCTATTAACATAGCAGGGGATAAGAAAATCTTAATTAAACAGAACTTGCAATAAAGAAAGCCTAAATAGGGCTCTCTTTACAGGAAGTGTTTATGGAAGGCTGTGCAAGTCACATGCAGGGAGGTGTGACTAGGGTTCATAAACAAAGGGATTTAACTCCTAAATGGCAGAGGATTGAGCAGTGAGGCTGCAGGGGCATGTTCTATACACCAAAACTGCTTCATTAAGCTAAAGTTGTTCAGGTGACTATAGTGTCCCTTTAAGGGAAGGCGTACAACACCTGAAAAGAACCAGCCATTTGTAAGACCCATGCTAAAAAAAATAGTATTTTAGTGGAGCCAACGTAGCCAATCAATGTAAGTAGTACAAACAAAACAAGACTAAAACAAATTGTATATATATATATATATAGATTTTTTTTTTCTTGTATTATTAATTTGAGTTGTCTGTACATTTCTATACCGACCACATGGCATTACATTTCTCTAATGCAGGTTCAGAACCAAAGCCACAAGAAGTCAGACCCTGTCAATACGCTCCAGTAGATACCATACTATGGAGTGAATTGTGAAGTTGGCACTCCCTGTATGGCTCATTTATGATGATAAACCCACAAAAGTGGTTGCACAATGATAGAGACTAGAACATCATGACAGTACCCCAAGAATGAGCACGATGCCTGACAGCGCATAGTTTGAAACTTCCAAAGGTTTGTTAGCCCAGGTCTTTATTTTACCATGGCCCACTATGACAAAGCACTCAGAAAGGTAGGAAATAATACAACTTGCAGAACTCAAGGTGTCTCACTAAGTACATTGCAGTATTTGGTGACTGATAAATTGTATTCTAAAAATACACCTAGTATTGCTAAAGATCCAAATAGTGTAATATTAAATAACCAAAATGGAAACATTTACTAATCATTTTCATAGGCCCACTATAACAAAGCACTCAGAAAGGTAGGACATAATACAACTTGCAGAACTCCATGTAGTTCAGTCTCCAAAGAAGGCAGAACTGAAACTGGAGGTGTCTTGTGGGAGAAGCAGGAAGGGGGAGGCATCTGTAAGTCTTTGTGAGATTTTGTGGTTCTACCTTTCCAGTTGGGGATGTTATGTATCTCATGTAAGGGATTGAAGATTTTAAGGTGAAAATATGCATTTTTCTCAGGCACCCGTAAATATAATGATTAACAGACAACCCACCCACCAGACATGAAACAGTATTAAGATGTAGGGGCAGATGTCCAGGTACCAAGGCATCAAGAGCTATCTTAACAAAGAAAACAACCTCTAGATTGTAAGCTCCTTTGAGTAGTGTCCTCATTACCTTCTCATACCTGTAAAAATTTGTAACAGTTTTACTCATTTGATTTTCAGTTCCCATTTTTATAATATTGGGAAGGGCTTTGCAACAAGTTGGCGTTATATAAATACAAATAATAATAATATCGAAGGTACTCACAGTCAGAGTACTCACCTGCGTGCTTTAAGCAGCATTAGACAATATACTAAAAGAAGAATTCGAATTTCCCTGGAATTTACACACTGATTATAACGTTGAAAATCACTTGTAACTTGTATTATCTTTCTTTCGTGAGTTGTTAAATTTTCTTTTAAATTGATATTAAAGGGACACTATAGGCATCCAGACCACTACAGCTCATTGAAGTGGTCTGGGTGCACTGTTCGAGCAATCTTAACCCTGGAAAGGTAATTATTGCAGTTTTCTATAGACTGCAATAATTACCTTTATGGATTAACTCCCCCTCTAGGGGCTGTCTACCAGACAGCCACTACAGGGACTTCCGGATCGTTAGGCGACTTTTGGTATCCTAAATGATGTTGGATGTCCTAGCTCTATGCATGAGGACTTCCAGCATCACCGGCTTCCCCATAAATAAGCATTGAATGAGTGAGCAGCCACTGTGCATTAGGTTTCCTCGCAGGCTGACATAAGGGTTTTTTAACACCTTTGGCCCCGCGGGGGTGGGGAGGAGGTGGGCACGATAGGAAGCTATAGTGTCAGGAAAAAACAGCTTTGTTTTCCTGGCACTATAATTTCCCTTTAAAGATTTAGGAAATGACATCATATTTCAATTCAAACAAGGCAAAGCCGGGGCAAATATTGCAAATGAAGCACAGAAATAGAAACTGTGTGTAGCGTGGGAGGGGGGAGCGGGAGGGGGAAACCACCCCCCACCACCTATAGCACTCTTCAGACCGATTTGCCCAACAGCAGGTACTAAACAAGCACGCTCAGACACGGGTACTCTAGTAAACCCCATACGGATACTGTCCAAGGGCGAAAGATAATAGCTGTACATCTATGGATGTAACTAAAAAAAACTGTTTATTTTGTCTTTCTTTGTAACTAAGTGTTTATCTCAAGAGAATGCTGTACTTTTCTAAAGTACCTAGGTTCCACCCCCTCAGCTGTCACTCAGATAGCAGGACGGGAATCTTCCTCACGTACTTGCTATAGCTTCTCTATCAGGGTTATTTGCTAAATAAGAATTCATAGTGAATTTTAAATGTAAGTCCAGGGTAACTGCACTGAAAGCAAAGTTGAATTAAAGGGACACTCCAGTCCCCTAAAGCAACGTTAGCTTGGTGAAAAGCTTTATGTGTGAAGAGTGGGTCCTCCCTTTTTCATTTTGCAAAAAGTTCAGATTTTTAAGAGAAATTTACACTTTTATAAATTAACCTGGTTACACCCCCTTGGCTGACAATCAGACAACTGGTCTTGTTACTTCCTGGTTTGGTTATCTCAGTGGAGCTAAACATAAGAGGCAGCAATTGCTCAGAGCACCTGCCTTGCAAAGACTTCTCATTGAGCTGCATTAGAAAATCTGTGATTTAGCTTGTACCAAGCTCTCCATACACTACATGCCTAGCCACCGATTGGTTAAGATATTACCCTTGTTCTGTACGCTTCTTTATTCTCAACTATGTAACCTGTGCTCTCGCTAAAATTTTTGTAAAAAACTGTACTAAGTTCTTATCAAAAAATAAAAATAAAAAAAATATATGGGGATAAACATTTTAATACCTGGGAAGTGACAAGTCCCCTTTAACCTACATCCTTCTTCCTAGACCATCAAAAAGCTTTCTAAGGGATGGAGACTAGAGGTTCCTACACCTTCTCCACAGTGGTCTTGCCTACATGTGGGTGTGGGTGGACCTTCACTGCAGTGAATTGTTTTTGCTGGACCTAATAAGGAAATTATATTTGTCCATTTCATTCTCATTGTTCAGGAGACCTCATGGAATGTCACATAACAGTAAGAAGAAACCCTAAACAAACCAACTCCAATTAGAAACAACGGAGGACAGCACGTATTACCGGTCCTTAGAGTGGCTGGACATAATGTATAGAATAGTCAGAGTGGAAGCCAAGGTCAAAGATAAACTGTATACAAGCCAAAAAGTCAGGAACACAGAAATCAGCATAAATGGAGAACAAGCCAAAGTTACACCTAGAAGTCAGAGAATGATATAGACGAATAGAGAATGCTCCATTGTGTAAGCTTGAGCCACAAAAAGGCACCTAGGTCTAGGTAGGAGGGGTTTACATAGCACAAGGTGAAATGTGATTGGATTGCATCATCCAAGTGCGCCAGAATGTACGTGAACGCTGATTTCACATCAATAGCATTATTACTGAATGGCTGTGTGTTCTAAAATACTACTGGACCCTTTCACATCCAATCAAGATTTCTTACAATGGTTTGCCTTGCCAAGTTTGCTAGATTCCTAGACACTCTCAATCATTTACAAATGTAGGCCGATTACAGATTACAGTTTGATAACAAAGTTAAACCTCAATCTGTATTGACCAAATACATAAGCCAAAATGACATGCATAACATTCTATCAAAGAATCTATTACACTGGATATTTACAAAGAAAAATGTAACCATGTCATTGTCTACAAAACCTAACTATCCCCATAATTTAAAATAAAATGTAATTTAAAAAAATAGAGATAGTTTATTAAAAATACCCTTAGGTTTGACCAAACTGCCTTAATTTGTGATGTCATGTGATTATTTTAACAAATGAATTCACAAAGTAAAATGAACCTACAGAGATATAATAATGGATCTGATAAACAAGCCCTTTCACACATAAATAAAATTGTAAAAAAATGTTTGTAGCTGATTTTGAAGTGTTGTTTTTGTGTATAACTCAGTGGCAATTTATTTTTCTTTTATACACTTCAAAGCAATACCTGCGTGTCTGTGTAAACAAAGATTAAGCATTCTGCTGTCTTAAGTCCACTAATACCCTTTAATTAAACCAGATCAGGTCATTTTCACTAAGTAGCTTTCTCTGCCCCTATTTAAACATTTAAGACTACATTCTATGTGAGGAGATAAGCAGATCCCTCGCTTTTCACCTGTTAACTCATATTGCTGTCAATGGGAGCTAAATGCCAGTTCTCATTAGCCGCTTACATTCTACAAGGACCTTGATTGGTACGTCTGTTTCTCTTCGAGTGATTCGAGGACCCTTTGAAAATCGTTCAATACAACGTGTCCTTTATACAGCTTTCATGATGTAAAAGAGACCAATAGACCAACTTAAGCCATGAAAAACGCTAAACACATACTGTGCTAATGCTTTTTTGTTTTGTTTGCGTCTGTATGAAATAAAATAATTATCCTGCCGAATGGAGGATGTTTTCATGGAAAACAAGAGTAGCCTAGCAACGAAGAAAAGCTGTTTCCTAAGAAGTCTGTAATGAGAGCAGGTTTACAGCAGGACAGACATGGGCGGTCTCTCCTATACTAGCTGGTGTGGGTCCTGGATTCCCACTTTCCTCGTAACTGAGAACTTAGAGTTGAAATTGAGGCCACCTAATAAAATATATTAAAACAATACCACACTCAATGATGCACCCAGAGTTTCAATTCTTGATTATTTGGTGAAAATGGATACACAAAGCAGGCAAAAAAAAAAAAAAGATATATTTTGTTGCGTGTGAAGAAGTAAAGCTCCAAACACAATAATAATTAATAACCCTATCAGGGGAGGGTGGTCCATAGGGGCAGGTATGGCAGTGCCCCAACAGGTTTTTGGGCAATAAAAGAATCAATCTGTGATAAGGACAAATAATAGGTATGTATGTTAGAAATAAATATGCTGTTACCACAATTTGTTTTGCAGTTTCCTCCCCCATTATTGATGACTGGAGATGCTGCTTAGAGGATGAACAATGAATCATGCCAAGATATCAGGGTCTAGGTATAGTTCCCTTAGACATACTTACGCCTCATTTTAATATTTTTGGGTAAACTTTAAAAAATATATTTTTAAATAATATTATTATTATTATTATTATGATATTTATAGAGCGCCGTCAAATTCTGCAGCGCTTTACAATGGGTGGACGAACAGACATGTAGTTGTAACCAGACAAGTTGGACACACAGGAACAGAGGGGTTGAGGGCCCTGCTCAATGAGCTTACATGCTAGAGGGAGTGGGGTAAAATGACACAAAAAGGTAAGGATAGTATTAGACTAGTGACAGTTGCAGAAGAGGAATCAGTCAGGAGCTATTAACAGTTTAATTGATACGCTTTTATGAAGAAGTGGGTTTTTAACGATTTTTTGAAGGAGTGGAGACTGGGTGAGCATCTAACGGAGGAGGGAAGCGAGTTCCACAGGAACGGTGCAGCCCTCGAGAAATCTTGAAGGCGAGCATCAGAGGTGGGAGTACGGACAGAAGATAGACGTAAGTCTTCAGCAGATCGTAAGGGCCTAGACGGACATACTTGTATATAAGGGAGGATAGATAGGTGGGAGCAGCATTATGTAGCGATTTGAAAGCAAGAACCAGAATTTTAAATTGAGCCCTATATTTTATAGGAAGCCAATGTAGGGATTAACAGAAGGGTGAGGCATGGGAGGTGCGAGCGGACAGGAAGATGAGCCTCGCCGCCGCATTATGGACTGTAACAGCGCATGTTGTGAGCACGTAAGACCACTGAGAAGCGGATTACAGTAGTCAAGGCGAGAAAGGACAGTGGAATGGACCAACACCTTAGTTGCATCTGGCGTTAAGTAGGGGCGGATGCGCGCAATGTTTTTTAGATGGAAATGACCGGACTTGGCAATAGATTGAACATGAGGCTTGAAGGAGAGGTCGGAGTCAAAGAGAACACCTAGGCAGCGAGCCTGCGTTGTGGAGCTGATGGTAGCACCGTTGACTTGGCGGGAGACAGACACAGGAGTAACAACACTTGAGGGAGGAAAGACCAAAATTTCAGTTTTGGTCAAGTTTAGTTTAAGGAAGTGGATATACCGGTAAGCATATAAAATTAAAATAAATAAAAATAAATATATATATGTATATATATATTATAATAGTAAATTGTTTTAAAAGTTCATCCAGACATATTGAATCATTTGAAAAGCTTATCCCAAAAAATTTAATCTAGGCCTTAATTTGCTGAGCAGAACTTCTAAAATCACCCATTCCCAGTCCTCACTGAAATCCCAATATGCCAGCGCAAAAATAAATTATAATTTAGTGTCAAACATGAATATAGAGTAGTAGTATCACAAAGTGACATACTATTAGAGTATAGTAACAATACTCTAACAATATAACATAACATTTTTAATAAGATAATATTATATTAATAAATATAAATACAAATTCAAAACACTGGCACACAAATTGCAAGTAAGATCGTCAGATCCTCTGTTATTTACTAAGGTGTGAACTGCTAGAAATTCAAAAGAAAATTCTAAGTAAATTTCAAATTTTTGGACAAAAAAGTTGAATTGTAGAAATTTAAAACATAAACGACTAGTTGACTATTTTTCTAATATTTGAAATTCATTTTGACTTCTTGACTTGTTTACATATTACTTCTTCAAGCCGGACATACCAGATGATGCACCTGTTGTCTGCTGCATTCACAAGCTGTAATTCGAAATTTTATTATTTGATTTAGAAAGTATTTTTACCAAGAAGAGAACAATGAGATTTCTTGAGGTGTGTCATGGCAGGTGCAAATAAATCTTACAAAAAGTTACATATTTAACACACAGAAAATATGCACATCAGCAATAGTTTTAGGTTTGTTTGAATGGAGGCAGAGAGGAAGAGAGAGACAGCACTTCTCAAAAATTGAAAATGTGGTATTTTCTGGTTGATTTTTCCATAACTGCAGAACTCTGTATAAGAATCTGCATGGTGTGTTTCTTTAATGTAACTGGGAATTCTGGGTAAAGTGCTGGAACTGAACATTAGCATAAGTATAGGGACACTCTATACCTTGGAAGCACTTCAGCTTGTGAACTTCTATAGAGGATAACAGAGTTTTTCTTTTACCTTTCTTTGTAACTAAGTGTTTATCTCAAAGTGCCTAGGTTCCACCCCCTCAGCTGTCACTCAGATAGTGGGACGGGAATCTTCCTCACATACTTGCTATAGCTTCTCTATCAGGGTTATTCGCTAAATAAGAATTCATAGTGAATTTTAAATGTAAGTCCAGGGTAATTGCACTGAAAGCAAAGTTGAATTAAAGGGACACTCCAGACCCCTAAAGCAACGTTAACTTGATGAAAAGCTTTATGTGTGAAGAGTGGGTCCTCCCTTTTTCATTTTGCAAAAAGTTCAGATTTTTAAGATAAATTTAAACTTTTATAAATTAACCTGGTTATACCCCCTTGGCTGACAATCAGCCAACTGGTCTTGTTACTTCCTGGTTTGGTTATCTCAGTGGAGCTAAACATAAGAGGTAGCAATTGCTCAGAGCACCTGGCTTGCAAAGACTTCTCATTGAGCTGCATTAGAAAATCTGTGATTTTGCAGACACAGAAAGTCTGAGCGAGGTTAGAAGGAGAAGGTTTGAAAACGCTGCATACAAGAGAACTACCGGTTTTGCAAGCGTTTTTTTTATATACCCCCAGTGAAAAAGGAATAATTAAATGCATGCAAATTTAAATTTGGGGTATATCTAATAAACAGTGATTTTTATTTATTTTGTATTTGGGCAGTGGAGTGTCCCGGAAAAGAATCTTTCCAGTTCGGCTATTTTTAACTTAAAATTCTCTTTTAACCCCTTAATGATGGAGGAATTGTACAAGTTCTGACCAAAACAGAATGTAAACAAAACCTAGAGTTTGATCTAGACAAGTGCAATTCGTTTCAGTCCGATGTAAATTCGGATGAATTTCGGGCAATTCGGACATTCAGATGGTTCCGAATGTCTGAAGTGCCGAAATGCGAATTTCCAAAGTTCAGTAGTTCGGAAGTGCTGAACCAAACCGAATTGCTGAATCCCGAATTGCTGAAGTTCTGAAGTACTACTGATTTCTGAAAAGTGGCAAAACAAGAGAGAGGGAGGGAAAATTACGTGAATGATGACAGGAATCTTGACCAATAAGCTAATTCCTGGCACTGGGAGCCCTATAAATGTGTAAGTGGTTGTTGTGGCAATCCTGGCACTAGGGGCCCTACAGGTGTGTAAGTGGTTGTGGTGGCACTGGGAGCCCTATAGATTTGTAAGGGGTTGTGGTGGTTAGGGGTAGGGTTAGGGGAAGGGGTCGGGTTAGGAAGCCCTACAGATGTCCCGAATTGCCGAAGTCCCGAATTGCCGAAGTTCTGAATTTCAGAAGTGCCAAACCGAATTGCCGACGTGCCTAATTTCTTTTCTTACCCGAAATTCCAAACCAAACTGAATTTTTTTGCCCATGCACATGCCTAGTTTGAGCTATATGTTGTTCTACCATAATTTCC
The DNA here is from genome assembly GCA_933207985.1 of Pelobates cultripes. Taxonomy (NCBI): domain Eukaryota; kingdom Metazoa; phylum Chordata; class Amphibia; order Anura; family Pelobatidae; genus Pelobates; species Pelobates cultripes. Next base: position 67,452,181 of record OW240913.1, on the reverse strand, counting down.
ATTTTTCATAATAAGTGTACCCATATGCCATATTGTTAAGGAGAAACAGGGCTTTTATTTCACATCAAATATTTATATATGAAACATAATTTACTATGAATAAAGCCTAAGAAACCAAAGAAATTAAGACATTTTGCTATTATATATATTTTTAACAAAAATACAGTCCGTCTGGCACTCTATCTAAAAAAGTTAGAAAGTCAGAAAATACCAAGGTGCTGCTCAGCATAGAAATTATATTCCAAATGAAAGAATGAATGCACTCACTGGATTCCAAGATATCCAACTGTGTTTTAAGTTGCAAAAAAAGATCAAAGTTTTGACCTCTCTGTCTTTATTAAGATAGCATACATAGTACTTTGGGGGACTGCCTGACAACCCAAGCAGTTTACAAAGTTGCCATTTGATTGCAACATCAAAGCAGTCACATGGCCTGGCAGTGTCAAGCTGGATGCAGACGGGCTGCCTGAGTTTTAGGCAGTCCCTCCTGACAGGGATCACCAGGGGTCGTGGTCGAAGGTGAGTACAATCGGCTGGGAGGACTCATGATCGTTAGGGCGTATCATGCTGCTCCTAACGGCATTTAAGCCCACTTTGTGCAGGGCGGCATGGTACGCTCGAATGGCATTAAGGTGTTAATAAAGGCAGCTCCTTTGGGATGTCTCCTTATTTAATTCCTCTTCTACAGCACATGAATTAAAACTGCTCCAGCTGAGTGCTTTTCTTATACTGCCCAGCAGCATGTAGAATTTTTTTTTATTTATAATTCTTTATTTTTATGTGCATAGAAATAACATCGTTGCAAACATAGCCACAACAGCAATTGTTCGCAGTTTTATCAGACATTTAAGAACAATCGTGGCATTTAGTAACATTGCACTTTTTATAATGCATTTAACTTTGTAAGCAACAGTTGTGGTAACATCATTGTGCCCTCTGTGGGTATGAGTAGCGTGTAGTGTTGCAGTCTATGTATCTGCCCTAGAGGGTTTTGCCCCGTACTGATATTCCGTGTGGGTGTATTAGCGTGGTCCTTGTGTGTCAGCTAACGGGGAGGGGAAGCATGTAGAATTTTTATTGCTGTTGTTTTTTTGTTATACTCTGAAAGTTTTGAAAACAGTCACCAGCATTGGAAAAATGGTACACATAGTGTATATAGCTTGTTAATTGTTATAGTCAGTTAGCGAAGTTTCACACCTGCCACATGGTAGGCCATCACAAGAATCAGCCACTTTGGTATGAAATACTGAAAAGGCACTAGCAGGAAAATGGAGCTTGTTTTTTTGTTGCAATATTTACAGATATATTCAGATTGACATAATAGCCAAAACCATTTAGCTGAAAAATGATAGGGTCTTTCCAAATTACCTCGATTCAAACAAACAAACACGCAAACACACAAACACACAAACACACAAACAAACAGTCAGTAAAGATTGGTGTCCCAACAAAGCCACACACAGCCTGTAAAACCAGCTGTCACTATACGTACATATACAGTATACAGACTGTGACTGTACGTATGAAGACATATATATAGCAGAGGCTTATAGAATACTTTAACATTCCCATTTCTAAGAAAATGTTAAAGAATTCACTGCCCAAGCCGAGGGCACCCGAAGCTTCCGTATATAGAACTGAATATACATTTGTCCATGTGTTCAAACATGACGTTGATAACCTTAAAGAAACACCTGTCCTCGGTTTGGACCCAACTTCCTAATGATTTATCTATGGCTGCTGTAATCTTTGTTTATGAGGTTTTCAACTAATATCTATTCCTTCAAGAACTGTCTAAAAATACTACTTATATCATTGTATCATTTCATGCTCCCTATGGGGCTCTACTTCACCCATCTTACTACAAACAAAATGTCCCCACAGTCTATTCTACATTATTTCACCCTGTACTTTATACTGATCGTACATCTAGCGATATTCCTTCCTTTTATCACAATGAGTAGATGGATGGATGTATTAATTAAACCCACTGTACTGTGCTTTCGAATTTAGGGAGTGGACAACATAATGGAAACCCTGCATTAAAAATAGTTTAACTCTGAAGTATCTAAAGCAGTCTTACAATGAGTTATATTAGATTGCAGGGCCGGACTGGGAAAAAAATTAGGCCTGGGCATTTTTCAATCAGAGCGGCCCCCTAAGAAGGGGGCGGGGCAAGAGAGGGTGTGTTTTGTCATCACTAGTGACAAGCACGCCTCCTCTCAAAGTGAGCATGTTGGTTCAATGCGCAGAGCCCTGCTGAAGAGCTCTGGCATTAGAAAAAGGCCCTGAATTTGTTCTGCGCAGCGCAAGCAAATGTAATAACATGCTTGCGCTGTGTTTGCTTTTAAATTGTCTCTGGTGTCTCAACAAGTGGGATACCAGAGGACAAAAGGGCCAGGAAAGTGTATGGTGCATGTGTTTGGAGCCTGCTTGTGGGATTGCGTGTATGTAGAGTGTGGTGTGGTATTGTGTAAATAGGTCAATTTCATTTGTGTTTGTGGTGTAATATGTGTGGCTAGGGGCTGTAGAGAGTGTGTGTATAGGGGGCATAGTGTTATAGGGGATGTAGCGAGTGTGTGCATACGGGCTGTAGTGTGTGTGTATAGGTGAAGTAGTGTGTGTAGGGGTTGTAGAGAGGGTGTGTTTAGAGAATGTTGTATGTGTTTGCTGACAAGGAATGTAGTGTGTGTGTAGGTGGTGCAGTGTGTGTGTAGGAGATCTAGTGTGTAAAGGACCCAGAGTGTATAGGAGATTGTGTGTGTGTGTGTGTGTGTGTGTGTATAGAGGATTAAGAGTGCATATAAGGTAAGGGATCTAGCGTGTATCTGGAGCGTAATGTATGTAGTGCTGTAGTGTGTGTGTGTGTGTGTGTGTGTGTATATATATATATATATATATATATACATACATATATATATTTGGACGTATTTTATGTGTGAGGGGCACAGTGTGTGTGTATGTAAGAGGGGTGCTGTGTGTGAGGGTGTTTTTATCTGCCGTCACATTCTAATTTTCTTTGTCTGTTAACTCACTGAGGGTTATTTTATATATTATATATATATATCTGTAAATATATATATATATATATATATATATATACACACATACATACACACACATATATATGTGTGTGTGTGAGCGAGGGTGCTGTCTGTCTGAGGGTGCTGTGTGTGAGTGAGGGTGCTGTGTGCCTGAGTGCGCTGTGTGTGTCTGGGGGTGCTGTGTGTGTCTGGGTGCTCTGTGTGTCTGGGGGTACTGTGTGTGTCTGGGTGATGTGTATGTCTGGGGGTGCTGTGTGTGTCTGGGGGTGATGTGTGTGTCTGGGTGCTGTGTGTGTCTGGGTGCTGTGTGTGTCTGGGTGATGTGTGTGTGGGTGCTGTGTGTGTCTGGGATGTGTGTCTGGGGGTGATGTGTGTGTCTGGGGGTGATGTGTGTGTCTGGGGTGCTGTGTGTGTCTGGGTGCTGTGTGTGTCTGGGGTGTGTGTGTGTGTCTGGGGGTGATGTGTGTGTGTGTCTGGGGGTGATGTATGTGTCTGGGGTGCTGTGTGTGTCTGGGGTGTGTGTGTCTGGGTGATGTGTATGTCTGGGGGTGCTGTGTGTGTCTGGGGGTGATGTGTGTGTCTGGGGGTGCTGTGTGTGTGTGAGTGTGATTTTTTAATTTAAATTAATTATTTTTATTTTTATTAATAATAATAATTTAAAAAAAAGTTATATCCCTCCCTTCTTACCTTTAGCCTGGGAGGGGGGGAAACCGTTTTGCCTGGGACGGGGGGAGGGGGGAGCCGTTCTGCCATGGGAGAGCCATGCTGCCTGATCCCTGGTGATCCTAGTGGTGAGCGTGAACTCTAACCTGTAGGCTAGAGTTCACTCTCGCGAGATCTGAGCGTTGGCGCGGCAACGCTCAGAATCCCGCGAGAGGACCCGGCGGAGCTGCTGGTTAGAGCTCCGCCGGTCCTCTCCTCCCTCCCTCCCCAGCAAGCGGCCGCCTGGAAGTGTCTCTGGGCCGGTAAAGGGAGATCTTTGATCTCCCCACCGGCCCATGGAGACACACAGCAGGGCTGGCGCTCGGGTAGCGCTGGCCCTGCAGGAGCCGGCCGGGGAGATCCTGTGATCTCCCCTGCCGGCCTCGGCCCCACGGCCATCGCGGCCCACCGGGCATTTGCCCAGTATGCCCGATGGCCAGTCCGGGCCTGTTAGATTGATTGCCAAATGTTAGCCATTAAAGGTAAACTATAGTGCCAGCAATACAACCCCTCTCCCCCCTCCCCCCCCGCTGAATAAAGGGTTAAAGCCCTTTATTTACTTACCTATGTCCCCCTGCGCTGGATCGACACTCTGCTCTCTCTGATGTCCCACAATGAGTAGGTGTTAATGTGCATTTGCGGCAAATTGCAACGCATGCATTAGACCGCCCCATAGGATAGCATTGAATCAATGCTTTTCTATGGGGAAAAATCTGACGATGGTTGTCCTCATGCAGAGCGTGAGGATGTCTAGCGTCAGATACTGGACCAAAGGTCTGTTTCGATCCAGGAAGTGCCCCCTGGGAGACAGCCACTGGAAACAGATTTAGTGCTGCAATGTAAACATTGTAGTTTCTCTGGAATTGCAATGTTTTAGATTGCAGCACTAAGGACAATAGAGACACTGCACTAAGACAACTTCAATGAGCTGAAGAGGTCTGGGTGCCTACAGTGTCCCTTTAAGGAAGTGTGACAATTAGCACTTTCATGTGTGAGTTTGGAAAGCAGTGTGAGGCAACTTTTAAAGAGGCCAAACATGGTGTCCACTGTCTGATATCAATTATAAACTGAAAAAAATATTTATTTAAAGAGCTACGCTAGGCTGTTGATACACCTCCTCCTTTTTATTAATGTAACACAGAGATAATACATCCAATTCTAGGATAACAATAACCTAATACACATTGCTTCACGAACACAGGACAAACAGGGATTTATTTATTTATTTTTCATATCTGTGACTAAATGAAAGTAAAAAAAAAAAAAAAACTTTATTATTTTCCCATCTATACCCACATTGTTTCCTACCCAACATAGAACATCATTTCTTCATCGAAGCTAATAATTGCCATTGAGTCTCATAGTTACATAGTTACATAGCTGAAAAGCAACATACGTCCATCAAGTTCGGCCTTCCTCACATATGTTTTTGCAGTTCCAAAAGAAGGCAAAAAACCCCAGTCTGAAGCGCTTCCAATTTTGCAACAAACTAGGACAAATTCCTTCTTGACCCCAGAATGGCGGTCAGATTAATCCCTGGATCAAGAAGTTATCACCCTACATTATATCTTTGAATATTCTGTTTTTGCAAGTATGCATCTAGTTGCTAGTAGAGTGCTAGTAATTGGCATTCTCCTCCCACAGTCCACAGAAGCACATACAGTTTAATTTGTATTATTCTGCTAAAGTCAATCTAGGCCAAGTTCTCTGAAATATAGATTCTTGATATTATGCTGCCATTAGCAAGGATTTCAACCATTAATATTAATATTCTATTGTTGCACCTACTCTACATAATAAATTGCCATTTGTCCATTTACAATTTTCGTACTTGACACCACATAGTATTTAGTGTTTCATTGAACAGCACTACGGAATTTGTTGGCGCTATATAAATAATAAAATAATAATAATAATAATAATTGTATTTATTTGTAATTTGTAACACTTTATCATTTGTTATTTTTTAGTTATATTTTCACAAATTTTCTTTATATATTTGAATCCTTGTTATACCTCCTGTTCCTTTCGTTTTGATCTGGATTTTCTAGTGGTTTGAAAACCTAAAGGGCTAATGACAGTATATGTTGTCATAATAGTCTGGACATTAAAGGGACGCTGTAACTTCTTCATCTCATTGAACTGGTTACGGTTATAGTGTCTGAAGTCCCCTGGTACCCCTTCCATTAAGCATTAAACTGGTTTAAATTTTCATGCTAAACAAGAGTATCAAGCGCGCATCCTGTCTGTGCTGCTCGGGCTACTAAGGAAGCAATAGTCTGAGCAGCAATGGATGGCTGTGGTCGTCTGAGAGTGTCAGCTGTCTGCATTCAGTCTATAGCAGTACCATTGCTGGCATGAACTGATATGGCTAGAAGGAAGCATGGTCAGGGACTTTCATTGTCGGTGGCCAGGAACTTTCCTTCACTGTTAAACTGCCCGAAAATGGTTTAACACTGAATGGAGAGATTGCACCAGGCACTATAATCAATGCGTTTGTTATAATGCATACAGTGTTCTTTTAGAATGATAGAATGTCTTGCACATATAATGGCAGAAGGCCTACCGAGAGTTGACGAGAGTCATTTAGCTGACTGTTGAATGTTGGCATAGGGTTTTTAAGGACCAGTTTGTAATGACAACAAAATATGTAACTGGTCATTAAGCAGTAGAAATACACATAGCGTATATTGTGACACCAAACACACTACTCGTTTCTACATAAAGATCAATGCAATCTTCTACAAGACTCAACAATTAACTTGCAGGGTTATTCACTAGAGATGTCGCGAACTGTCCGCCGAACTGTTCGCGAACTGTCCGCCGGCGAACAATAGCGTGTTCGCGTTGGGCGAACATATCCGATTTCCGGTCCGCCCCCTATACGTCATCATTGAGTAAACTTTGACCCGGAACCTCACAGCCAGCAGACACATTCCTCCCAGGAAGTGTCTGCTGACTGTGAGGTTCTGGGTCAAAGTTTACTCAATGATGACGTATAGGGGGCGGACCGGAAATCGGATATGTTCACACTATTGTTCGCCGGCAGACAGTTCGCGACATCTCTATTATTCACTAAAGTGAGAATTCAAAGTGACTTCACCCATTTTAGGTCAAAGTAGCCGAAATGGAAACATAACTGACGTAAGAGAATTTTTCCAATTTGGTTATTTTGACTTTAAAATTGAAATTCATTTTGAATTCTCACTTTAGTCAATAATTCTTTTCAGGGCAGACTCACAACTCAGAGGACCGACGGGCAATAGGAGATCAAGGCCTCCCCTCCTGGTGCAAGGTTTTTTGGCTACTACTACTCTCCTCTTTGTGCACCTCTCACACAGATATTATGGGCAGTCATGACTCCCATCCGCAGGGCTTCCAAAATGGGCCAGATATACTTTTAAGGGGTAACTTCAACCAAAAACAGTGTTTTAATAAAACACTGTTTTTGGACGGAGTAACCCTTATTCATTAAAATAAAGAAATAATGCAAAATTGCACATTCCACTGTGTTTACTGATGACATCACAATCAGCGTATACCACATGTGCAACCATACAAGTAGCCTCCAAGCACATACTTGTGGGGTTGCATGTGTGGGATGCTGCTTGCGATGTTGTGTTCCTGTACGTGTTTTGTTAGAATTAATCGTTTGTCTTGTTTTACCTACTGTAATTGCTTGTGTGTGCGAGGAGGCTGTATGCAGTATTGCTATGGTTGAGATGCTGATTGTGATGTTTGTGTAGGGAGGTTGCATGTGTTATTGCATGTGTGGAGATGCTGCTTGTGGGATTGTGTGCATGCAGTGAGGCTCCTTGGCAGTTGTGTGTGTGTAGATGTAACTGTTTGCAGTGATGTGAGTAGAGAGGTTTGGTTGTGTTGCAGTGTGTGCGTATAGGGGCTGTTGTATGTTTGTGAGATAGATGCTGTAGTAGGCATCTGTGGGATACTGGGGCTGTAGTGTGTGTGTGTTTGTACGGAGAATAGTGCCTCTACTGTGTTTGGAATAGACTGCCTTAAGCCCTCAGTCCATGACCTAGATGCCCAGGTGGTCAGTCTGCCCCTGACTCTGTTAATCTTCTGAAAGTAACTATATTCTTGTTCTGACTGTCCTGCTTTGTTTCCTAAAGATAGCCATTTTGTTATAGTAAGACAATATATATTTTAGGGTTAATTACTTTTTAAAAGTAAATTATACTGTAGCTATGCTATGCCAATTAGCTTACAGCGCCCAATGGATGATGACTCAAAATTATAGGTTTGGAAAACAGTACAGCGCAGTCTTTACCTAGTCATAAGGGTGTGTAATGATTTCTGTTCGTATTTGTGACCAGCCTTTAAGTATTACAGCAAATAAACATTTCAGAATGAGAAGCCACAGACTTTGTGCATTGCAAATAATACCAAGTTTGCTACACCTCTAAAAGTTAGTAAATCAATGGCCGATCCAAATTCAGCCTAGAAACTCAGCAATATTAAATATGTGATAGTAGAATGTTTGAGGACAGAGCATCTGAAGGTGGTGGAAAGGGTTAAAACAAAAATATATTTATTTATTGCCTAGTGTGAATTTGACTACTGAGAGAATGAGGGCAATTTGGGTCAACACAATACCTGAAAATCAGAGAGGACTGGAAAGTCATTGAATCTATAGGTAAACTGATACTTCAACCATGAATTTATCTCTTTTAATTACATAATATGTAACTATGTATTATTATATGAAATACTGGTATATCTAGAATGGGAAATTTCCAGCAGTCAAGCCCTTTAGCACTGTACATAGCAAGTGAAAAAAAAACAAAAAAACACCTCAATGTTTGTTTGTTTTTTGAATGGTGGAAGACTCTGAAATGTTCTAAAACGGACCATGAATTAATACAATGAGAGGCAGGCATCAACCTTCTAAGGTCTATCTTGGGACTGACTGGGTGAGGGATGTTATCCATAACTACGCTTTATAGAAACCAAAAAAACTTTGTGAAATGATGCATCCATCTCTTTATCTTATGACCATCTAAACAGGCTTTATTCATGCATTGCAAATACATATTTATTTCATATGGGAGTGTCCTCAGAACCATTACAGCTTAATGCAGTAGTTCTGGTGTCTATAGCATGTCAGACAAAAGGTAGTGTTTACATTTTTCCATAGTAACATGTATAAGGCCATTCCTTATTTCCATCCTGCAATCTTTGCAGGACCTATGTTCAGCATATCCACATTATGCATCATGATACTGAATGCTCCCCACAGAGATATATTGCATTAATGCATGTCTTTAACCGCTAAAGGACACATGACATGTGTGACATGTCATGATTCCCTTTTATTCCAGAAGTTAATTTAAGGGGTTAAACAGCACTTGATTAGCAGATCTAAAGGAAGAGATGAACACGAGTAGGCTGCAGATTAAAGTTTGAATTATTTTACCATAGTTTCCCTTTAACCCCTTAAGGACACATGACATGCCAGTAAAGGGGGCTTTATACAGCAGAAATCTAAACAAAACAAGAAACAGAACAAGGGACATAACTTCTGAAAAGATCTGTAATCTAAAATCTGAATAAAAAAAGGTAGCATGATAACTAAAGCAGTGAAACAGTAGCCCCTTTTTTGATCAGCAGAACGGACACACAGAAGAGGTGAATGGTAAAAATGGACATTTCAGAACTCACCAGATCCAGCTGAGCGGCATACATTAGAATTGGATGAGTTATGTGTGACCATGTAACGGTGCTCTATAGAATCTGTGTGTTTGTATAATGCTAAACACAACACAAATCTCTGTGTGCAGTGAACTGTAGCTGTTGTAAGCTGCTTTTGTAAAGAATTAGCCTGTAGTGGGGCACACAGTCGAATTCCTGCAATAAACCCCATTACAGTTTCTTTTGAATGTGCTTTCTATTTGTATTCCTTCATGAACCAGTCAGTGTGACTATGTGGGTAGTGATGCTTACTAAGGTAGCCTTTTCTATAATCTCTATAGATATGCAAGGTGGTATTTGGACACTCCAAGTATTTGTCAGGAATACTGAGAGACCCAACAAGTAGTATGTAATAATAAGCCAACAATAAACGCACACTGGACCTCACAGTGGCTGGGCTTAACGTACAACAGACAGAGAATGGTCATGAAAAAAAGCAAAAATCAGGAATAGCGAGGTACAACAGCTGAGTCAAAGAGAACAAATAGCAAAATAGTCAGTAGTAGCCAAGATCAAAACCAGAAATGCAATGAGAGGAATATAACGCGCAACTGGGAACCAAAATAGAACCACAACAGGGCAAGGACTTAAAGGACCACTCTAGGCACCCAGACCACTTCAGCTTAATGAAGTGGTCTGGGTGCCAGGTCCAGCTAGGGTTAACCCATTTTTTCATAAACATAGCAGTTTCAGAGAAACTGCTATGTTTATGAATGGGTTAAGCCTTCCCCTATTTCCTCTAGTGGCTGTCTCATTGACAGCCACTAGAGGCGCTTGCGTGCTTCTCACTGTGATTTTCACAGTGAGAGCACGCCAGCGTCCATAGGAAAGCATTATGAATGCTTTCCTATGTGACCGGCTGAATGCGCGCGCAGCTCTTGCCGCGCGTGCGCATTCAGCCCAGGAGGAGGAACGGAGGAGGAGAGCTCCCCGCCCAGCGCTGGAAAAAGGTAAGTTTAACCCCTTTTCCCCTTTCCAGAGCCGGGCGGGAGCCGGGCACTATAGTGGTCCTTTAAGCTCCATCAACCTATTTATAGTCTGGCACTTTAACTCTATTGCCACGCCAGCAAAACATTTAAATTTGCAGACTATGGCAGGCCGTGACATCATCGGTGTCATGTCGTTGGCATGTGGTGCTGCGTCACAAAAGGGCCAGAGCTACACCAGTCGGTATTTTTACTGCTGAAGGAATAAGAGGAGCCAAGGAGGAGGTTCCCAATCCATTGCTGATGTACCCCAGGCTGGAGCCGGAAAACAACTGTCCGCCTGCCCCAGGGGAGCCCAAAGTTGGCCAGCCGGCCAGCTTTTGGGTTTCCATAAAATGAGGCAAACAAGGTATTTGCCTGGGCATTTGGGGGTAGCATTTTTTGCCACCCCCTGGAAATTGCCGCCCAAGGCATATGCCTTGTTTGTCTCGCGATAGATACATCCCTGTCTGTATGTATAAATATGTGTCAACAGTCATGATTTAATCTGGGACAGTCCCACATTTTTGCATCATTTAAATTATCTTAAGCTTTGTTTTATTTGGTGCAGTTTTGCCAAAAGTCACCGATATTGGGACCGACAGGTGGTGATAATGCTGGAGTGTTTAAAGTTAAATCGAATATAAAGCTGTGGACGTGGCCCTTATTCAATACTCATGCATCATGTCATTATTAGGAGTAATGGGAATGCAATCTGGTCAGCAGTCAAGCAAAACCACAGAGTCCAGAGCACAGATTAATGCCCCCAGATCTCCTCGTGCTGAAACACGCAGGAAAATGTGAAAGCTATGTACTACAGAGGATATAGTGTATATTTAGCATACTTAGAGTGACAGTACCCTTTTACATTCATGCCTGCCTTTTTACTAGCAAATCCAGACCTTTATTTATTTTTGCATGCATTTAAAATAAATTAAAAAAATCAGTATGCACTAATCAAGGAAATGACTTAATGGAAAATGTTCTCCAATTAAGCGGAGTTGGATATATTTGGCAAGTGTTGTTCACTCACTGTTTTGCGAATAAACAACTTTATTATTATGAGTGCGAGAACGGTGAGTAACAATTTGCAATGCTGTGTTCACCCCTTTAGCATTCAATTGGTTTATAATATGCCTTTTAATGTTGGTAAAAAAAAAATATATAACATTTGTTACAATAATAAAAGTGACTACACTAGAATAACAGTAACCACATAAATAACATATGGAATTTCCAGGCCTTGCCAAAACCAGCTCTGGCACCATTCTCTGATGTAGTTATCGCCTGTTACGTCACTGTCTACATTTACAATGTAATTGTGTTTTCTATTTAAAATGCAGTAAAATAAAATATAAAATAAACCAGTCTAACAAACTAGATATGTGTTTATTAAATGCTGACAATTAATACATTAAGAAATGTGATCACAGTAATGATGGATGGACAAGTACGGAATGCATGTACTGTTTGCTTGATTTATGATGTCAGTATTGTCTGTACTGTTTCTTCAGCCTGTGCTCTTGGTATTATCTGTAACAATGTTTTTTTCCCAGCTATTTGAGTTTCCTGTATTGTTTGTATTGTCTGCACTATTTGTTTCACATGGGCTGTTGGTGTTGCATGAACTGTTTGCATTGTCAGTGCTGTTAGTGTAGTTTACACTATTTGTCTGGCCTCTACTGTTTTTATGGGCTACGTGACTGGAACGACCAGTGCCATTGGTTTGTACTGTGTTGCAGATATGACTATGCTGTCCGTATGGACTGCGCTATTGGCTTACTCTGTGTTGCTGGCTGCTATAGTTCAGTCTGTTTTAAGCAAAAAGAAAGAGTTAGGCGCTCGCTAAATAAACTGAATATGGACAGCAGTGACCCGGCAGGAATTCCCAATACCCGCTAACAATGATAAAACAGTAAAAACAAATGTGGTAAACTGCGCCAAGATAGTATAAAAGATAGGACAATTAAAATATATACATACAAACAGTCCTGTGGTTAAGAACGTATATAACCTTAAAAGAGAAAAAATAAAAAACAATAATAGTGCAATATGTCAAGCAATTAAGAACATATATTGACTAATAGAGGACTCACTCACACTTTGCAGAGCTA
>OW240913.1:67427147-67434647 GCA_933207985.1 Pelobates cultripes | reverse complement strand
CACACACTGCTGAATACATACACACACAGTCTGCTGAGTACACAGTCTGCTGAATACACACACATAGTCTGCTGAATACACGCGCAGTCAGCTGAATACACACACAGTCAGCTGAATACACACACACTGCTGAATACTAAAGACTGCTGAATACACATACACATATACTGCATTGAGGGTTGCAGTGTATGTGTTTGGGTGTAAGGGTGTAGAGTGCTGTGTGTGAGGGGTGTGTGTGTGTGAGGTGCTGTGTTGTGTGTGAGGGGTGCTGTGTTTGTGAGGGGTGCTGTGTGTGGGGGGTAGGGTTGCTGTGTATGCTTGGGGTAGGGGTGCTGTGTGTGGGGGTAGGGGTGCTGTGTGTGGGGGTAGGGGTGCTGTGTGTGGAGGGGTAGGGGCTGTGTGTGGGGGGTAGGGGTGCCGTGTGTGTGGGGACTAGGGTTGCCGTGTGTGGGCATTAGGGGTGCTGTGTGTGGGAGGGTAGGGGTGCTGTGTGTGGGGGAGGGGAGGGGTGTGCGGTGCTGTGTGTGGGGGGGTAGGGGTTAAAGATACATTAAAAACACTTTTTTTAAAGCATATTGAATCAGTATCCCCCCCTCCCTTCTTCTTACCTTTGGTGAAGGGGAGGGGGGGAACACAGCCATCCCTGGTGGTCCGGTGGTGGTAAGTATGTAGGACAGGAGGACAGGTCCTGCAGCTCTCTTGTCCTCCCGCGCAATGCTGTGTGGAGCGTTGCCATTGTAACGCGCGGCACCGCTCCACACAGCTCCTCGATGCCTCCTGCTGGGCAGGCAGGTGCTTACTCTGCATAGATTGTGAACCTATGGCTGCATGCCCACAGGGAGGGCCCGGCGTGCCACCTGTGGCACGTGTGCCATAGGTTTGCCATCACTGGGCTAGAAGGTTGGAGGAATCTTTAAACTAAAAGTAGATAATATAGAAAAGAGGGGAATTCATCTGAAGTCAAGGAAGAGCAAGAAGGTATTAATTACATGTTGTTCAAATAAAGTTCTAGAAACAAATGGTAACTTTAAATGTCTGCTTGTTAATGCAAAAAACTTTGTGTAGGAAAATGGGGGAGCTTGAGATGTTGGCATACACGGAACAGTATAACGGAATTTTAATTATTGAGACTTGGTGGGTTGAAACACATCACTGTGCTATTCATTTCAATGGATATACATTATTTAGAAAGGATTGAAAAAACTGAAAATGGGATGGGGTATGTAAGCCTTATAGGTAGAAATATGCATAGGAGGCAATGGGATATCCATTAATAGTAAAAAGAGCAACTGCTATCTCAAATTAATAACGCTGCACAACTGGTAATTTGTTAATCATGGGATACTTTAATTACCCAGTCATTGATTGGGTCAGATGGACTAGTGGTACACTTAAGGGAAACAGACTTTTGAACCTGATAAATTATAATTCCATGTTTCAATTAGTAGAAGTGCCAACTAGACGAGATGCTTGCTTTGATCTTGTCATAACTAATATTGTTGACTTATTTCCAAACACTCAAGTTAGGGAGTTCTTGGGAAATAGTAACCATAATATGGTATCATATCGATTCTTTTCTTTCAGGAATTGTTCCAGAAGTTTGGAGAAAAGCAGATGTAGTGCCTATATTTAAAAAAAGGGTTCAAAAGCTCGGCCTGGAAACTACAGACCTGTGAGCTTAACATCTGTGGTTGGGACATTATTTGATGAGCTGTTAAGGGATAATTATCATTAGTAGGAATCAACATGGTTTTATGAAAGACATAAACAAACTTAATTGCAATATATGAAGAAGTTAGTAGGAATATAGGTCAAGGTGTTCCAGTTGATGTGATCTACTTGGATTTTGCTAAGACAATTGATTCAGTTTCATGCAGAAGATTCCTAGCAAAACTGAAATCAGGTGGTTTAGATTAAAAAAAAATAATGTTCTGGGATAGAACACTGGTTTAAAGATAGAGAGCAGAGAGGATTTGTAAATGGAAAAGTTTCAAATTGGACAAAAGTGGTAAGTGGAGTGCCTCGTGGTTCTGTCCAGGGTCCACTTCTCTTTAATCTGTTTAGAAATGATCTTGACGTAGACATGGAAAGTGATTTGTCTGTGTTTGTGGATGACTAGACTAAGAAAATACATTCTGAACATTATATGGTTTCTCTACAGGGTGATTTGGATAAATTGGGGGACTGGGTAGCCAAGTGACAGATGAGATTCAATACAGATAAATACAAAGTCATGCATTTTGGAATAAGGAACCCACAATCCATTATACATTAAATAGGATAGTGTTAGAGATAACATTAAATGAAAGGGACTTGGAAACAACTGTTTTCTTTAGAAAAAAAAGTTGCCCCAGAGGGGATATGATAGCACTATATAGATATATACAGGGTCAGCTATGTGCTGTACTAACCTGTTCATTAGCAGGAATATACAACATACAAAGAGGTCACTCATTTGGACTGGAAGAAAGGCGTTTTCACTTACAGCAGAGGAAAGGGTTCTTTATGGTAAGAGCAATAAAGATGTTGAATTATGAGATTCTATAGATACATTTAAAAAAGAATTGGATGCTTTTTTGCATTAACAGAATGTTCAAGGATATAATTGATATGTATGTAAACAGGTTGTTGCCCCAAGGAGAAATTTGAAGGCTATTATGGAGTCAAGAAGGATTTTGTGGCATTATTGGAAATGGCTACAATTGTTTTTGTTTTTTTTTGCCTTCTTTTGGATCAACGGCATAAAAGAATGGGCTTCATGGATGAACTTGATGGACTTAAATCTTTTTTTCAACATAGACAAATATGTAACTATGACATGTCTTGCAAATCCCACCAGAAGGTTCTCATGAAAATTCCTTCTATTAAATGTAACAAAAAGCAGATATACTTGTGTTTCTGCCTTAGTGCAAAACTAAAGTGAAATACTGATAAGCTTTCTCCAGAAGACAAAATATTCATTTTTGTATACACAATACCAGTCTGTTAATAAAAACATGTGGATAAGTTATACCCCTTTATAATGAGTATTGAGCTGAACAAAGATTATTTTACAGGCAATAAAATTGTTATTACCATGTTCCGAAGATGAAAGGAAAGTCCAATTATATCCACTTTAGTTGGTAAACAAAATTCACGTAATAGTCCTGTCCTTTCTGAGTCTCCTGCATTGCTGATGACTAAATGCCTGTAATACTACTTCTTAAAGTGTTTTATTTCTCACTCCTTACCAACTGGTTTCCACCCCTTGTATAAGGCTGTAATTCAGGTTATAATCTAAATGCAACAGGGTGGATAGTTAGTTTTCGGTAACACCCCAGATTGCTTGGGAGAGTTAGTATGCCATGCCCTATGCAATGTGTTAGTGCTGTTAATCCTTTATTGGAGTTACAAATCAGAGGACATAGCTTTAAATGATTTAAAGCACTACTACAGGAAGGAGGCTAATAAAGGTGGTGAGGGTGGTGCCAGGGAGAAGTAGGTGTGTTGGCAGGAAATTATTACTCAAAGTTGGCAGGTGACTTTTATGTTCATCTTTGTACTAATATTATCTTTACAGTTAAAAATAATAGTGTGGGTACATCTTGCATTATTATTACGTCCGCTCTGAACATAAAGAATAGATACCAAAACTTTATTAGAAAAAGAAAGTTATAACTATTTGTTATAACCAATCAGCAGCAGACCCTCCCTCCCAGACCCTCCCACCTCCTGGACAGCTGACTAAGAATGCAGCTTCAAAATGGATGCTGTGCAGGAGGTGGGAGGGTCTGGGAGGGAGGGTCTGCTGCCGATTGGCTGTAATGTGTCTGCTGACTGGAGTCCGTGGCGAACCGTTCGTGGCGGACCGTTCGGCGAACCGTTCGGGATATCACTAATGTTAACCCTTAATAAAACACGCTGAGGGTAGTGTAGCACTGTAACATGGATGTGTAATATAGAAGAATACAAACATACAAAATTAAGCCCTGTGCTTAAACTCCTAATACCAAAAGCAAAAAATACCAACGCAAAAAACAACAACTGTGCGCTATCTCAAATCCCCATGCACATTTATGTTACAGGAGTGTTTCAGTTTGGCCTGTGTAAAACTAAATGAATATTGGAATTCATAAATATTTTAACACAAAAAAAGAAAAACACAACTTCCGTTCTGTGACATCACACACAACATGATGCTAAAAGGTATTAATGCTTCTCCTAGGGAAACATCTGACTGCCAATTGCCACCCATGCCTAGTAGATCCCAATGCAACAGATTATCTCAGAAGAGGAGTAGCAGCTGCCCGTCAGAGACAGATACACAATAAATACAAATCATGTTTTTTTGTTTTTGTTTTTTTTAAGTTTAAAAAGAGTATACATAATCAAAAAGTCTCAGAGAAAACGTTATCATTAAAAAGACATACAATTTTATTTAATTTTAGAGACATCCTTTAAAACATATAGGGGTCTTATTCACTTAGTAAATTGGAACAGCTAGGTATGAACTGCACGATGTTTACAAATAGTTGTTTTTTTCTGGTCTAAACTTTGCAGTTCGATTTTCAGTGTTCCTGCATTTAACGTTTAACTGGCCTTCCAGCAACAGGGCACTCCAGGCTTCTTATCCTTACTAGAGTTTAAGATATCACTAAAACAATGTCTTATTAATTTCAAGTAGGGCCAGCCCTCCCATAATGCACACTTTAGAATCTGATCAATAAAGGTTCTCTGCAGGTGGTCCGTTGAGTGCAAGGAAGTGAGAAAGAATAGTTGGAGGAGGGGTGGGACAGAGGAGAAAGGATGTGTTCTGTCTATGGAACATAAAGAGGATATTGTGTGAAGGGGAGCGCTTTCTATAAACAGGTCCAGGGTTTAGTTCAAGGCCAAGATGCCCAGTATGCGGTTTGTGTGTTATTGTGTAATTGGAGTGTATTCATTTTCACATACGCATTGAATGAGAGAAAAACATTTTCATTTCAGAGTATTAAGTGAAAATATTTGCAAGATGGAATGCATATTTTCTTGTGATATAACTGTATAAGATGAGATAAAAAAAAAGGCCAAATTGCAACATAGTCGAACAAATTGCTGTAGAGCATTATTCTGTGTGCCTGTGTGCAGTATGGAATTATTTATTTTACTATTAAAGGAGCACTATAGTGCCAGGGAAACAAACTCATTTTCCTGGCACTATAGGGTTATTAGGTCCCCCCCCCTCAGGGCCCACCTCCCGCTGGGCTGAAGAGGTTAAAAGCCCTTTAGCCACTTACCTTAATCCAGCGCTGGGCTCCCTCGGCGCTGATGACCTCTCTTCCCCCTCCGACCTCAGCTCCGAATGCACATGTGCGGCAAGAGCCACGTGCGCATTCTTACTGTGAGTTAGCCATCTTACTTTTTATTACTATTATTATTTTACTTTTTTATTACTACCATCCTTTTATCCGGCACAGAAGTGTTTTTACTTTCCAGTGAGGATATTACTCCCAAGAATCCTAGGTGGGGATTATACCACTCAAGCTGTATTCATTGAACAGTCAGTCTGTTCAACTAAATGTGAGTAACCACTTGGTTTTTTATCTTCTCACCTCTGGCATTTTATACTTTGAGCACCATTGTTGTTCCTGCTTTTATTTTCACATATGGTTCCCTAATCAAGAAAGAATACTAAGACCTCACGTATCCCATAAGTGGGGATTATACCACTGTACATTATCAACACTAGAGCTAAGTCCATAGCTCTTGAAAACGTGAGTAGGACCATATACTCTTTTATTGCTTCTACCCCTTTCGGGACATACTATACCATCAGTTGTTATTTTCTCATTTCATATGATGTACAAAGACGCATCTACACCACTCTGAAGAATCCCCCACTACAAAAGACTGTATTCACCTCTACAAAGATATTTGTTTGATTCATCTACCAGTCAGACTATTTATTCTGGACTTCTATTTGCTTATTATCTATCATATATATTGCATTCTAGTCTGCCTATTCTGTGCTCTTTTAATTTATGTGGTTTATAGTGGCGCTGCCTTCCTTTCTTTTTTCTGTACCGAGACAGCCACTAGAGGCTAGATTAACCCTCAATGTGAACATAGCAGTTTCTCTGAAACTGCTATGTTTTCAGCTGCAGGGTTAAAACCAGGTCGGACCTGGCACCCAGACCACTTCATTGAACTGAAGTGGTCTGGGTGCCTATAGTGGTCCTTTAAATCTAATGAACTATCCTGCACTAGCAGATATTGCGACTATTAGCATGGCCGGCCTTAGGCCTTTAAGTGCCCTGTGTGAAAATCTTCACAGCACCCCTCTCTGGCCACACCATCTCATCCAATACCTCCACCTCTTAAAATGTACCATTCTTATTTTAAATTAAGAGATTAGACAGCTTGACGAAAAAAATCATTTTTACTCACAGGTATTAAACGGGTAAGTGCAATATAAGTATAATTATTAAATAAAACAGCAGTAAACTAACTAACGTGGTAAACAATATTTGTCACATATGCTAACACATTAAGATCCAAATATACAGTCCTGAAAAATAAAGTGCCTGGATGTTAGTGCACCTAGAAGTGTGTAGCGTGTGTGAGCACTTCTCCATGTCTAAGAGCTGTGAAGTGTATGTGCCTAGAGACTGTAGAGTGTGTATGCGTGTCAGTATGCGTGAGGCGTGTAGAATGTGTGTTTCTATCTTGGGGCTGCAGGGTGTGTGTATATGGGTTGCATTGCGTGTTTGTAATCAGAGCTGTTGTGAGTATGTTCATAAGTTCTGAAGTGTGCGTGTGTGTATAGGGGCTGTGATGTTTACGTATAGGGGGCAGTGGCGGACTAAGGGGAGGGCGGAGGGGGCGGTCTGCCCCGGGTGCCACCTGGTAGATGGGTGCCTTGCAGTGGCGGCTCTAGACTTGGCGAGGCCTTAGGCGAAACTCATACATGAGTCCCCACTAAC
Organism: Pelobates cultripes; assembly: GCA_933207985.1. Lineage (NCBI taxonomy): Eukaryota > Metazoa > Chordata > Amphibia > Anura > Pelobatidae > Pelobates > Pelobates cultripes. The sequence goes on along the minus strand of OW240913.1, from coordinate 67,427,706 downwards.
ACCATTATTGGAAAAAAACAGCAGTTGACTTGTGTGTGTATAAGAAGCTGTAGATATATTGAAGGGCGGGCTTGCAGTACAGGATATAGAGAACTAGTCTTTGTATACGTCGTTGCATTGTATACCTGTGTGTGCCTGAGAGTGTGTGTCTGGCAGTGAGTATCTTTGTATATGTATGTATGTTTCTCTGAGCATGTGTATGTTTGTGTTACTGCCTGTGGCCTTTGGCATTAAGTTCATGGCGAAGCTATGTTTTATGACAGTGTGTAGAATGATTGCCTTCAGGGGGTGACAGGGTGAGTAAAGGAGTAACTGTGGCAGGGTGATTGTAAAAAGAGCAGGAGGGTGCCAGAGTGCGGAGAGTGGTGCCCGTGTGTTTAGAGGGAGAGATAGTGTGTATGGAGGGGGGTGACAGTGTGTATGGAGGGGGGTGACAGTGTGTGCGGAGAGAGGTGACAGAGTGTGTGGAGGTGACATAGTGTGAGGGGGTGACATAGTGTAGGGAGGTGGCATAGTGTGAGGGGGTGGCATAGTCTGGGGGGTGACAGAGTAAGAAGGG
>OW240913.1:67416364-67427047 GCA_933207985.1 Pelobates cultripes | reverse complement strand
ACACACACACACACACACACACACAGTCAGACACAAACACACACACACACACACAGTCAGACACAAACACACACAGTCAGACACACACACACTCACATTAACACTTTTTTTTTTATCCCCCCCCCCTCCAGCCTCCTTACCTTTGGGAATGCTGGGGGGGCAGGGGTTCTCTTTAACCCTGCTGGTCCAGTGGCTGCCGGTCAGGCTGATGGGCTGGATGCTGGGCCGGCGGCTGGCGAGGGAGCTCTTCCCCTGAGCACTCTGCTCAGCTCCCTCGCGCACTGCACAGTGAGCCTGGGAGCCGAAATATGACGTCATCAACAGCAGAGCGCTCAGGGGAAGAGCTCCCTCGCCAGCCGCCTGCCAGCGCCACCCACCCAGCGCCACCCACCCAGCGCCCAGCATGTCAGTTAGCCGCGAGGCTAACTAGGCATTTGCCTTGGGCATTTGGGGGCGGCTTTTTTTGCCGCCCCCTGGAAAATGCCGACCAAGGCAAATGCCTTGTTTGCCTCGCGGCTAATACGTCCCTGCCTGTATGGCTCTGCTTATTTCGACTGTGCTTCTAGATTGAACCGTGCTGTTAGTTTGGTTGCACTGTTGATGGGATCTGTGTGGTTGGTATTGCCTTTGTTGTTGATTTGGCCTGTGCTTGTGATTAAACCTTTACTGTTGGTTTGATCAGTGTTGTTGGTTGGGCATACATTGGTGGTTGTGTATGTTCTGTTGGTATAGGCAACTGTGTTTGTGCTATATTGGTATGGTCTCTGCTGTAGCTGTGATATGTGCTATATTGGTATGGTCTCTGCTGTAGCTGTGATATGTGCTATATTGGTATAGTCTCTGCTGTAGCTGTGATATGTGCTATATCGGTATGGTCCCTGCTGTAGCTGTGATATGTGCTATATTGGTATGGTCTCTGCTGTAGCTGTGATATGTGCTATATTGGTATAGTCTCTGCTGTAGCTGTGATATGTGCTATATTGGTATAGTCTCTGCTGTAGCTGTGATATGTGCTATATTGGTATGGTTTCTGCTGTAGCTGTGATATGTGCTATATTGGTATGGTCTCTGCTGTAGCTGTGATAAGTGCTATATTGGTATGGTCTCTGCTGTATCTATGATATGTGCTATATTGGTATGTTCTCTGCTGTATCTATGATATGTGCTATATTGGTATGGTCTCTGCTGTATCTATGATAAGTGCTATATTGGTATGGTCTCTGCTGTATCTATGATATGTGCTATATTGGTATGGTCTCTGCTGTAGATGTGATATGTGCTATATTAGTATGGTCTCTGCTGTAGCTGTGATATGTGCTATATTAGTATGGTCTCTGCTGTATCTGTGATATGTGCTATATTAGTATGGTCTCTGCTGTATCTGTGATATGTGCTATATTAGTATGGTCTCTTCTGTAGCTGTGATATGTGCTATATTGGTATGGTCTCTGCTGTAGCTGTGATATGTGCTATATTTGTATAGTCTCTGTTGTATCTATGATAAGTTCTATATTGGTATAGTCTCTGCTGTAGCTGTGATATGTGCTATATTGGTATGGTCTCTGCTGTAGCTGTGATAAGTGCTATATTGGTATGGTCTCTGCTGTATCTATGATATGTGCTATATTGGTATGTTCTCTGCTGTATCTATGATATGTGCTATATTGGTATGGTCTCTGCTGTATCTATGATAAGTGCTATATTGGTATGGTCTCTGCTGTATCTATGATATGTGCTATATTGGTATGGTCTCTGCTGTATCTATGATATGTGCTATATTGGTATGGTCTCTGCTGTAGCTGTGATAAGTGCTATATTGGTATGGTCTCTGCTGTATCTATGATATGTGCTATATTGGTATGTTCTCTGCTGTATCTATGATATGTGCTATATTGGTATGGTCTCTGCTGTATCTATGATAAGTTCTATATTGGTATAGTCTCTGCTGTAGCTGTGATATGTGCTATATTGGTATGGTCTCTGCTGTAGCTGTGATAAGTGCTATATTGGTATGGTCTCTGCTGTATCTATGATATGTGCTATATTGGTATGTTCTCTGCTGTATCTATGATATGTGCTATATTGGTATGGTCTCTGCTGTATCTATGATAAGTGCTATATTGGTATGGTCTCTGCTGTATCTATGATATGTGCTATATTGGTATGGTCTCTGCTGTAGATGTGATATGTGCTATATTAGTATGGTCTCTGCTGTAGCTGTGATATGTGCTATATTAGTATGGTCTCTGCTGTATCTGTGATATGTGCTATATTTGTATAGTCTCTGTTGTATCTATGATAAGTTCTATATTGGTATGGTCTCTGCTGTATCTATGATAAGTGCTATATTGGTATGGTCTCTGCTGTATCTATGATATGTGCTATATTGGTATGGTCTCTGCTGTAGATGTGATATGTGCTATATTAGTATGGTCTCTGCTGTAGCTGTGATATGTGCTATATTAGTATGGTCTCTGCTGTATCTGTGATATGTGCTATATTAGTATGGTCTCTGCTGTATCTGTGATATGTGCTATATTAGTATGGTCTCTTCTGTAGCTGTGATATGTGCTATATTGGTATGGTCTGTGCTGTAGCTGTGATATGTGCTATATTTGTATAGTCTCTGTTGTATCTATGATAAGTTCTATATTGGTATAGTCTCTGCTGTAGCTGTGATATATGCTCTTCTACTATGGATGGGATCCATATTGGAGGGAATGCTAGTCAGGTTGTGGTGGTAGGGGATAGGTGGTATGAGATTCCATTATTAAAAGAATAGTATTGCATCAACCAGACAGTTTGCTGTCTCCTGGGTGCTCAGGTCCGGCATATTACTGACAGGGTGAAGAAATTATTGGGAAGGGCTGGAATTGACCCTGTCTGCTGCCATGGTCCATATTAGAACCAATGAGTAAGTTAGAAGAAGATGGAGGACGTTAAAGATTGAGTTCAGGGAATTAGATAGCAAACTTAAGAAGAGGACCATTGAGCTGGTATTTTCTGAGATATTACCTGTGCGGCACACTACAGTGGAAAGGCAGTGGGAGATTAGAGAGGTCAATACATGGCTGAAGTCTTTATGTAGGAATGAGGGTTTGGGGTTTTTCGAGCACTGGGATGATTTTGGGCTTGAGTACAATCTTTATAGCAAGATGGATTGCACATGAATTGGAGAGGGTCTTTTGTGCTGGGGAGGGAGCGGCTAGAACAGTGATGGCGAACCTTTTTGAGCCTAAGTGCCCAAACCACAATACATGCCAACTTATTTTTCCTCAAAATGCCAACACGGCAATTAAACCTGAATACTGAGGTTTAAGTTTAGAAAAAACAACTTGTACAGTTGTCCAAACTAATTAACATCTTTTGTTTTAAAAGAAGAACACAACAGAGAAATCAATAATACACATTTTAAATAATGATATAAATAGATAAAATTGAGCTGATATTTATTAGTATCTCCAACAAATGCAATACATACACACAGACTGCTGAACACATTCACACAGCGACTGCTTAATACATACACACACTGACACACACAGACTGCTAAATACACACACAGTCCGCTAAATACACACACACACAAACATACACACAGTCTGCTGAATACACAGTCTGCTGAATACACACACACTGCAGAATACACACACTGCTGAATACACACACTGCTGAATACATACACACACAGTCTGCTGAGTACACAGTCTGCTGAATACACACACATAGTCTGCTGAATACACGCGCAGTCAGCTGAATACACACACAGTCAGCTGAATACACACACACTGCTGAATACTAAAGACTGCTGAATACACATACACATATACTGCATTGAGGGTTGCAGTGTATGTGTTTGGGTGTAAGGGTGTAGAGTGCTGTGTGTGAGGGGTGTGTGTGTGTGAGGTGCTGTGTTGTGTGTGAGGGGTGCTGTGTTTGTGAGGGGTGCTGTGTGTGGGGGGTAGGGTTGCTGTGTATGCTTGGGGGTAGGGGTGCTGTGTGTGGGGGTGGGGTGCTAGGGGGGGGGTGCTGTGTGTGGAGGGGGGGGTGTTGTGTGTGGGGGGTAGGGGTGCCGTGTGTGTGGGGACTAGGGTTGCCGTGTGTGGGCATTAGGGGTGCTGTGTGTGGGAGGGTAGGGGTGCTGTGTGTGGGGGAGGGGAGGGGTGTGCGGTGCTGTGTGTGGGGGGGTAGGGGTTAAAGATACATTAAAAACACTTTTTTTAAAGCATATTGAATCAGTATCCCCCCCTCCCTTCTTCTTACCTTTGGTGAAGGGGAGGGGGGGAACACAGCCATCCCTGGTGGTCCGGTGGTGGTAAGTATGTAGGACAGGAGGACAGGTCCTGCAGCTCTCTTGTCCTCCCGCGCAATGCTGTGTGGAGCGTTGCCATTGTAACGCGCGGCACCGCTCCACACAGCTCCTCGATGCCTCCTGCTGGGCAGGCAGGTGCTTACTCTGCATAGATTGTGAACCTATGGCTGCATGCCCACAGGGAGGGCCCGGCGTGCCACCTGTGGCACGTGTGCCATAGGTTTGCCATCACTGGGCTAGAAGGTTGGAGGAATCTTTAAACTAAAAGTAGATAATATAGAAAAGAGGGGAATTCATCTGAAGTCAAGGAAGAGCAAGAAGGTATTAATTACATGTTGTTCAAATAAAGTTCTAGAAACAAATGGTAACTTTAAATGTCTGCTTGTTAATGCAAAAAACTTTGTGTAGGAAAATGGGGGAGCTTGAGATGTTGGCATACACGGAACAGTATAACGGAATTTTAATTATTGAGACTTGGTGGGTTGACATCACTGTGCTATTCATTTCAATGGATATACATTATTTAGAAAGGATTGAAAAAACTGAAAATGGGATGGGGTATGTAAGCCTTATGGGTAGAAATATGCATAGGAGGCAATGGGATATCCATTAATAGTAAAAAGAGCAACTGCTATCTCAAATTAATAACGCTGCACAACTGGTAATTTGTTAATCATGGGATACTTTAATTACCCAGTCATTGATTGGGTCAGATGGACTAGTGGTACACTGAAGGGAAACAGACTTTTGAACCTGATAAATTATAATTCCATGTTTCAATTAGTAGAAGTGCCAACTAGACGAGATGCTTGCTTTGATCTTGTCATAACTAATATTGTTGACTTATTTCCAAACACTCAAGTTATGGAGCTCTTGGGAAATAGTAACCATAATATGGTATCATATCGATTCTTTTCTTTCAGGAATTGTTCCAGAAGTTTGGAGAAAAGCAGATGTAGTGCCTATATTTAAAAAAAGGGTTCAAAAGCTCGGCCTGGAAACTACAGACCTGTGAGCTTAACATCTGTGGTTGGGACATTATTTGATGAGCTGTTAAGGGATAATTATCATTAGTAGGAATCAACATGGTTTTATGAAAGACATAAACAAACTTAATTGCAATATATGAAGAAGTTAGTAGGAATATAGGTCAAGGTGTTCCAGTTGATGTGATCTACTTGGATTTTGCTAAGACAATTGATTCAGTTTCATGCAGAAGATTCCTAGCAAAACTGAAATCAGGTGGTTTAGATTAAAAAAAAATAATGTTCTGGGATAGAACACTGGTTTAAAGATAGAGAGCAGAGAGGATTTGTAAATGGAAAAGTTTCAAATTGGACAAAAGTGGTAAGTGGAGTGCTTCGTGGTTCTGTCCAGGGTCCACTTCTCTTTAATCTGTTTAGAAATGATCTTGACGTAGACATGGAAAGTGATTTGTCTGTGTTTGTGGATGACTAGACTAAGAAAATACATTCTGAACATTATATGGTTTCTCTACAGAGTGATTTGGATAAATTGGGGGACTGGGTAGCCAAGTGACAGATGAGATTCAATACAGATAAATACAAAGTCATGCATTTTGGAATAAGGAACCCACAATCCATTATACATTAAATAGGATAGTGTTAGAGATAACATTAAATGAAAGGGACTTGGAAACAACTGTTTTCTTTAGAAAAAAAAGTTGCCCCAGAGGGGATATGATAGCACTATATAGATATATACAGGGTCAGCTATGTGCTGTACTAACCTGTTCATTAGCAGGAATATACAACATACAAAGAGGTCACTCATTTGGACTGGAAGAAAGGCGTTTTCACTTACAGCAGAGGAAAGGGTTCTTTATGGTAAGAGCAATAAAGATGTTGAATTATGAGATTCTATAGATACATTTAAAAAAGAATTGGATGCTTTTTTGCATTAACAGAATGTTCAAGGATATAATTGATATGTATGTAAACAGGTTGTTGCCCCAAGGAGAAATTTGAAGGCTATTATGGAGTCAAGAAGGATTTTTTCCCATTTTTGTGGCATTATTGGAAATGGATACAATTGTTTTTGTTTTTTTTTGCCTTCTTTTGGATCAACGGCATAAAAGAATGGGCTTCATGGATGAACTTGATGGACTTAAATCTTTTTTTCAACATAGACAAATATGTAACTATGACATGTCTTGCAAATCCCACCAGAAGGTTCTCATGAAAATTCCTTCTACTGAATGTAACAAAAAGCAGATATACTTGTGTTTCTGCCTTAGTGCAAAACTAAAGTGAAATACTGATAAGCTTTCTCCAGAAGACAAAATATTCATTTTTGTATACACAATACCAGTCTGTTAATAAAAACATGTGGATAAGTTATACCCCTTTATAATGAGTATTGAGCTGAACAAAGATTATTTTACAGGCAATAAAATTGTTATTACCATGTTCCGAAGATGAAAGGAAAGTCCAATTATATCCACTTTAGTTGGTAAACAAAATTCACGTAATAGTCCTGTCCTTTCTGAGTCTCCTGCATTGCTGATGACTAAATGCCTGTAATACTACTTCTTAAAGTGTTTTATTTCTCACTCCTTACCAACTGGTTTCCACCCCTTGTATAAGGCTGTAATTCAGGTTATAATCTAAATGCAACAGGGTGGATAGTTAGTTTTCGGTAACACCCCAGATTGCTTGGGAGAGTTAGTATGCCATGCCCTATGCAATGTGTTAGTGCTGTGACTCCTTTATTGGAGTTACAAATCAGAGGACATAGCTTTAAATGATTTAAAGCACTACTACAGGAAGGAGGCTAATAAAGGTGGTGAGGGTGGTGCCAGGGAGAAGTAGGTGTGTTGGCAGGAAATTATTACTCAAAGTTGGCAGGTGACTTTTATGTTCATCTTTGTACTAATATTATCTTTACAGTTAAAAATAATAGTGTGGGTACATCTTGCATTATTATTACGTCCGCTCTGAACATAAAGAATAGATACCAAAACTTTATTAGAAAAAGAAAGTTATAACTATTTGTTATAACCAATCAGCAGCAGACCCTCCCTCCCAGACCCTCCCACCTCCTGGACAGCTGACTAAGAATGCAGCTTCAAAATGGATGCTGTGCAGGAGGTGGGAGGGTCTGGGAGGGAGGGTCTGCTGCCGATTGGCTGTAATGTGTCTGCTGACTGGAGTCCGTGGCGAACCGTTCGTGGCGGACCGTTCGGCGAACCGTTCGGGACATCACTAATGTTAACCCTTAATAAAACACGCTGAGGGTAGTGTAGCACTGTAACATGGATGTGTAATATAGAAGAATACAAACATACAAAATTAAGCCCTGTGCTTAAACTCCTAATACCAAAAGCAAAAAATACCAACGCAAAAAACAACAACTGTGCGCTATCTCAAATCCCCATGCACATTTATGTTACAGGAGTGTTTCAGTTTGGCCTGTGTAAAACTAAATGAATATTGGAATTCATAAATATTTTAACACAAAAAAAGAAAAACACAACTTCCGTTCTGTGACATCACACACAACATGATGCTAAAAGGTATTAATGCTTCTCCTAGGGAAACATCTGACTGCCAATTGCCACCCATGCCTAGTAGATCCCAATGCAACAGATTATCTCAGAAGAGGAGTAGCAGCTGCCCGTCAGAGACAGATACACAATAAATACAAATCATGTTTTTTTTTTTTTTTTTTTAAGTTTAAAAAGAGTATACATAATCAAAAAGTCTCAGAGAAAACGTTATCATTAAAAAGACATACAATTTTATTTAATTTTAGAGACATCCTTTAAAACATATAGGGGTCTTATTCACTTAGTAAATTGGAACAGCTAGGTATGAACTGCACGATGTTTACAAATAGTTGTTTTTTTCTGGTCTAAACTTTGCAGTTCGATTTTCAGTGTTCCTGCATTTAACGTTTAACTGGCCTTCCAGCAACAGGGCACTCCAGGCTTCTTATCCTTACTAGAGTTTAAGATATCACTAAAACAATGTCTTATTAATTTCAAGTAGGGCCAGCCCTCCCATAATGGACACTTTAGAATCTGATCAATAAAGGTTCTCTGCAGGTGGTCCGTTGAGTGCAAGGAAGTGAGAAAGAATAGTTGGAGGAGGGGTGGGACAGAGGAGAAAGGATGTGTTCTGTCTATGGAACATAAAGAGGATATTGTGTGAAGGGGAGCGCTTTCTATAAACAGGTCCAGGGTTTAGTTCAAGGCCAAGATGCCCAGTATGCGGTTTGTGTGTTATTGTGTAATTGGAGTGTATTCATTTTCACATACGCATTGAATGAGAGAAAAACATTTTCATTTCAGAGTATTAAGTGAAAATATTTGCAAGATGGAATGCATATTTTCTTGTGATATAACTGTATAAGATGAGATAAAAAAAAAGGCCAAATTGCAACATAGTCGAACAAATTGCTGTAGAGCATTATTCTGTGTGCCTGTGTGCAGTATGGAATTATTTATTTTACTATTAAAGGAGCACTATAGTGCCAGGGAAACAAACTCATTTTCCTGGCACTATAGGGTTATTAGGTCCCCCCCCCTCAGGGCCCACCTCCCGCTGGGCTGAAGAGGTTAAAAGCCCTTTAGCCACTTACCTTAATCCAGCGCTGGGCTCCCTCGGCGCTGATGACCTCTCTTCCCCCTCCGACCTCAGCTCCGAATGCACATGTGCGGCAAGAGCCACGTGCGCATTCAAACCGCCCATAGGAAAGCATTACTTAATGCTTTCCTATGGACGTCAGCATCATCTCAGTGTGATTTTCACACTGAGAATCGTGGAAGTGGCCTCTAGTGGCTGTCAGTAAGTGGCTGTCAGTGGCTGCCACTTTCTTACTGTGAGTTAGCCATCTTACTTTTTATTACTATTATTATTTTACTTTTTTATTACTACCATCCTTTTATCCGGCACAGAAGTATTTTTACTTTCCAGTGAGGATATTACTCCCAAGAATCCTAGGTGGGGATTATACCACTCAAGCTGTATTCATTGAACAGTCAGTCTGTTCAACTAAATGTGAGTAACCACTTGGTTTTTTATCTTCTCACCTCTGGCATTTTATACTTTGAGCACCATTGTTGTTCCTGCTTTTATTTTCACATATGGTTCCCTAATCAAAAAAGAATACTAAGACCTCACGTATCCCATAAGTGGGGATTATACCACTGTACATTATCAACACTAGAGCTAAGTCCATAGCTCTTGAAAACGTGAGTAGGACCATATACTCTTTTATTGCTTCTACCCCTTTCGGGACATACTATACCATCAGTTGTTATTTTCTCATTTCATATGATGTACAAAGACGCATCTACACCACTCTGAAGAATCCCCCACTACAAAAGACTGTATTCACCTCTACAAAGATATTTGTTTGATTCATCTACCAGTCAGACTATTTATTCTGGACTTCTATTTGCTTATTATCTATCATATATATTGCATTCTAGTCTGCCTATTCTGTGCTCTTTTAATTTATGTGGTTTATAGTGGCGCTGCCTTCCTTTCTTTTTTCTGTACCGAGACAGCCACTAGAGGCTAGATTAACCCTCAATGTGAACATAGCAGTTTCTCTGAAACTGCTATGTTTTCAGCTGCAGGGTTAAAACCAGGTCGGACCTGGCACCCAGACCACTTCATTGAACTGAAGTGGTCTGGGTGCCTATAGTGGTCCTTTAAATCTAATGAACTATCCTGCACTGGCAGATATTGCGACTATTAGCATGGCCGGCCTTAGGCCTTTAAGTGCCCTGTGTGAAAATCTTCACAGCACCCCTCTCTGGCCACACCATCTCATCCAATACCTCCACCTCTTAAAATGTACCATTCTTATTTTAAATTAAGAGATTAGACAGCTTGACGAAAAAAAACATTTTTACTCACAGGTATTAAACGGGTAAGTGCAATATAAGTATAATTATTAAATAAAACAGCAGTAAACTAACTAACGTGGTAAACAATATTTGTCACATATGCTAACACATTAAGATCCAAATATACAGTCCTGAAAAATAAAGTGCCTGGATGTTAGTGCACCTAGAAGTGTGTAGCGTGTGTGAGCACTTCTCCATGTCTAAGAGCTGTGAAGTGTATGTGCCTAGAGACTGTAGAGTGTGTATGCGTGTCAGTATGCGTGAGGCGTGTAGAATGTGTGTTTCTATCTTGGGGCTGCAGGGTGTGTGTATATGGGTTGCATTGCGTGTTTGTAATCAGAGCTGTTGTGAGTATGTTCATAAGTTCTGAAGTGTGCGTGTGTGTATAGGGGCTGTGATGTTTACGTATAGGGGGCAGTGGCGGACTAAGGGGAGGGCGGAGGGGGCGGTCTGCCCCGGGTGCCACCTGGTAGATGGGTGCCTTGCAGTGGCG
>OW240913.1:67366182-67416001 GCA_933207985.1 Pelobates cultripes | reverse complement strand
GGGTGAGGTGGCAGGGTGAGGGGGGTGACAGGGTGAGGTGGCAGGGTGAGGGGGGTGACAGGGTGAGGGGGGGTGACAGGGTGAAGTGGCAGTGAGGGGGGGTGACAGGTGGGGTGCAGGGTGAGGGGGGATCAAAATGTACCTTTTTCCCTGGTGGTCCAGTGGGGTCAGTCTGGATGGCTCCCTGGTGGTCCAGTGGTGTCAGACTCCCTGGTGGTCCAGTGGGGTCAGTCTGGATGGCTCCCTGGTGGTCCAGTGGTGTCAGACTCCCTGGTGGTCCAGTGGGCTTTCCGGTCTGCAGCTCTGCCGGATGCAGAGCTGCAGACCACATGGGGATTGTCTTGTGATCTCCATTCAGAGCGTTGCCGTGGTAATCCTCAGCAATGCTCTGATTGGCTGGAGAGCGCGAGACATCTCAGTCTGCAGCTCACACCCGGCGGAGCTGCAGACTGAGGCCGGCTCTCTCCCTGGGCGGACTGACAGGAGGGGCCTCGCACCGACATGTCAGTCTGCCCTCAGGCGACTTAGGCGGCCGCAAGGCGGCCGCCTAAATCGCCTAATTAGAGAGCCGCCTCTGGTGCCTTGACCCTGGTCACACGGAGACCAGCAAGATGAACTGGCCGCACGGGAGGAAGAATGGGCGGAGCTATTGTCGTTTGTGGGCGGAGCCTAACTGTGAACGGGGGTGGGGCTTAACACAGCCCTTACAAGCTGCTGTAACTGCTGCACATGGAGGTGCAGCAAGCAGAAATCCCTGCACCTCCACCTAACAGGCTCCAGGGAAGGACTTCAGGCTAGGGAATCCACTCCTCCAGCCCACACTGTCTGTAAGTATAAGAATGTGTGTGTATAACTGCCTGAAACTGTGTGTGTGTGTGTAACTGCCTGAAACTGTGTGTGTGTGTGTGTGTGTGTAACTGCCTGAAACTGTGTGTGTATGTGTGTGTGTAACTGCCTGAAACTGTGTGTGTATGTGTGTGTAACTGCCTGAAACTGTGTGTGTATGTGTGTGTGTAACTGCCTGAAACTGTGTGTGTATGTGTGTGTGTGACTGCATGTTACTGTCTGCCTGTGACTGTCTGCATGTAACTTTGTGCGTGGCTGCCTGTAACTGACTGTGTCTGTAACTGTCTGTAACTGTGTGTGTTTGTGGCTGTAACTATGTGTATGACTGTCTGCCTGTGACCTTGTGTGGGACTGTATATGTGACTGTCTGCCTGTAACAGTGTGCGTGACTGTGTGTAACTGCTTGTAACTGACTGTTTGTGTGTAACTCTCTACCTGTAACTGTGTGTATGACTGCCTGTGACTATATGTGTGACTGTCTGCATGTGACTGTGTGCGTGTGACTGCTTGTAACTGTGTGTGACTGTCTGCCTGTAACTGTGTGTGAGGGGGTGCAGGGATTTTGTAGAGGGGGGCAGGGGTTTTAAAAAGTTTACAAATTTGTTCAATACATTTTTTTTAAAAATGTAAAAAATATAACACATTTTTAAAATGTTGTAGTTTTTTTTGGAGAAGGGGGGGAGCAGGGGGAGGGCGCCAAACCCAGGACCCACCCCGGGTGCCACATGCCCTAGGTACGCCCCTGATAGTCTATAAGGGGTGTAGTGTGTGCAAGGGTGTATTGTGTATATAGGGATATAGTGTATGTATAGACAGTGTAGTGTAAGTGTACAGGGGTGCACTGTGTGTATATATGGGGAATAGCGTTTGGATAAGGGTTTACTGAGTGTGTATATGGGATATAGAGAAATAGTCCAAGCACCATAGCCACGACATTCTTGTGTGGTGGTTATGGTGCCAGGACTCTCCCAGAGTAGGAAGTTTTATAACAGTTAGACAACTTACCTTTGTCCACCCATTACAGCTCTTGGAGAGTCAATATATTGGTAATCTCAAAAGAAACCCTGTGAAAATATTCTAACTATTCCCAGATATGTCTTGGATATATATATATATATATACAATTATTGTTATGTGAGTATTAATATTAACTCTTTCATTACAGATAAAATGCCATAAAGAAGACATTAAACTGACCAGGTAACCAGTTGTCATGAAGGTGTGTACATATATATATATGTATAATTGTATGTATTTCTACATGCATATTTTAGTTTTTTAGTTTTTTTTTTTTACCCATAGTTAATAAGTGTACTGGTAGTTGAGAGCTTTGTTGTAGTCATAAGTGTGCATTGTGTGACACTGAAAGAGTTAAATACATAAGCTATGGCCTCCAACACTTGTAGGCCTCATGCCTTTAGATCAATGTGAGGTTTAGTGCGTGTCATCTTTACTAATTGAGCAATTTTTACCTCATGAAAGAAGTGTTTATTGCATAGTCGAACGGTCATAACTGGTGAAAATCGAATGGGCATGAGCTGTGAGATGCCTGTACATGTTTCAATGTGCCTGTCTGCATTTTTTCTTTCAGAACATGTTCTAATACACTGTGATGATTAGTATATTGAAGTAACTATAGTTATGGAACATATTTCCCCTGTGTCCTTTATTTATCTCATTCAATTATTTTTATTATTATAGCTGAAATAACTTTTATTAAATGTAAAAGCCAAAATAATACTTGTTTAAGAGAAGATCAGAAAATATTGCTGGATTTATCGTACCATATTTTTTATAAGATATGGTGCAAAGTACTAAAAGTGGTGAAAGCACTGTGGAAACCTGTGGAACCAGCAGGCACATTCCATTGATGACACCTCCCCTTTGACCACTTTTCACATCACTTTGATAAATCTTCCCAAATAATACTTATTGGTGCAAAACATGTTTAGTAAATGGAATGTATAAATATTCCAAAATGAAATGCACTTCACAAAAAAAAAATAACACAGATGACCCCCCACACAACGCCCACCTCCAAGATAAACACTAAATTAGGGGACAGCAGATGAGAACGGACACCCTTGCAAACATAAGGAATGGGACACGAAACTCAGAAATCTGAGAAATAGACACAACTTCGCACATACCTACACTCAACCAATACACACAAGACAGCTTCCCATACTGTGACTGCCCTCCCCCCCCAAAAGTGACACACACGCACAATGAAAGACTACACCCCACGCCACGTAGACGGTACGAGACACTAGGAGGACGAACAGATTATACACTTCATGCACACACTCTCTCAAACATACATCACGCACACATGAACAAGCTCGATTAGAACTACTGATAACACCAAACACAAACTTAGAGGTAGAAACAGATAACAAACACACACACACAACAGGGATGAGCAGAAAGCCCCACATGGAACGACAACACGTTCATGTCGAGTCACACTATCATTCAATATGGCTCAGTGGAATAAATGACAAATATGTAAGAATGTAGGATAGTGGACCTACGTGTCCACCTCATGCAGCATCAAAGCAATGACAGCAATGGACCACATAGAAGACTAACACGGCTCACTGTATGGACGCTCAATCACTCTAGAAAAGGGCCGTTACAGAAAACACAATACACTCGGATGACACCCACAATCACATAACATAATTGGAGCTCTACACCCAGCACAAAAACACCAACCACCTACAGACGGATAATGTAACTAAGGACCTGCGAGTCCCACATAAACAACCTTACTGTACCAATAACCACAGTCTGCTAAGAGACCTGAGAGTCTCATTGTCTGATGGCTTAACTGTTACATATATATACGTATTAGAATAATAACATGTACCAAACACCAATAAAAATCACTTTTACGTAAAATAACACAGATGGAAAAAAAATATGGAAAATTATAAAAGTAGTAAATACATACAGTTGGTCCTCACCTACCTGTTTTACGATGGCTCTCACTTACGACCAGTTCTCTAGAGTGGGGATTCAAGGGATTCCCCTTGTTAGAGAGCTGGTCTATGTTCGGGGTATTTTCCCTGAACATAGACAAGTGCACCAGAGCAGGGAATCCCTCTAATATATGTTCGGGAAATTTTCCCGAACATAGACCTCACTTACTGACCAATTTGTTTTACAACCGGGTCGTAAGAACGGAACCCAGTCAGTAAGTGAGGAGTAGCTATAACACAAATGGAAAATTATTTTGGAAAAATCCTAAAAGTAATAAATAAAACATCAGGATTGATAGTCCACTCACAAAATGCCCAAACTAGGCATAGATTATTCACTGACACTTTGATACATTTTCCCTATTGAGTATAGAGTTATACACCGATCAGCTACAACAGTTAACGGAACACTATAGTCACCAGAAAACTACAGCTTATTGTATTTGAGTTGAATCATTACCTTCAGGCTTTTTGCAGTAAACACTGTCTTTTCAAAGAAAATGCAGTGTTTACATCACAGCCTAGGGATAACTCCACTGGCCACTCCTCAAATGGCTGCTAGAGATTCTTCCTGGGGAAGTCTGCATGGAGACACTGAACTTTCCACATAGAGATGCATTGATTCAGTGCATCTCTCTGAGGAGATGCTGAGTGGCCAGGGCTGTGTTTGACTTGTTCTGGCTCTGCCCTGATCTACCTCCTTGGCAGTCTCAGCAAAGCCAATGCTTGATAAAGACCTGGGTACAGGTCGAAACGTTGCAGATCCAATAAAAACTGCCTTGAACATATCACAGTAAGTGCCTGAGATTTTTTCATTTATGTAGATTGTATGGGGTTTGCTGACCCATGCTCAGTGCACCCTGTGTTATTTTTTGTGATTGAGTGCAACCCTCCTTTTTTTCTTGCTTTTCATCACACCACTACTTCTGATGATGTCAGCCAAGCAGGCAGATCAGGGGCAGAGCCAGCAACAGCAGACTAGAATAAAAGTAAAATTTTACTACAAGTAGTGGGCTAGATGGTGTTTTTAACACTATAAGATCAGGAATACATGTTTGTGTTCCTGGCCTTATAGTGTTCCTTTAAACCACTGACAGGTGAAGTGAATAACATTGATTATATCATTACACTTGTCAAGGGGTTGGGATATATTAGGCAGCAAGTAAACAGTCAGTTCTTGAATTTCATGTGCAGGAATAATGGGCAAGTGAAAAGATCTGAGTGACTTTGACTAGGGCCAAATAGTGATGGCTAGTAGACTGGGTTAGAGCATCTCTAAAACGGCACATCTTCTAGGAAGTTCCTGGTAAGCAGTGGTTAGTGCCTACCAAATTACATGCAAGGAAGGACAACCATTAAACAGGCATCAGGGTAATGGGCGCCCACGGCTCATCAATGCATGTCGGGAGCAAAGGCAGGCCTCTCTGGTCTAATTACACAGAAGGGTTACTGTAGCTCAAATTGCCGTAGCAATTTAATGCTGGCCATGATAGACAGAGGTCAGAACACAAACCAGTCAGAGTGCCCATGATTTACCCTGTCCACCGCTGGAAGCACATTCAATGTGGATGTAAGCGTTAGAACTGGACCATAAAGCAATAGAAGAAGTTTGCATGTTCTGATTAATCACATTTTCTTTTAAGATCAGGTGGATGGCCGGGAGCATCGATTACCTGGGGATGAGATGGCAGCAGGATGCACTGTGGGAAGAAGGCAGTCTGGCGGAGGCAGTGTAATGCTCTGGGCAATGTTCTCCTGGTGAGGGGAACATTGGGTACTGGCATCCATATTGTGTTCTCTAACGGCAGAGGCCATTTTAACAAGATAATTAAAGTTTAAGGAATATGACAAAGAGTTGAAGGTGTTGCTTTGAACTCCAAATTCCATAGATCTCAATCCGATTGAGCATCTGTGGGATGTGCTAAAACAACAAATCTGATCCATGGAGGCCACACCTTGCAGCTTGCTAATGTCTTGGTGCCAGATACCACAGGACACATTCAGAGGTCTTGTGGAGTTCATGCCTCGACACATCAGAGCTGTTTTGGCTCCGAGCACCATAATCACTTTAAACTTTTAAAACCTATCTGGGAGTTTTTTGTATTCTAATGCTTTGTTTACAAGAGTTATTGTAATTTCTTACCTCGTGTGAAAATATGAAATTCAAAACAACTTTAATTACAAAAATAGGGCGTTATTTTTTGACATTTGTTTCCCTTTAACTACAAATAAAATACATTTTAGACAGGTGTTTATATAGGTATGTCCTATACATGTATGTAGCGACTGAAATGCATGTGTCTTCTATTTTATTCACGTTTCTGTTTTTTGTTTTCTTTCTTTGTATACACGTCAGCAGTAGAAATAACAAACAACTTGTTTCATTTCCTGAAAAAACAAAAAACATTGATTGAATATGTAGTGTTTGCTATTGTCATAATTTAAATGGAAATGCAAAAAGTATATATAAATAAATATATATATATAAGAGTATTGTTCCAAATGTACATGTACAATACAGAAAGCAGTGAGCTTGTTTTGCTATTTTTGCTATGCACCTGGCCACATAACTCGCTGCTGAGCTCTCTTACTGTCTTGTTTCAAACAAATAACACTAATATTTGGTAAACTCTCAGTGCGCGTTGAGCCTTGCCAGCACTCCGTCCCCGATTCACTCCCACATTCCAATGGGAATCATTCCTGCAAAATTCCAGTCCTTAGATAAGGGCAGTTTCCTGCCCTTAAAACATTTACAGGGTTTTTCACTTAAAGGAACACTATAGGGTCAGGAACACAACCATGTATTCCTGACCCTATAGTGCAAAAACCACCATTAAAGTGGCTTGCCCCCTTAAAAGCATGAAAAACTGATTTTTAACCAATTCAATGCTTTCCCCATGGGATGGGCAAATGGATACCATTTGCTAAAATCAGCAAGGGGGCGGGGACAAATGCAGTTTTGACCAATCAGCCCCTCCTCATAGAGATGCATTGAATCAATGCATTTCTATAAGGAAAATTCAGTGTCCCCATGCAGAGCTTGGCGATGCTGAACGGCAGAGCTGCCTACTGTGCAGCACTGAGCCAGGAAGCACCTCCAGGAGTGGCCACTTGGAGGTGTCCTTAGGGACAATGTAAACACTGCCTTTTCTCTGAAAAGACAGTGTTTGCATGAAAATGTCTGAATGGAGCTATTATACTCACCAGAACAACTACATTAAGCTGTAGTTGTTCTGGTGACTATAGTGTCCCCTGTATAGTGTGAGAATTGTCAGGAATTCAACGTGAGTTTCAAATTTAACGCCAAAATAGATAGTAAACATGTAATTCCTGACAATTCTCACGCTGGTAGTGAGTTACCCTGCTAGTCACACCCGTTCACAATGCTAGACCTCCAAAATCCTAAGAAATCAGAGGAACTGTAACTATGGCTACCACGTCCATAAACAGTTGTAACAACTCTATTTCTTTGGATTTTGCATCGCAGCAACATAGAAACATAGAATGTGACGGCAGATAAGAACCATTTGGCCCATCTAGTCTGCCCAATTTTCTAAATACTTTCATTAGTCCCTAGCCTTATCTTATAGTTAGGATAGCCTTATGCCTATCCCACGCATGCTTAAACTCCTTTACTGTGTTAAAAAATCTGATCATCTTCAGTAAGCTAACCAGGAAATAGCTCAACTAATAGCAATAATCTTGGTGTTTTTGAAGGGAGCTGAGCGACTACTGTAGACACATGGCCTGTAGCAATACATGGCTCAGGAATGGTACATTCAGATTACTCTGGTTTTCAAGTACATCCTGGGGATTTTACCTGGGCCCAACATCTAGGGGTTGTTACTGTTACCCAATTTAATGGTACTCATTTTATCTACCTCACCGAGATATGAACCTGCAACTGATGATGCATTAGCCCACTGAGCTATCTCGTCAGCTTACTTAAACAAGCAGACATTCTGTGGCCAGGGGCAGCATGTGTGTATCAGGGTGAAGTATTGAGGTTCTCTGCACAGGATAAACTGATATACTGGGCAAAGTCTGATAACTAATCTGGTACCACTTCATCAACTCGGTTGCGACCTGCTAGCATTTTACTACCATCACTGCTAGCAATCAGTCAATGGCTTCCTATTTCTCATCCAGTCTAGAGACTACCTCACCTCTTGGCCTCACTGAGCAGCGTATCCGACCAGTGAAACACTCAATAGGAGCAAACTCCTCTCAATCTTTCTGCTAAAAAAAAAAAAGAAAGTACCAAAAGTAATTGTTTTTTTGTTTGTTTGTTTTGTTTTCTACAGTATCCCTCTACCATCTTATCCTCTTTTAACAAAATGTCTTCCTGATTAGAAGGTATGCAGTGTAGCTCAGTCAATGAGCGGTCAGTGTAAGACTAGCTGCAGACTTGACTCCTCACGCTGATCTCTCATTGGCTCAGCTACAATGTGTACATTTAAATCAGGAAGGTGTTTTGTGAAAAGCAGAGGTAGGGCTAACAGGGGCAGGGTTATCTAGCAAAAAGAAGCAAAACATTTCATTATTTTATTTCGGAGTCTATGTTTTTTCAATGCCTTCAAATGCAAGTTGCAAAACCTAAGAATAGTCAGTCAGGCACCCCTATCAATGTACATGTCTTCCTCTACACGAGCTTACACAGACACCAGGTATACATACACTGCTATTCAAATGAAATATGTTTGAGATACAGCTTGCAAGGCTACTGCTTTGTGACATTCTGTCAGACTACTGTTTATTCATGTTTAAATAGCCATCTCAAGATTATAATCTATAAATAGAAAACTATTTACTTAAATATGTTTCCAACAGACTCTGGAAATTTTGTAAACTAACATACATGTCCTCTTCCTGAATATAAACTCTTTAATTTAGCTTCCTACCTCACGTTCTACACAATTCTAACCCTCCCCAACTATTTTTATATTTTCTTTCTCTATTAATTTAAACCTTGTCTCACAATTAAAGGGACACTAGAGGGACCAAGACCATGTCATCTCATTGAAGTGGTCTAGGCGCAATGCCCCTGTCTGTTCTAAAAAAAAGTTCAAGGATTACAATGCAGGGTTAACTCCATCAAAAGAGCTTTGTATGAGGACATCTAACATCTTCCTATAGGGAAGATTGAATACTTCTGCGGCTCTTTCTGCGCATGTGCATTATGCCCCACTATCGCCTAGGAGGAGACCTAGCCAGCCCTGCGGGAGCCGCGGTGCTGTAAAGAGGTAAGTTAAAAAAGTCCTAGCGCTATAGTGTGCCTTTAATTCTAAGACCACAGTTAAAGGACCACTATAGTGCCAGGAAAACAAACTCGTTTTCCTGGCAATATAGTGCCCTGAGGGTGCCCCCACCCTCATGGCCCCCTTCCTGCCGGGCTGAAGTTGGAGGAAGGGGTTAAACACTTACCTTTCTCCAGCGCCGGGCTCCCTCAGCACTGGGGACTCTCCTCCCTCTTCGGCTGAATGCGCATGCACGGCAAGAGCCATGCGCGCATTCAGTCAGTCCATAGGAAAGCATTTCTCAATGCTTTTCTATGGATGCTGGCGTCATCTCACTGTGAAAATCACAGTGAGAAGCGCGGAAGTGCCTCTAGCGCCTGTTAATGAGACAGCCACTAGAGGCTGGATGAACCCTAATATAAGCATAGCAGGTTCTCTGAAACTGCTATGTTTACAGCAGGCAGGGTTAAACCTAGATGGACCTGGCACCCAGACCACTTCATTAAGCTGAAGTGGTCTGGGTGCCTATAGTGGTCCTTTAATAAAAATTCTAGTTTGTGTTTTCATTTTTTTCAATAATATCTCAAAGCAACCCAGTAAGGGGATATCACAGACTGTAAAACTTGAGTCCTCACTTAATCAATATATAAAATACTGCTGAATTTATATTTTTTTAAACATTTTTTTAAATTTTTTTCCACTTTTGTGTACTGAAGTGATGAAGGGCTGGTTTAAAACATTTTCCACGGTTGGTTTTGTGTTTCAGTTCAGTCTTGTTACTGTGAATGCCTATAATAATATCTGATTGCAATGTATCTTCCTAGCTGTTATGTGTCTTTGTAAATATTAGTGTTCGCATTGACGGATGCGCTTGTACAGGTGCAGTACTACTTGTACATGAAAAAAGTACATGAATGTGTGTTGTCTATAAACATTGGTGAGATAATAACATAAACACAGAGCACCAGGGAGGCATGTTTTAAAGAGAAAGTGTGCAAGAAGTGTGGGTACATCATTAGATGTGCTTGTGCAATGCAAAAAAAAAAACGTAGGGAATTCCGTTCAAGTGAGACGTCAACAATGTTCTGTGTAAGAGTCATCCTGACTGTGTCTGTCCAGCACTTCTGCCCGTCAGCCTATTGCATCACTGGCATCCCACCCACCCCCTTTTGGCCAGCCCTACATACTAAATTCGTACTTATAAATCTTGGGAGATATAGATTGATGTCTACATTTCACCTTATACCACAGAATGTTTTACTTAATTTCTGATTGGACAGTAATAGTAAAGATTAGGATAAAAATAAAATAAAAAATTATAAAAACCTTTTTTTTAATTTTTTTATTTACTGTGAAGGTTGAGCATATGGAACTGTGCAATATGTTGTTGGGCAGGTGAATAGATAATTACATTGCTGGTGGTATATAAAGAGAATATTTGTAGCAGATGACTAAAAGATGCTACACCACAAAGACAACATGGGACTATCATATTAAACTAATTAGCCTAGCGTAGGTTGAGTCATATATAAAAATAGTTTTGTTACTCTTTTAGTGATTCACTTATTCACCTAGTTACTTTGGATGTGCCACCTTTAAAAAAGCATGGGTATTCTGAAGTCACACATCGTATCTGCCCTAACGTAGCTCTACAATTGTTGATGCACAATATGAGTCATCATTAGTACCTGTCTGAATCATAACCCAACACTTTATTTTATTTAAGACTGACATGCCTTGCCTTTCACTTCCACCACTGATGCACATATTAGGAGGACAATTTTAGCATTGGTCCAGGGTCACACTACACTAGATAACATTGCATTAATCTGTACCCAGGATAATACTGTATGATTGTACTGTATCTGAGACAATATTGTGTGACAGTACAGTGGATAATGTTATAGCTGCACTATACATGGAATAATTATATTTATAACTGCACTATAGCCGGGACATTGCTGTGTGACTGCACTATACGTCACGCAATCAGTACACTACCAAACATTGCTGTATGATTGTACTCCACTCAACAAAATGTCTTATTATTATACTAAACTAAGCAGGATACTCTATGTCTGTGCAATCCCCAGGACAATGTGCAGTTATTTTGTTCCTCGCACAATGATTGTCTTGTCTTGGGTGCAATGTTGTGTGATCATGCTGTGTATTATAACTGGTACAATGTTTTAGGATAGTACACTACCTCTGACAATGTTGTGTGATTGTTCTATACCGGACACCAAAATATGGCTAGTGGTGCGCCCACTGGAGTACACTCAATTATTTCACAGTGTCATATGCAGTGGGAATACTTGTGCTTGTGTATAGATTAATTTACATCCTCAGATGTAAAGGATATTAAGGCATAAAAGAGGTCCAAGCCACCTATGATTTCCAGTGCGATATTGTATACCATGGCATAGCATAAATGGGGATATTGCCGTGCGATTATACTGAACCCCAGAAAATGCTGCTAGATTGCTATACAGCTGTCACAATATTGCACTATGCATGGGAAAATGCTATAATGTCATATTGAACTTTCGGCAATGTTGTGATATTTACTATGTTCTATGATCGTACATTAGTTGAAATATACTGCACCACACCTGAGACAAGTTTGAATGATTGTAGTATACATGGGACATTAGTGACATTATGTGCTATACCAGAGCATAGATTGACATGTAGTGCTATACACAGGAATATTCCAAATGTCTTTTATAAAGGCACTTGCTTTGTTTTAATTTTTTCTGGTCTTGAAATAGGAATATAAAATAGCAAATATTTCAAGTGTGTTCATTTCTACATATACATTATATTGCAAATGTTTGAAGAATACATGAGGTTCGATAAACAAATAGCAGTCTATAATGTAGCAGGCAGTTCTAAATAACAGACAGGGGACATTTACTACAACAAAATGTATTCATTAAAATGTAAGATTATCAGATAACGTAATCCAAGACGGTATTCATTACTAACTGCTCTGGCATATAAATGGGTTAAAAAAAGCAATAATATTTTAACATTATTATAATGAAAATACAGAATTACTTTCGTATACTGTACTTTACAATTAATTGCAATAAAAACATTGCAAAAACAAAAGTAAATAAAATTAAACAGTTAACTATTTCGCTCCCTTAGTGATTAACATCAAATCCCCTATACTAAGAGTGGCTAAATTCTCAATAAATATCATATTAGCATTGTTCAAACATCATGTACATTCAACGCAAGAAAGTGACATACGCATAAATCATTAATATATGTGTGCTGCCAATATCGCTCTTCACCTTTAGGCATATTTACAGGTACGAGAATAGTTAATCCATCATATGTTCAGAAGATTGTCACAATGGACAAATGCATAAAACAATATTCTGTAAAACACAATTTACTGAGACTACAGGAAGACAATCAAAAGCTTTTTTTCAGTGTTGCTTAACTGATTAAATGAATGAAGACCCAAAGAATAAAATGTAGATTTTCAGACACAGAAATCAATTGTTCTATAATCAAAAAAGCCTATATGCAAAATGTCAGCAGATTAGACCAATTACCAAGCATTAGACACAAGAAAAATCTTTTCTGCATTCCTTTACAGAGCCTTGACATTTACTTTTGGTAAGAAACATTCTTTACATAGCTCGGAGAAGTTAAAATGCCTTACCTTGAAGAAACTCCGAAGAAAGTACATTACACTGAGCATTTCTCCAACTTTATAAAATTATCCCACACTCAGAACCCGGTAAATGAAGAAGCAATTATTCTGGTAACCCCGCTGTGCCTTAGGTTGCATGTATTCCTGTTGCTATTTTAGACAGTCTAAGCACAAGACAAGGCTATGAAGTATGCCAGAAGCTTATGCTAAGGAGCTGAATAACAATTAGGGCTTATCTCTGCTGTTCTTGACTGTACAACAGTACAAACAGGTTTGTTCACAGTTTACAGGCTGTGAGAATATCTACTAGGCATGCTCGCATACATACTATTGTGTATAGTGAATGCAAGGCAAGCTCCAAGCTCGTTCATGGGCATTTATTGAGGCTGGAATAAAATTTACATTTTTCTTGTTGTGCTATAATCATCTTTTGTGCTACTTGGAAACTACACACAAAAGGGAAACGGCAAGATCATTAGCATATTGAATGATATAAGATGCTCAAATTCCCATGATTTAACAGACCTGTATGCTATTTATTGCCATCTTTTGAAAGCCAGCGCTACGTCTGATTAATTTAAAACAAACAAAAAAGTGCACCAACTTTAGAAAACTGATTTTGGGTAACTAGTGCTCGTACAATCCCTCACAGCAAATAAAATGAGTTATGCTCTCAATTTACAAAGCTCTGTGCATTTTACTTGCTTGGCACGCAGGCTGAATTCTTAGCGCAAATCACCATTTCCAGGGTATCTCTATTTTTCTGACATACTTATTGAGGTTTAGGGCCAGATTAACAGAGGGGCTACTGGAGCGAAAAATCCGGTCACAATATTATATTCAGTTTATTTGAATTTGTTATTTTGTATTATTAAAGCAACAATGTGATCGTTCTATACCAAAACAGTTTTTTTTTATTTTACTGATTCTTCTTCTTATTATTATTATCGTTATTTATATAGCGCCAACAGATTCCGTAGCGCTTTACAATATTATGAGAGGGGGGATTTAACTATAAATAGGACAATTACAAGAAAACTTACAGGAACAATAGGTTGAAGAGGGCCCTGCTCAAATGAGTTTACAGTCTATAGGAGGTGGGGTATAAAACACATTAGGACAGGCAATATCAATCAAATAAGGAGGGAGTGAAGCAGAGCTGGAGGAGAGAGTAGAGTGCTGCCCTTTAGGAGAGAGCAAGAGACAGATATGTAAGGTAGCGGTTACTCTGGGTTTCCTAAAGAGATGGGTTTTAAGGCACTTCTTAAAGAATTGAAGACTAGGGGAGAGTCTGATGGGGTAGGCAGGCTATTCCATAGGAAGGGAGCCGCCTGCGAGAAGTTCTGCAAGAGCGGGTGCAAGCAGCGGACAGGAGAAGGTAAGAGCGGAGGGACCGAGAAGGGGCATACCTATGGATCTGTTAAGAGATGTAGGAGGGGCTAGAATTGTTTAGTGCTTTATATGTATGGGTTAGAACTTTGAATTGAATCTTATAGGATACAGCAAGCCAATGTAAGGACTGACAGAGGGATGAGGTGTGGGAGGCCCGACTAGAGATGAAAATCAGTCTGGTGGCTGCATTCATTACAGATTTAGTGGGGCAATACGGCTTTTGGGAAGACCAATCAGGAGAGGGTTACAATATTCCATGCAGGAAATTACTAGAGCATGGACAAGCTCCTTGGTAACATCTTTTGTAAGAATGGGGTGGATGCGGGCTATGTTTTTAAGTTGGAATCTACAGGATTTGGCAATATACTGGATGTGAGGAAGGGAGGAGAGATATATCTGGGTGTCATCCACGTACAGGTGGTAGTGGAAACCGAAAGAGGCAATAAGTATGCCAAGAGAGGCAGTGTAAAGAAAAAATATAGGGGGACCAAGGACAGAGCCTTAGGGACTCCAACTGAGGTATCCTTGGAAAAGGAGACACTGAATGAGTGTTGGGAGAGATACGAGGAAAATCATGAGAGGAGAGAGTCACGGAGACAGAGCGATTGAAGAGTTTGAAAAAGGAGAGCATGATCAATGATGTCAAAGGCAGCAGAGAAGTCAAGAAGAATTAGTATGGAGTAGTGGCCTTTGGATTTAGCGGCGATTAGGTCGTTAGTAACTTTAATAAGAGCAGTCTCAGTAGAGTGGAGAGGGCGGAAGCCAAACTGAAGAGGGCCAAGGAGAGAGTTGGAATTGAGGAAGCGAGACACACGGGTAAAGACAAGTCTTTCCAGAAGCTTTGAGAAAAAAGGGAGCAGGGATATGGGATGATAGTTAGAGGGGGAAGACGGGGTAAAGAGATGTTTTTTTTAGGATAGGTACTACAGTGGCGTGTTTAAGGTCAGCAGGGACAACGCCAGAAGAGAGAGAGCAGTTGAAGATGTGTATTAAGGAAGGCTCAGGACAAGGGGAGAGAGATCTAATGAGGTGAGATGGGACAGGTTCGAGCGGGCAAGTGGTGGGGTGAGAAAAAAGAGAAGCGCAGCCACCTTTTGTTCAGGAGCTGGGGAGAAAGTCTGAAGGGTAGGAAAAGCATGATCTATGTTTGGTTGAAAAAGAGAACAGCAAGGTGGGGAGAATTATTTCCTTAGATGTTCAATCTTGTTAGTAAAGTAGCATGCAAAGCTCTCCGCTGTAAGGTTAGTTTGGGGGGTTAAAGGTATCAAAGAGACGCCTGGGATTGCGGGAGCATGAAGTAATGAGAGGGGAAAAGTATGACTGTTTGGCGAGGGCAAGGGCTGCGCTGTATGAACACAATATGAATCTATAATGGGGAAAGTCTTAGTTTCCTTGTAGTACACACACATTTTTTTTAGAAGATGCATAACAGTGAATTGTGTATTATGCTACTATTGAGGAGTTCTGGAAACATAATAATAAGTCACTGAACAAAGCTAAGTAGTAAATAAGTTGTGGTGAGGCCAAACATGATGCATCTGCATATCTCAAGTAGGACCTTGGGAAAATTTTACTTTGGGCACAGTCATTTTGAGAAATCAGGTTTTCCCAAATCTCCTAGAACACTTAGCTTAATATACAGTGAGCACAGAATAGGGGTAATGTTTCAAGCTACATATTGCACATCTGCAGGTCCCCGTAGCAATAGAGCACAACGTTTTTATATAAATACTCCTGAACAGTGGCGTACATACCGCGGTCGCAGGGGTCGCGGCTGCCCCCCACCAGGGGGCCCGGGCGCCCTGCGATTCGGTGTGTACGCCAGTGTGGCCAGCCTCTTCTCCTGGGGGGCCCAGGAGCTGGCCACCTCAGGGCCCCCCAAGGCTGGCCCTGGTGTCACCGGGCGGGCAGGCTGGCGGGCGCACGAGGAAGCATTCTCCCCTGAGCGCTCTCTGCCCAGCTCCTGAGCGCACCGCAGAGATGCCAGAGCCAGAATGACGTCATATTCCGGTTCCGGCATCAGGAACGGCCGCCGGGCAGCCCCACTGGATCCCAGGGAATCCCCTCAGCTCTCCCAAAAGTAGGGAGGCTGTGGAATCACATTTAAAAAACAAAACAAAAAAAACGTGTTTTCAGCTGCAGGGTTAAAACTAGAGGGACCTGGCACCCAGACCATTTCATTGAGCTGATGTGATCTGGGTGTCTGTAGTGATCCTTTAAGTGTATGTGTATCTGTATGCACTGGCATACATACCGCGGATGCAGGGGTCGCAACCCTGCGACCAGGTGCCCGCCGCCATGTGTTTCAGCCCTTGCCTGCGCAGAGTAAGGGGACACACGGATCAATTTTCGCACCGGGGCCCCATGGGTCGTGTGTACGCCACTTCTCCTGAATATCTCAAGAAGGCAGCGTAGCACTGTTTTATGATAAAGGGACAACTATAGTCACCAAAACAACTTTAGCTTAAAGGGATTAAATAATGGAAGGAATACAAAGTTGTTTTTCTTACACTATAATTCCATCTGTTATATTCGCCCCACTCCACTTTCTTGGCTGCAAGCCTCCCAGGTGAGTCTATGCCAGTTTATGTGCATTTTACTATGGAGGTTACAAGTCTTTGTTAGTATTAAAACTCCTTTATTCGTTTACTGATTGTTTTGTGCTTAGTTCCGGATTTGTTTATTTCTTTCCTTATCCTGCCAGTTTTTTTCACACATCACATTTTAAAACAGTTATACTTTGCTTTCAAAAAACAACCGCTCCCTCCCTGCCCCTCCTTTCCGCCGAATTTTTTACACGATTCCTTACTCGAACCCTCTGTTTTCCATATGCTTTTAGGCTGCGAGTTGAGCACCTTCCTCCTCCAAGGCTTGTATGTGGCAGTGCTTAAGAGACTCGCGCCTCTGTGTAAAGAGTCCTGGTGGCCATCTTATTGTTTCAGTGGCTATTTCCCTTACTGGAAGCCAATGTCCTAGTTTTCAGCCCAGCTTCTCACCTACCACTACTCACAGAAGACTGTCTTACCCCCAGGAAGACAGGATGTCCTCTATCCTGGGTGAGTGTAGATCTCTATTAACCCACTTTTAGTATAATTGTCTATTGGCTCTGTAAACCTCTCTAGTGCACAGTCTGATGATCACTTTATAGCGTTGCCCAAACACCTTTGAGGGTGATCCTTTCCTTTGGTGTTTCATTGTATTGTGAAGGAGACCCCCTCCTTTTGAGTAATTATATCTGATTATACTGTGGGTGCCCCCATGGATTTTTTTATTGCAGGTGACCCTTGTGTTTTCATTACTATTGCAGGTGACCCCCACAGTTGTGAACCCCACTCTGTATAGGATGACCCCCAAACTCATGTGTTATTGCCTTCATTCAACCTTAACAAATTAAAAATCATCCCTTTCAAATTATCCTCATTAATAACTCTAATGAATTGAATTGCCCTGACCATGAAGACGCTTCCTGTAAATGACCCTGGGAAGGTTACACTGTGACTGCCAGTAAAGGCAAGGCACTGGCAAAAATTCCTAGACTGTTGCTTCCCTCGACTATTCTGGCAGATATGAATCCTGTTGAAGGCTTCATGTCCTAGGTCTTAGAAGTCCTGGAAGAATATTGTTCAGGGTACTCCGATCAGGAATTTCCTCCCCATAACCAAAATAGGGATAAGACATCTCAATTTGTCAAAGAGACTGTGTTGCTGAAACCCAATTGAACCAGTTCTCCTCCCCAACCTCTGGAGAATTTCTTTGAATGTGGCTCCATAAACCTCTTGAGAAAGATATTCAAACTAAACTGAGAGCAGAATGCGCTCTCCCCACTATGCCCGACAAGGTGGTTAACACCCCTGAGTTTGACCCCATGTTGGTCACCTTTTTAGAAAAAATGGACAAAGATCCATGCAAGGGCTTAGAACAGGACCTTAAAGCCACCCATGACAATATGCTTAATGTGGCTGGTCCAGTTACCCAAATAATCATCATCACCGACGAGGCTATTTCTGGCGAATCATTTGACAACTCTGTAATACATGGGCACAGATTGCTCTTTGCCTATTGGGCTATGGCAATGTGGCAATTTTCACAGAACAGTGCAAAGATGTACTATACAAAATCAATGCCAAACTAGCTGACCTGGGAACTAAAGAACTGGCCCAGATGATAATGGTCTGTTATTCGATAATAAATTCATGAAAGACCTTAACAAGCATTTCTCGGTTTTAACCTTCCTCAACAAGGTCCAGGCCTGTCTCTCCAGGGTATTCAGATCCCAATGATCATGTCTCACATGGGACTCATGGATCCAATGCTCTCTGGCTTCCATATCGAGTTCACTTCCAATCCTGTCCAAGATACACCCCAGTACCATTATGGAATCCAAGATCAACCAGGGCATCTTCAATACCGAACTTCACTGCCTATACAGCAAAGGTGCGATCCAACATTCCCCATTACCACCTACTTCATAAGTGACATCTTTTTGGTGAATAAAAAGACAGGAGACTTTCGCCTGGTCATCAGCCTTCGAGATCTAAACCATTTCATAATTTATTTCCACTTTAAGATAGAAGGCATCAATATTTTACGAGACCTACTCTGCAAGGGAGACTGGTTCATGAGACTCGACCTCCAGGACGCCTATTTCCTGGTCTCAGTCGCTCCTTTATTTTGTTGATTCCTGCATGGAACAAAGAACTGTTTAAACTCACATGCCTACCATTTGGTCTCAGATCAGCTCCTTGGTATTTCACCAAGCTGAAGAAACCCAATGTGACCTTCCTTTGAGCTCGATGTATCTGCATCATCATGTTTTTGGATGACATCCTCTTTCTGGCTCAAGACCCAGACACTCCTTGTCATCAGATAGACATGGTCCTGACTTTATTACAAAATCTCGGTTTTGTCTGTCTGGAACTGAACTGGTGGCTATGCAATATGGAAGTATGGAATGGAAAGGCATTTTATTTTTCAAAACTCAGCCGGACTTCGTGTTATAATCAGGTGACATACTCCAGGTCCTTAACAGGTAGTATCCAGCCGAATGCTCCCTTCACAACAATTGTTTAGAACTGATTTAGAGGGCTCCTTCATGATTCAATATGTGAACTGGCTGGGAAGAACTCATTTGAAATTACTGTCGGACCTCACAAAAGAGTTATACCATTTCTGCATGGATCAGAATCTGCCCATTCAAGCGGAATACCTACGAGGATTGGATAATCTTGTAGCAGATTGGTTCTCCCTTCACTGGAGGGATTTGCGTGATTGATGTCTGGATCCATATTTGTTTCTCATCCGGGATCGGATTTGAAGTCTTCTGTCACTGGACTTGGACTGTTTCTCGACTTAATCGCCAGCTGGATCCTGGATCCACTCAGACTTTCCACATCTATTAGGCCAGACTCTAGATCTCCTTCAAGACCCATCAGACAATTTACATCCCCTTACCATTAGGGTCAACTTCAGCTCATGGCCTGCACCGTTTCAGGGATCCTTATTGGACACAACTTGAGATCTACTTTGGGATTCTTGGTCGTCTGGTACAAGGAAATCTTATCTTTCTTTCTGGTCTGGTGTGTGGAACAGGACATTGATCCCTTTTCAGCATCTATAATTTACATTCACAATTTCTTGTATTTTCTTTGGTCTGTAGACTATTGTGTGGTATTCGTCTTTCCAGGTCATCCGTATCGAGGTATTCTCAAGTTTAGGCTGTTGCTATGGCTCTTTCTTTTATGGAAAACTAGCTGGACAATACTTCTCTTTCTCTACGACAAATTCCTGCCAAATTAGCACCTATGCTATGCCTGGTTTCCATTAGTAGAATTTTTGACATACAAGCTTTTGATGCACATGCCATTGCCTTTTCTCCTGAAAGTGTTTGTATTACCATTACAAGTCACACGAAGACTCATTGCTCTTCGGTTTTCAACCTTGTTTCTCTGATAAACCTAAACTTTGTGTCACCCGGTGTATCCAACACTACATTTCTAGAATGACACCTATACGAATTCCCACTTCAGGTCTTCTTTTGTTTCCTATGTATGTTCCCACAAACCTGTTTTTTGTCCTACCATCGCTCAATGGATCAGCTGTCTTCTCTATCTCGTAGGTGTTGACTCATCTTTTAGCCCATTGTGTACTAGTTGAGGCGGCCTCTTCGGCCTTCGTAGCCGGCGGTTCACTTGAAGACATAGACCGCATCCACTTTACACACAGGCTACACCCACTATATATACATACACCACAACCACTTTACACACAGACTACATCCACTATATAAATGGACACTGCATCCACTATACACACACTCAATCTCTCACACACACAAATACCTCTTTCCTATGGGTGGACTCAGGGCCAGCCCTGCAGGTAGACTCGGGGGGCAGGCCCCTTATGCTGCCTAATGGGTAACCCAGTACTGATTGGAAAGTTCCCCTTAACATAACAATTCTTGACTGGATCTCTAAAGCCCAGGAGTTCAAGAACTAGTGAACATATCCCAGAACAGAAACTGACATTTCCTCACTTGTGGCTACTGCACCACAACCTCCTTTGGCTGCCAGTTCCCCTACTGTTACATGTAACCCATACGTCCCATGATGCTTTCCTAATTGCCTCTCCCTGATTTCCACTCATCTCTGTAGGAATTTCATACTCCTTCCTTTACTCTTCTTTCTTGTTCAGATCACTCCACCTAAATAATTACTTTAATTCTGTTATGCAAATGTGACCTTTTTAGCATGTTTGTTCTCGTCTACATATCAATTTCCAACTCAGTTTGGGCTATGGTTTTACTGAACTTTCTTATCTCTGTTATATTTCTAAAGCTCAATAAGATGTTTTCTATCCCCTGATGGCTAAGTCCACTAAGGTATGTTTACCTGAAGTCTACGTCTTTACAGAGCAACATTTCATCAATTAGAAAGGCCACAACATACAGCTGAAGACACATTGTTCAGTACAACGCTCTATAAATAGAAAAGCTATAGATGGTAATTTAAACATTTGTAATTTAGCATTGTGTAATCCATGTGACATTTGGTAGTTGCAAGACGGAAATGTATGCCCAGCAGAAGGAGTGATTTAAAACACAAAACAAAACAAAAAAATAGTAATTTTAGGTATTTCAGGGATTCTTTTGTTTTTTTCAATGAGTGGTCCCAGAAAGCGTTAAACATTCATATCTATAATAATAGAAAGTGTTTTTCTTTATAATGATAAATTATACATTTGTAACCAAGCATCTGTTTATTACATGGTTAGATCTATTTGAACAAAAAGTAATAGTATTTAAAAATATTCAGACTTTTAAAAAAAATGTGTCTCCTGCTAAAGAATATGTTTCCTGGGGCTTAGGCACATTTCAGGCTGCCCAAAAATTGTATCATATGTACATATACCAGTCATGACTAACTGTTGACATGGAAGCTACTGTGGACTGAATTACCCATGGTGCTCAGGTCGCCTTTTGGGGGCTTGTCATCAAGAGACAATGTAATTCACAGGTGTAATGCTGAAGGTCATTGTCTTTTGGAAGGCAGATAGGAGACAGAATAGTGTTAGATATTTAGTGTATAAACCTCTAGAAAAGTGTTGCTATCTTAAAAATCAGTAGAGTATTTTAGAAATAGCAAGTGCTGTTTGGTTAACAGACAGTAAAAGGCAAAACCAAAATTCTTCTTTCTACTTGAGTTTAGGATAATGAGAAGCTTCAACTCCACAAGCCCCTATGTTAATACATCCCTGAAGTTCTGATCATATACGAGGTCTGTCCCGAAAAAGTCCAACCATTGCTAATATAATGAGAATGGTTCATGCAACATCGATGTAACCTGACCGCCAAGGAGAGTGGACTAGCATGCACATGCATGAACAATGATGACTTCACTGTACTGGTCAGTGGGGTGCTAGATGCCACTGAGTGAACACGTGTATTGTGTCGCCCTGCGGTTTCTGGCTTTTCTCAAAACTAAAATCACCTATGAAAGAGAAGAGATTTTAGACCGTCGAAGAGATTTAGGCAGCTGATGGCGATTCCAACAAATGATTTTGCAGTGTGTTTTTGGGCAGTTGAAGAGACGCTGGGAGAACTGTGTGAGGTTCCAAGGTGACTACTTTGAAGGGGAGTGTGGCGTCAATGTCTTATATACAATGTGTCTTGTATCTCTATTTTTTATATTACATGGCTGCATACTTTCCGGACAGACTTCGTACACTTACATTTTAGAAGGCATGGCATTAAACAGGTTCTCTAACCAAAAGTACAGACAGGCTGTGAGCAGGGATGACCACAGTTATAAGGGTCACTGAGCTGCACTGGCCCTTCTATAGTTAATTTAAACAAGACAATAAGACAGACAATACTATGATTTATGCTTTCTGTTTAACAAATATTGACTGCAAACATTTGATTCACATACGTTTGCATCTGGCCATAGTGATGCCATCCTTTACAAATGTGTAAATACATACTTGAACCTCAGTGGTCGCATTAATGCTGCATACATTGTGTGCTGAACCACCGTGGCACTAGATCTATATTCATTGCATAGAGACTTTATAGTTATGAAAGTGTTCTTATAAGTGAAATGTTCAATTTCATCATAAGTTTGATCTTATTTATTAAAATGATTTTAACATTTACAGTATTTGTGGAAAAATTTTAGAAAAATGAATAATTCCATTCAGTTGCTGAAAAATGGTGCATATTAAAAGAGGACAGGCGTGCTTAGACACACGTTCTCAAAGAAATACAATGTTTGTCATCACCATTGCATGAACTAACGTGACACATTATCTTCAACTACGAGCTGTCAGCAGCATCACTCAGCAAAAGCAGCTTGATGCTAAATAATGCATTGAATTTCTAAATTCCCTCAATCTCAATTGTTACATAAGGCTACTTGAAGGCTTAAACTCACACTTTAATGACCTGTTCTCTAGACTTGTATACAAACTACACATTCAACATGAAAATCGCCAGGCAGCTGCTTGGATAAAATTCTGTTTATGTTTATGAATTTTGTCTCTGTGCGAACGTCTGTATATGGATAAGAGGTTAGATGTGTTTACACACCATGTCTGTGAGTGTGTGTACTGTACGCAAGTGAGTATATATATATATATACTCACTTGTGTACAGTACCCTTATATTTAAGGGTATTTTGGCATCTTTATATTTATCTAATATACTATATAGTCATATGAACCAAAAACATTCAATTGCAATTATTTCTTTATTTCACCTGTGTAAATATTATTTCAATATTCTAACATGTTATATTCAGAGTATCTCAAAAATGTTTTCATTCACAATAACAAAAATAAGAAATTTTACCTCCATGAAGTTGTTTAGCAGATTGAAGATGAACTGGTAAAATACAGACTGTATGGTGACTCCATAAATCCCATTTACTACCGCTAATCAGCAAATCCCTTCATCCAATCAGCAGAGAAATAGCTGTCATCACCCACAATTCTCACACTGTTCCAGTGATTTTATAAGAAATTAGTAATGGGGATTTTGTCTCTCCTAAATCCCAAGAATTGCTTCTCCCTACATTATCAATAGCACATCTCAAACTGTTACACTTCTGTTCTTTAATATTATTTATATAGCGCCAGCAATTTCTATAGCCCTGTACAACAGGTGGATTAACAGACATGTATTTGCAACAAGATGAGCTGGACGCACAGGAACAGAGGGTGCTGAGTTTCTGAACTCGTCCTTGCACTCTCATGTTGCCCTAAGCTAAGACTGCATTGTATTCAAAACCTCCCTGCTTTTACACTGAGCTTATACAGAGGATAATAATTGCTCAAAAACCTTAGTTATTGTGAATGCTTAACTGAGATTTGTTAAAGACAGATCAGAACACTGACAAACAAATTGTATTCTCAAAGCCTGTTATCCTGACAGTGTTTAGGGTTTCTTTATAGGTATAATGTGTATCACTGATCCATGAATTATCCTGAAATTCTGATGTTGATGCAGATTCTACCTCTGGAGTTTGAAACTTAGTTAGATATTTAATGAGTAGTACATAGAATTCTGGAAATAACACAACTGTGCGTAAACAACTGTCTAACCAGAGGGTTTGTGTTCGTGCTCTTTTCAAATTGTCTAGAATTCCAAGGGGCAATCAGTTTACTATGAATTATAATAGCGGATATGATAAAAAATATTCTTTAAACATGTGTATCAGAAATGTGTTCTGACCTGCCGTGCCCCTCTCCCCCCATCCCCCTCCCCTCCCCTACTCCATGGCTATTATCTCTCAAATATGCAGATTTAAATTTTCTTAAAGTTAGTGCACATGGACAATAAATAATTTTAATTTTAATTGACCAAATAGATTAGACACAGCTAAGATAAGGGTTTGCAGACCTTTGGAAAGAAGGGGAGATTAGTTACCATTAAATCAATGGGTATATTCTATCTGTTAAAAGTCCAACTGCAGGTACGTCTGCAATGTGTATAACAGATTGTTGAAATCAGTACAAAAGTGAAGATGTTTTTAGAGAATACAATGGGAAATCTTGAAAGACTGGCACCCTGGCTTAGTGGCATGTGTAGGGCACAGACAGTAGATTGTGCAATGGAAAATGTTGTGGTTTTACCAAAATCTGGCCCGTGTAGTCTACCACTATTGTATCGAAGTTTATGAATGGTACCTCTATGTGTCTTTTAAATGCACTCCTAAACTAGCATTCAACATCAGATTTAATGCATTGGTGACATTTAATATTCCTGAGAACTATTAGATACTCTCGGCAAATTCTTTGTAGATGCGTGGAGATCTATGAAACATACATTCGCATTTCCATCCACACTTTAACCTAACAGCTATAATGTAACTATGATGGAGAAGAATTTCAGAATGGAAGGAGTTTCTTCATAGAGGGAAACAGGGTGTAGGTAGCCAAACTAGACCAGGCATGGGCAACCTTTGGCACTCCATGTTTTGTAGACTACATCTCCCACAATGCTCTTACAACCGGAATCAGTTGAGTGTAGTCCACAACATCTGGAGTGACGAAGTTTGCGCCTAAATATTTCCAATATTTTCTAAGCTTTTGGGTACTTTATTTCTTTTGGCTGCTAAATATCACTAGCACCCAGAGAGAGAAATTAATTGTCATATAAATGAATTTATTATTTCTGAAATTAATTGCAATGAATCTGTTTTGTGTTAAAGGTGGTAAAGATATGTACACAAGGCTGCATGCATGTAACAGGGTTCTGCATCTTTTTCTTTCTTTTTTAAC
The DNA here is from genome assembly GCA_933207985.1 of Pelobates cultripes. Classification (NCBI taxonomy): domain Eukaryota; kingdom Metazoa; phylum Chordata; class Amphibia; order Anura; family Pelobatidae; genus Pelobates; species Pelobates cultripes. Next base: position 67,390,598 of record OW240913.1, on the reverse strand, counting down.
GTTTAGCGTAAACATTTGCTGTTTTCAATAACTGCTAATAAATGCCATCCCTACCATGTCACTAATAGTTATGGTATAATTTCTCATGGGGTCTACACCATGTTCCTTGTATGTCACCTTAACTAGGAAGCTTTTCCAATGGCTAGCTTTGATTAGAAGTAATTACTAAAAAAAACACTCAGTTGAAGTCCTAGCTACTTACACACAAGGTTTCTCCCTAAAGTGAGAATTTAAAGAGAACGTCTTATTTAAGGTCAAGATAAACAAATTGGAAAAGATCAAATTCAGCTTTGCTTCCTTCTCCACTGCTTTGGCCTACAATTTTAAATTCACTTTGAATTTTCAATTAAGTCAATAGCCCTGACATTTATTAGCAGCTACTCTAAACTATTTAAACAAAGACACAAATCTTGTGCAGAATCCTGTTACATACACGTGACTGGTATTCTTTTATTATCTTTAAAATGGGTTAGATGACTATAATTAAATATCCAATTCGCTCAATCTCCACCATTGCACCTCCTTTTTTCAGTTTTGTTGGTCACAGCCTCTTCTTTATTTTTAGTAGAGAATTTTAATATTAAAAATATTTTATGGTTGCCTAATTGCAGGTTCCACGGTCAATGTAATAATAGCAGCTGTAAGTAAAATATAAATGTTCATGCTTGTTGACACCTTACATTGCAGGTTGTTAAACATGATGAGAAAGCTTGATGCCACCTACTTACATGTAAATAAACATTTCATATAAAAGAACACAACCCAGTAAATGAAAGCTTGTCATTAAAATTAAATGAGAAAAAAAACCAATAGGATCACACACAGAGGTTATAAGTGGTAATTAACACACAGGGCTCTAAATAGCCTTTCTAAATGTCATTGCATTTGGCTGCTACCTCCACAGTTCTCGGTGAATGCACCTGGCGGTGCTTTCAAATGTATATAAAGTAGTGTATCTAATTGTTCGAGTTTCTTAAAGCTCCATCTTGGATTGCCATTCATTCCAACCTTTTATGCTTCCAAGGTCAACTTAGCCCTTATTCTTCCAACGTCAATAAAAATATCACCATTATGTTGGAAATTAAAGGGACACTATAGTCACCAGCAGGGGCGTATTAGTCGCGAGGCAAACAAGGCATTTGCCTTGGGCGGCATTTTTCAGGGGGCGGCAAAAAACGCCGCCCCCCAAATGCCCAGGGCAAATGTCTTGTTAGCCTCGCGGCTAACAGACATTCTGGGCGGCAGTGGCTGCAGCGCTGTGCTCCCTCGCGCGCCGCCAGCAGAGTGAGGCTGGGAGCCGGGTTGATGACGTCATATTCCGGCTCCCAGCCTCACTCTGCTGGCGGCGCGCGAGGGAGCTGAGCAGAGTGCTCAGGGGAAGAGCTCCCTCGCCGGCCGCCCGCCCGCCCTGCAGCCACTGGACCCCAGGGAGAGGAAGAACCCCCCCCAGCATTACCAAAGGTAAGGAGGCTGGGGGGGGGTTAAATAAAAAAATAAAAAAAACACTAGTGAGTGTGTGTATGTCTGCTAGTGTGTGTGTGGATGTCTATTAGTGTGTATGTTAGTGTGTGTATGTATGTTAGTGTGTGTATGTTAGTGTGTGTGTTTGTTAGTGTGTGTATGTTAGTGTGTGTGTGTGGATGTCTGTTAGTGTGTGTATGTTAGTGTGTCTGTTAGTGTGTGTATGTTAGTGTTAGTGTGTGTGTCTGTTAGTGTTAGTGTGTATGTTAATGTTAGTGTACGTATGTTAGTGTTAGTGTGTGGATGTCTGTTAGTGTGGATGTCTGTTAGTGTGTGTGTTTGCCTGTTAGTGTGTGTGTGTTTGCCTGTGAGTGTGTGTGTCTGTTAGTGAGTGTGTGTTTCTGTTAGCTAGTGAATGCGTATCTGTCAGTGAATGTGTGTGTGTGTATTTAGAAGGCGGAGCAGGGGGGAAGGTTGGGTGGCGGTTGCGCGGTTGCGCGGGTGGGGGTGGCGCGGGGGGGTGCCTGACTTTTGTCCTGCCTAGGGCAGCACAAAACCAGGATACACCACTGGTCACCAGAACCATTACTGCTTAATGTAGTGATTTTGGTGTCTGTAGCATGTCCCTGCAGGCTTTTTACTGTAAACACTGCCTTTTCAGAGAAAGCACCTCTTGTGGCAGTCACTCAGACAGCCACTAGAGGTGCTTTCTGGGACAGTGTTGTACTATGCATGTGCAAAAGAGTCCCAATGCTTCTTTTAGAAAAGCATTGGATTTGACCTGGGGGTAAAGATGAGTAAAATCATCTTTTAAAAGCGCTGCAAGTGGGGCCGGGGGCATAAATAGCTAGTTTATCACTATAGTTTCAGGAATACATGAGTGTGCTCCTGACGCTATAGTGTTCCTTTAAGGACAGTAAGATCCAAGATTGTGCTTAGTTGCCAACAGAAGATCCATCTACCTTTCCTGATTACATACTTTATTATAATAAATATTATTATGGTCATTAAATCACGCTTCACTGTTCTCACGACCCAAAGCGTCAATAGCTGTAACAACTTTTCCCCCAGTGTTTATACTGGAGTCCTTCAATTAATTATCTAACACCTATCAATCTCAGGCAGTAATTGTTGAGCACAAGTACATTCTTCAATTCCCTGGACTGAGTAGACTCACAGAAGATGCCTGTATCATGAAGACGTATTTGACTGGGTATCGTAGCCAGGTAGGGACATTGTAATAAATCAAAATCCCCACTTAATATCTATTAAATCACATTTAATATACCCAACACTATAGAAAAAAATGACAAATCAAATTTCTGGTGGTTATTTAATGTAACTAAGACGTTTACATGTAGCTCAATAGGGGCAAATAAATCTCAACCCAGTGAAAGCCAGGCAAGGTGGAACAGAAATAGAGAAAAACAACAAATCAAAACACTAAAAAAAATTAATTTTAAAATATATTGAAGTACCTACTGCATTTGTAATGAAATTGGTTTATTTCATGAATGTGGTATATACAAACTGCATAATATGGGTAAAGTTTACTTAAACATTCTATAAAATACTACCAACCCACCCACTTTTCATACGCAGGACCATATTCTAAAATAAACCAAAATCGCATCACTTATTTTAACTCGAGGTTTTCTATTAAATTTTCTCTAAAGAACTACTGATGCATTTTTTACATGTAAACATGGTCTAAAATTGCGAACATATATAAACCTCATGGTTCTGTATGGAGGTGTACACTGTAACATATTTTATATAATGGTTCCTATATGTCAGGCTGTGTGTAAAGCGCCATAGAACGTTATGATGTTTTATGCAGTGGATACATTATGGAAAGTATACATTATTTTCCCATTTCAGTTATATTTAATCCCTTTGGACAAAGTTTCAGAAGTAAAAGACCAGCATGACTGAAAATTTCCATCATGTGGCCTTAAGGAGATATTTAAACAATTTTTTTTTACTCTAATTTTTTTTTTGGGGGGGGGACGGGGGGTTTGTTCTACAGCAGCTGGAGAACCAGATGTTGCATTATTTCCTGCAATGCCAGTCACCGTGGAATGGAACACACACACGTTCTCAAACAGATAATAAAAAAGGTATCATGCACATATTTTGGTAGCCTCCTTTCAGGTTACAGCCACAGCTCGTGCCTGGCCGCTGCAATCAATTTGCTCCCTAGCTCCTTGTTGACATGCCTAGGGAGAGGAGACTGGAACACCGTGCATTATGTAATCCAATGCCATCTTTTTTATTATTACCTAACTATTATAAGCATCTTACATGTAGCCAGGTGGTGCTGATTTTAGAGTCACTATCTATTTATATATAAATAATTGATATATATTATAATAACAGACAGTCATGTTTTTAAAAAACTCTTAGTGCACAGATGGTGTTATTCTCACTAAGAAATAAATGTCTGGGTCTGCCAGAGATTAATGAGAGTTACACTCCTTAGTTGCAACTCCCCTCATTAATTTCACTTATTCAAACTCAGATAATTGCCAGGGAAAGTGTCTTCCACTAATCTTGGGCAACAATGAGACAGTGTTTCCATAACAGTATAGGTCTAGCCTAAACTTCTGCTAAACCCTAACACACTACCCACAGGTGTAAAATGAACCCTCACAACTAACCCTTCTCTTCCTGTCCTTCTATATGACTAAATGCAGGTACATTCCAAACCCAAACACTCTTGAGCATATACATAGTATATTTTTTAGTGTATATATATATAGTGCCAAATCTCCTAGTAAATACATGTACATAAATTAGGCTATAAATCAGCACCTCTGGATTCTGAAGACACCAAACAGCACCAGCAAAGACAAAACAAAACATGGAACACTCTTGTTCAGATTTTTTAGATTCTAAAAAAATCTAAATGTCCTAGGTCACTGGGAGGTAACATGGAACTGTAATGCTGCAGAATAACTACCATTCACATGATCCTCTTCCAGCTATAGTAGTTGGTCAATATATATATCATTTTATTAAGTTGTCATGACAGGGGAAACTAACTGACGTTTTTTCAGTTTGAAGAAGAGCCTTAGTGCGTTATATATTTCTCTGTAGCGGAGTCCATAAAGACAAGGAGATGCAGCTTTTGGCAAAATGACTAAGACATTACAGATTGTCAGCGTTACCATCAGTCCAGTTCTGAGTCCTATAATACCAGCCATGTATAACAGGGACTCAGCAAGGAGAATTAACAGTGGGCTAAAGTAAAAAAACAATAACAAGTGATGCATTGAAAAAGTGATACTAGCCCTCGAGGTTACACCTTTCCATATTCCAGTTTCCCTAGTTTTATAACATAGAATTGTATAGCAGCATAACAGCAACAAGAAACATAACAGAAAGATAATAAGAAACAGGATGTAACACAACTTGAGACTGTCATCGCCATTCAAAGTCATCACTAGAATTACTGGTAGTGAACAAAGCTCAAGTGGGCATGGGCCTGGAACCTGCGTAAAGTACAGGGATACAAATACTACTGCAGGAAAGAAAAAAGATGACAACCAGAGCAGGATTAAGATCTTCTTAGTTCTTTTAGCTGTTAATAGTGACGCATAATGCAGGGGCCACAGGATTGCTAAATACGTGTCCACGACCGTTGCCACCGCAGTGAGGACTCCACCGGAGAAGGTAACAGAAAGCAGAAACAAAATGATCACACAGAAGTGTTTGGGCATTTTCACATTAATCACATTGCAAATGGACGTGGTTGTGTAGAAAACAAGGTATATTAGGTCACACACCAGCGCGTTCCCCAAAAGTAGAAATCTTGTCTCTCGGCGCATGGTGATGTTAGAAAAGATGGTAAACAATATACAAGGCGTCACAAATATTGCTGTGACAAAACAGATGACGATAGGAATTAAAAACATTTTCATTTCCAAATATGGAGGGGAGATGATCCATTCACGTAGCATGTACTGAGATGATTTGTCCATCCATGTAGAGTGGTTTGAATTGCCCTCTCGTAGCAACATAATTGAGGCATTCACAGTTTTCACCAAGACGCACGCTGAGGTATTCATCTCTTTTGTACTTGAGATGATTTACAACAGAAGGTGGAAACTCTTCTGTTCAGACAGAATTTGCAAGGTGTTTGCAAAACATCATCGATGAATCTTTGTTTTTTTCCAAAGGCAAGCTCTTGACAAATTCGAATCACCAAAGTTGTATCGTTCAGATATTATCATGGTCTCAATAAAGAATATTATATTCATTATTATGACTGTAGTGCTAAGTCAAAGAACTTCTTACATAGCCCTGAGTCTGAACAATTCTGAGTACTGGATAATCAGTGAATTTCTTAGTTGCCTGTAGTTATCGGTTTGGACATAGTCCTTTCCATTATCACTGAAGGGAACCAGATGGGGTTTGAGGTTGAGTGCACGATATGGGATGTAATGTTAGGCATTCCATGTGCTCTAAGCCATGAACACCATCAAATGAGATTGTTTAACAGCAACACATAGCGCAGTATTGATTTGATTTAGAGTAATCAATATTGTATTTATCTTTGGTCCTTAGATATATGTTAGCTTACCCCATAAAGATGGGCTGTATAATAGATTTTCATTCTCCGTACTAGGTACACATTATTTGTCTTGCTCTGACATAAGAACAAGAACATTGCGGTCAATATAACTGCAAAATAAATAAAACAGAATTTGCATTTGCTTGCTTAATGAGTTGAAAAAAACAACAACAAATAATAAAAAGACGATTAAGCAATATAAAAAGCAGAAATTAAAAAAAATATTTCCTTTTAAACAATAAAAGAGGAATATACTGAAGTAAGGCATTTTAAGGCCTTTCACTTCACATTTTCTTGAAATCACAGGTGCTACGTAGTAGTACAACTCATGTACAATGTGAAAAAGTAACGCAAGAAAAAGGAAGCTTAAGGAACACTCGTATTAGGGTTAACCCAGAGACTAAAGAAGTATATCGTAAGAAGAGAGAAGATGAGTGCCCTTAAAATATAACTTTTATTGATACTTCTAAAATCTGGTCTAAATATCCTAAATGAAAATTCTATTCATAAATAGTGATGATAAACAAAGTATTTACATTCTAATAGACATAGGTATAGTCATAAACCAATGTATTCACAATCACATATAAATGACTTGTCAATAGAAAAATATATAAGGGAATCCTGTGGACCTCTATAAATAGAATATCGGGCAATATATAAAGAGACTCTATGGACTCCTAATAGACAGGATACAAGGCTGAAATAGATAATATTAGAAAAGATATGTAATCCTATCATATATTATCACACCAATCGTATGGTAGTCCATAAAGGCTAGTAATTATTGCTGGCCACAGAAAAAGGTGTATATGATGATACACCAATACAAAATAGAGTGTGTATGAAATAAACTAGAGAGTAAAAGATAAAGTAAAGTATATACATATCAGTGAGCTAATAAATAACTTAATAGTGAATAAACCAATTAATTCACAAAAAGAGGGGGTTAATAAACTAAAGTATATACAGAAGGGTGAACTAATAAATTGCTCAGATAAGTCAAACAAGGTAAAAAAATCCTAAACTCTAGAAGTTTGATCGCTGTGTGTGATCGTAATGAGGTTCTGTTCAAAAGTTTTCAGAAACCTTCATCCAGTGATGTGTGCAATAAATCTGAAAGGATGGCTTAAAGTCTGATCCTCAATGTGTATAACTTCATAGTCCAACCTAAAGTATTAGAGGTTAAACTCGGGATCATGAGACAAAGGATCCGGTCTTAATGAAACATGAGATAGAAGTAAAGTCTCTAGATCACCGAGTTCCCTTGACGCGCGCGTTTCGCCCACAGCTCATCAGAGGGGAGCCGATGTGTGGGAGATAGCTTGATTAAAAGATGGAACATCAGTACTGATAGGTGAGTTCAAAAAACTTCATCGCTTAATTAGCCAATTAAAATCCAACTGGGTGATGACGTAGTGGGTTAGCTAAGATTAACCCTGTAGTATGTTTGGGGGATTTTTAACCCTTATTGATCTGAATTGTCAAAAATAGAGAAAATTAACCATATCATCATGTTTGAGTTATAACATTAAGGAAATTAAAAGATCATATAATAACGTACTGTAAATAGAACTGATGTTAATATCAGAAGAGTGTTTCTCATTCCTAATATAAAAAATGAAAAATTGAATAAAAAGAGATATAGTATATAGCAAGTTCCCAAATACTTTCATTATGAGTACTAATGAGAAGTTATAATATTTAATTTTTAAATGCTCTTGTTTGAGTATAAATCAAGATGAGGGATGAGTAGTACATTGCTCACTCTTAGAATTGAATTTAAGATAACAGTATGAATTTACTATAATTGATATATAATTATGGATATATAAATGTTCGTTGCCAAATGATTGCCGATAATGTAATAAAAATGCAGCGACATGGAGACTGACTTGTAGAAGGAAAATATTTATGTCAAAGAATAAAACAGCACCTAACTAGTTTTCACTTATTGTAAAATATTCCAATCATTATCATAAGGATCATTAGAAAGCTTTTGGTTCAAAAAATGTTTAAAGAAAAAATACATGTATATGTAAGTATTTACGTTGAAGATACCCCATAGATTATGAAAGCCATGGATGATTAAAATAGGTTCGGAGCTTAACTTTAAATATGAACAGAGCTTTAAATAATAATGAAAGAAGGAATTACTGTCACCTAAACGTTGATCATGCACGTGGCAAAGCCAAAGTCTTGGAATAGGTGAGGTGCAACATCATCCCAAGAAATCCCGTTAACAAAATTAGAGAAGGAACTATTGACACCTAAACTTGATCGTAAATGTGGCGGAACAAGTGTCTTATAATGGATGTAGTGCTACTCGGTTATCTGACAAGATGTCGCGTGGATGTTCAAACATGATAGAAGAATAAGTATAAATTGCTGACTCGTACATACAATCATGTATGTGTTGCACACTTATCTTGTAATGAATGTGCTCCTGCAAATTATCCTCTTAAGTTGAAACATCAGGAAATTGTCGCTACTTCATATGAGACAAATGTTTTGGTTAATTAAATGTTCACATAAGTGATGGAAACGCTTCGTACCGTTGAATCTGGAACATTATTTTGGGAGCTGCAAGGTGATCAATGTAAACATGAATATTAACGGGAATTTTAATGCAGCAGTTCCCCTATCTTGTTGCAAGTGTATAAAAAGTGTAATAACTACAATTTGAACTTTGCATCCAAAAAAAAAACAACTTAAAGTTTTAACCAAATATTAGACCACTCATCATCGATATGTCATGTTGTAGCCGAATCATCCCTGATGATTTTTCTGCTTAAGGGACATTGTTTAGCGGAAAAAGTTTCCTGTCAGTCCATAAGTGTAAATTCCTCATTGAGGCCGTTAGGTGTTAAAGTTTGAAACTCATAGATCCATCTGGACTCTTTCTGTAGAAGTATCAAATTTAAATTTCCTTTTCTGGAATTGAGAGTGACTCGTTCCAAGGCTTGAAATGACAGTTCATTGTTTAGTATTGCCATCATGGAAATTTCGAATATGATTGGCAACGGGGGTGACCAAGTTGGGATTGTTAACAGAATTGATGTGTTGTAGAATGCGTCTTCTGAAGTCTTGGTAGGTCTTACCAATATATTGCTTACCACATGTGCAGGTTATGATGTGAATCACTTGAGTGGTGCTGCAATTCATGAAATAATTAATTCAGTATTCTTTTTTTGTGTTTTCACATGTCACTATTTTAGAGGGTTTGACAAAAGGGCAGGCTTTGCAATGTCCACATCTGTAAATCCCCATAGGTGCCGTAAGCCAACTTTTTGAAGGGGATTTCCTTTCTAAATGGCTGTGTACTAGTAGGTCACGAATGTTTTTTGACCTACGTGCTGTGATGTTTGGATAGACAATTAATTGGGGGTTCAGGTCTGTGTCATATTGTAAAATAGGCCAGTGTTGAGTAAAGATATCCTTTATCGGTTGCCACTATTTGTCAAAGGTGCCAATACATCTTATCATCTGTTTGATAGGGATGGGTCTAATTGACCTAAGGCTTTTGCACCTATCTTGATTAGAAGTTCTCTGAAAGGCTTTCTTTAAAATTCTGTTGGGATATCCCTTGTTCTTAAACCTAGTTCGCAATTTGTTATCCTCGGCATGAAAGGACTCGTCATTGGAACAGTTTCTCCTTGCACACAGGTACTGTCCATATGATCCCAGCCTTTAGGCGATATGGATGGAAACTCTGCCAGTGTAGAAGGCTGTTTGATCCCGTGCTTTTCTGAAATAATTCAGTGTCGACTGTACCGTGCATGTTTAATAGAATTCTAAGGTCTAGGAATTCTAGTTGTGATTCATGGATAACGTGTGTAAGTTTAAGCCCAATTTGGTTGTTATTAAGGTCTGTAACCATATCTGTAAAGTTGGTACAGGAACTGGTCCAGAATATCAGGATATCATCTATGTATCTTAGCCATTTATAGATGCATTTCTAATATTGGTTCAACGTTGTGTCTTTAAGGATGGTTTCTTCCCACCACCCTAGGTACAAGCTGGCGTAGCTTGGGGCACAGGCCGTACCCATTGCTGTGCCCCATAATTGAAGATAATAAGTGCCATCAAAAAAAAAGTAATTGTGAGTTAAGACAAATTGCAGTAGAGATAATATTAGTGCAATTTGTTCAGAACTGTACTTGGTGGACTTGTGTAAAAAATAGGATGTGGCACATAACCCCTTTTCATGGGGGATGTTGTTGTATAAGGACACAACGTCCAAACTTGCAAGAAGTGTGTATGGGTGGACCACAAGATTTTCCAGTGTCAAAAGAGTTTGCTTTGTATCCTGGACATACGAGTTTAGACTTGTCACAAATGGATGAAGTAGTTTTTTTCAGTCAGAGAGTTATTCCAGGAGATATTCGGTCTTCCTGGAGGCTTATTAAGACACTTATGAACTTTTGGGAGACAGTAGAAAGTAGGGATGGTAGGGTTATGGTTAGGAATTATAAAATTATATTCTTCTTTGCTTATTATATTACTCTCCAGTGCCTGAGTGAGGAGATTTCTGAGTTCTGTGAGAAAAGAAATGGTAGGGACCTGAGATAATATTTTATATTGGGAAGTATCCCTAAGATGTTCCATGCACATTTCAATGTTGGTTTCTAGATCCATTACTACAATATTCCCCCCTTTGTCGGAAGGTTTGATGACTAAGTTTTTGTTGTCTCTAAGGTTCCTGAGTGCTTCTCGTTCTTCCCTTTTTAGATTGTCCGTGGGTGGAAGTGACTGTATAGATTTTGTTGTCATTTGGACAAATAGATCCACGCTTTACACTTCCTTAAAATTTGGAGTGTACCAGCTAGGGGGTCTACAGTCAGTGAGGGGTTGTTTAACATCTTGTTCATCCAAGAGTGAAACCATGGTTTGTAAATGTTGATAATCTTCATATGATAAGCCAAATTCCTTAGCTTCCTTGTTCTCTTTTCTTTTATGGGTGACACTGAAGGCGAGTTTCCGCCCGAACAGATTAGTGTCTTTTACCAAATTGAATTTATTGGTAACTGGAGAAGGAACGTATGACAGGCCCTTACTTAGTAAGGATTTGTTTATTCTCAAGATTGAATGTGGAGAGATTTATAATCAGATTGTCATCCATATTATTATGATTTATTGGTTTTTGTAACCTCCTTTGTTGTTTTTGTACCCCCATCTTGTTCTGTCCCTAAATTTGCCTCTCTGGGGCAAAGGCCACTCTTGTTCTAAAAAAGATTGTCCTTGTTGGGAAGATGTAGAGGGAGTAGTGGGATTTGTGGTAACAACGGGTGGATTTGTATATTGTATATCTGGAAAAGAAACATTTTTCTCTGATGATTTTAATATCCCTTTTCTTCCCTGTTGATTATAATTCATAGTATTTATCGTGTTGCTACCACGTCTCCGAGGACTGGAGTCAGAGTCAGACCAGTCTGTGTCGCCTGATGTTGAATTTTGTTTGTTACTCCATCTTTTTCTAGTATTATTTCTCTGTCTAAAGATGGTCCCTTCTTTAAAGTCTCTGTGATCACGTTGAAATTTCAGATGTTTTTTTTTCCCTAATGTGTTTCTTAAAATTTTCTAAATTATTGTTAAGTTTTGTTTCCATTTGTTTGAAATCTGAATGTATTTGGAAAGTTTCTCCAAATTTGATTCCTCTAATTTAATTAGGAATTCCATAAGTTTGATTGAACTATCTATCAGAATGCTGCTCTATTCTTTGATCTGTGTAGCTTGATCTGTTTATCTTTTACTCTCTAGTTTATTATTTCATACACACTCTATTTTGTATTGGTGTATCATCATATACACCTTTTTCTGTGGCCAGCAATAATTACTAGCCTTTATGGAATACCATACGATTGGTGTGATACCATATGATAGGATTACATATCTTTTCTAATATTATCTATTTCAGCCTTGTATCCTGTCTATTAGGAGTCCATAGAGTCTCTTTATATATTGCCCGATATTCTACTTATAGAGGTCCACAGGATTCCCTTATATATTTTTCCATTGACAAGTCATTTACATGTGATTGTGAATACGTTGGTTAATGACTATACATATGTTTATTAGAATGTAAATACTTTGTTCATCAGCACTATTTATGAATAGAATTTTCATTTAGGATATTTAGACCAGATTTTATAATTATCAATAAAAGTTATATTTTAAGGGCACTCATCTTCTCTCTTCTTATCATGTACAATGTGAGTCCACATGGGTGTGATCACTCACGTTAAATATTCACCCAAAAATGCACACAAGTGAAGAGTCATTAAACCACTTGTCCAAAAAATATTCTATTAATCAATGTTTAAAATTGTGTTACTTTGTAGCACAAACAGAATGCCCGGAGTACTCTGTCGTACACATATCTTCTTATTTCACAAAGCCTCCCAATCAATGCTATCTTCACCCTTGCCCATGTCTGTACCTTCATTTGGCCTTGCAGTCCCTTTTTACTCTCTCTTCTCTTTTTTTGTTACACTTTTATGTTCTCTCCTTAAAAGACACAGCTGCATTTCACTGACAAGGTCTATGAGAAGCTGAAATATATTCTTCCAGTTTATGTACTTTGGGAAAATACTTTTCCTGTAGACACACAATGTAAAAAATATATAAAAAACTTCTCTGTACCTTCCCAGTGTACATAATCATACACTTCTGTGCATTACCAAAAGACATAAGCAAGGCATCTGGTTTCTTATTATTTTTTTATTAAAAAAAATAAGTATATGTATTACTACAAAAATAAAAACATATATACAGTATATGTCCCACAAGGGAGAGGGTCAGAACAGATCGTTGTCCAAAGAGAATCTGACAGAAAGAGCAGACATACCAAATAGCAAGAAACTATCACCCCAAAATTCAAGTTAAAAAAAGGAAGAAAGGAAAGTGATGAAGCCTGTCTTTGTGTAATTAAACCTATCATACATGAGCATATATATGGTTTCTATTGGTTTAGAACAACTTGGTAGAATTATCAGACAAGGAAAGTCATGTGACTTAAGTATAGCATCTGTCCTGTACTCTCCCAGACAACCATGTAATGTATGTCTATGTAATAATCTACACCCAGTATCCACGTTGTGAGAGCTGTATTAGGCCAAAGCCTGTTTAAGACATTTGGTATTACAGGAAGCTATAGCCTGTCAAAGGGTTTTATCAGCAGATAATGATGGGAGGGTGCAATATAAAAGCTTGAACATGTGAGATGTAAAGTATGTAATAGCAGTGTATGATACTATGAAAACACTTTGCATTGATCGTTTTTGTCATGGAATTTACAGTATCCTTTGCATTCTTAATATAATATAGTTTAAGAAAATAAATGAATGAGTATAGTGAATGGCAAACTCTGTTAAACAAGTAATAAATGTATTTCTAATGTCAATTGGAGAACTGATACTTCCATATTTTCAGTGCTGTCCAGTGTGGAAGACAAAATAGTGTAGGACCAAAATGTATCAAATAAAATATAGATTAGGAGAGCACACCACAAATAAAAAAAAACAGATTCATATTGGGCAGAGAACTTCATCCCTCCACTAAAGGTGGCCCTCTGGTGTTGACCTCAGGAGCACATACATCGAGCAGAGTCCGTGGAAGCAGTTTAAGCAGTAAGGATTTTTCAGTTAGCATGTTAATTTTTCGTGTTAAAATTAGTGTAGAACCCAGCAATATTGGGGTACTGTGACATTGTGGTAGGCTTAAAACAATATGGCTATATGGTGTAACTGAATCCCCAAGATTAGTGATTTGAAGTAGCCTTGTAAAATTTTAAACTGTATTTTCTTTTGTGTGTCTGTGCTGTTCCCTTTTCTGTATTTTTTTTAAATATATTTTGATCTTTATAGCAGCAATACTACTTAGAAATTAATATTCGGGGTGTGCCTCCAATTTCAATTTTTCTGTGTAGATCTGGAATCCAGACCAGATTCCTATTGGGCTGAGCACCCCATCCATCAACTATGGTGTCCCATTGGTGGTGCCCACAGGAAAGCATAAATTGAGGAGTCTCTGGAAGCAGTTTAAGCAGTAAGTATTGCAGTTAACATGTTAAATAGACACTATAGTTACCAGAACAACTACAGCTTATTGTATGTGTTCTGGTGAGTATAATCATTCCCTTCAGGCTTTATGCTGTAGTTTTCAGTAGTTTTCAGAGAAAATGCAGTGTTTACATTACTGCCTAGGGATAAGGCCACAGACACTGAACTTTCCTCATATAGATGCATTGATTCAAGTAATATCTATGAGGAGATGCTGATTGGCCAGGGCTGTGTTTGACTTGTGCTGGCTCTGCCGCTGATCTGCCTCCTTGACAGTATCAGCCAATCCTATCGGGAAGCATTGTGATTGGCTCAGACCACAACTTCTGATGATGTCAGCAGTTTCAAAGGCAGACAGGGGCAGAGTCAGCAGCTGCAGACTTGAATACAAGTAAGATTTTACTATATTAGGGAGGCAAGAGGGGACAAGGAAGGCTAGATGGTGGTTGTAACACTAAAGGGTCAGGAATACATGTTTGTGTTCCTGACCCTATAGTATTCCTTTAATCTCAAATGTTAAAACACGCGTAGCCCAAACGATATTGGGGTATTGTGATGTAGTGGTGGGCTTAACACAATATGGCTATATGGTGTAACTGAATCCCCATATTTTTTGGTATGATAAGTGATTATAAATAGCCTTGTGAAACTTAAATAATTTTTTTTATGTGTGCGTTGTACCCTTATCTGTATTTTATATGTATTTTGGAGTTTATGGCAGCAGCACTATTTAAAAATGCATGTTCCCGGGTGTGCCCCCAATTCACCGTTTGGTGGAAGGCAATTAGAAGTTTAACCCCTTAAGGACCAAACTTCTGGAATAAAAGGGAATCATGACTAGTGATGCACCGAATGGTTCGCTGGCGAAAAGTTCCTGGAGAACATAGCATGTTCGCGTTCGCCACGGTGGGCGAACATATGCGCGGTTCGATCCGCCCCCTATTCATCATCATTGAGTAAACTTTGACCCTGTACCTCACAGTCAGCAGACACATTCCAGCCAATTAGCAGCACACCCTCCCTAGCAGACCCTCCCACCTACTGGAAGGCATCCATTTTACATTCATTCTTAAGCTGCATACTTAGTGAGAGGAGGGAAAGTGTAGCTGCTGTTGATTAGATAGGGAAATGCATAGCTAGGTTAGGGTATACAGTGTCCACTACAGTCCTGAAGGACTCATCTGATCTCTGCTGTAAGGACAGCACCCCAGTGCCCAGTGCCACCACTCATTCACTGGTGTCACAATAGCTTGCATTTAAAACCAAAAAACTTTTTTCACTGTTATAGATTGAATGGCAGTTAGTTGTCTCAAAGCGGGTGTGTCAGGCTCACAGTGGATACTGTGCCCAGTGCCACCACTCACTCACTGGTGTCACAATAGCTTGCATTTAAAAACAAAAAACTTTTTTCACTGTTATAGATTGAATAGCAGTTAGTTGTCTGCAAGTGTCTGTGTGTCAGACTCACAGTGGATACTGTGCCCAGTGCCACCACTCACTCACTGGTGTCACAATAGCTTGCATTTAAAAACAAAAAACTTTTTTCACTGTTATAGATTGAATAGCAACTAGTTGTCTCAAAGCGGGTGTGTCAGCCCTACAGCGTGTACTCTGCCAACCTCTGCCAGTTCACAGTGCCACTCATATCTGGTGTCACAGTAGCTTGCACGCATAGTACCACTAATTGAAAAAAAAATGACAGGCAGAGGCAGGCCACCCCGCAGGAGCCGTCGTGGTCGTGGTGCTGTGATTCCCTTTTGCCCTAGAATAATGCCCAGTTTTCAGAGGCCAGGTACCCTGAACTTGAAAAGTTCTGAGGACATAGTTGACTGGCTAACACAGGACACCCAATCTTCTACAGCTTCCGCTCGGAACCTTGACGCAACATTCTCCTCCTGCTTAGCTTCGGGCACCTCTCAAGATACCACTCACCCGCCTGCCGCCACCACCAACACTAGCACCACAGCCACTTCACTTGGTATGTCAGAGGAGTTATTTACACATCGGTTTGAAGAAATGAGTGATGCGCAACCATTATTGACAGAGGATGTAGATAACAGGGATATGTCTCAATCAGGCAGCATTACACATGTACGGTGTGATGATGATGATGTTGTACCCACTGCTGCTTCCTTTGCTGAGTTGTCAGATACAAGTGAAGCGGTTGATGATGATGATGCGTCCATGGATGTCACATGGGTGCCCGCTTGGCAAGAAGAAGAACAGGGCGAAAGTTCAGATGGGGAGACAGAGAGGACGAGGAGACGAGTTGGAAGCAGGGGGAGGTCGTCGCAAGGAGCTAGTGGCACAGTCAGACAGCATGCATCGGCACCCGGGGTCAGCCCGACAGCACGCCAATCAACGCATGCTGTGTCCACCACCAGAATGCTGTCATTGCAGAGCTCAGCAGTGTGGCATTTTTTTTGTATGTCTGCCTCTGACAACAGTGATGCCATTTGCAAACTGTGCCAAAAGAAACTGAGTCGTGGAAGTCCAACACAAACCTAGGTACAACTGCTTTGTGTAGGCACATGATCGCACATCACAAACGCCTATGGGATCAACACATGAGTACAAGCAGCACACAAACTCAAAGCCGCCATCCTCCTCCTGGTCCAGCATCTTCAGCCACGTCAACCACTGCTGTCCTCCGTGCCCCCTCTCAACCATCCGCCACTCCGTCTCTCGCCTTGAGCAGTTCCTGCTCATCTGCCCACAGTCAGGTGTCTGTCAAGGACATGTTTGAGAGTAAGAAGCCAATGTCATAAAGTCACCCCCTTGCCCGGCGTCTGATAGCTGGCTTGTCTGTACTATTAGCCCGCCAACTTTTACCATACAAGCTGGTGGAGTCTGAGGCGTTCAAAACATTTGTAGCTATTGGAACACCGCAGTGGAAGGTACCCGGACGAAATTTCTTTTCACAAAAGGCAATCCCCAACCTGTACTCGATTGTGCAAAAGGAAGTAATGGTGTGTCTGGCACACAGTGTTGGGGCAAGGGTCCATCTGACCACTGATACCTGGTCTGCAAAGCATGGTCAGGGCAGGTATATCACCTACACTGCGCATTGGGTAAACCTGCTGACGGCTGCCAAGCATGGAATGTGTGGCTCTGCAGAGGAGTTGGTGACCCGCCACGACTTGCAGGCAGGCCTGCTGCCACCTCCTCTACTCCTCCTACTCCATCCTCTTCCATAACCTCCTCGGCTGAGTCCTCTTCTGCTGCTGCGTCTTGCTCCACATCAACGGCACCCCCACAGCTCCCCAGGTACTATTCCACATCCCGGATACGGCAGTGTCACGCCGTCTTGGGTTTGACTTGCTTGAAAGCAGAGTCACACCGGACAAGCACTCCTGTCCGCCCTGAACGCACAGGTGGAAAAGTGGCTGACTCCGCAGCGACTGGATATCGGCAAAGTGGTTTGTGACAATGGAACAAATTTGTTAGCGGCATTGAAGTTGGGCAAGTTGTCACATGTGCCATGCATGGCACATGTGTGTAATCTGATCGTACAACGCTTTGTGCATAAGTACACAGGCTTACAGGACGTCCTGAAGTAGGCCAGGAAGGTGTGTGGCCATTTCAGGCGTTCCTACACGGCCATGGCTCACTTTGCCGATATCCAGCGGCGAAACAACATGCCAGTGAGGCGCTTGATTTGCGACAGCCCGACACGTTGGAATTCAACACTCCTAATGTTCGACCGCCTGCTCCAACAAGAAAAAGCCATTAATGAATATTTGTATGACCGGGGTGCTAGGACAGCCTCTGGGGAGCTGGGAATTTTTTTGCCATGTTACTGGACGCTCATGCGCAATGCCTGTAGGCTCATGCGTCCTTTTGAGGAGGTGACAAACCTAGTCAGTCGCACCGAAGGCACCATCAGCGACATCATACCATTTGTTTTCTTCCTGGAGCGAAGAGTGCTGGATCAGGCCGTAGATGAGCGTGAAGAGGAAGAGGAAGAGTTGTGGTCACCATCACCACGAGAACCAGCCTTTTCAGCATCGCTTGCTGGACCTGCGGCAACGCTGGAAGAGGATTGTGAGGAAGAGGAGTCAGAGGAGGAATGTGGCTTTGAGGAGGAGGAGGAAGACCAACCACAACAGGCATCCCAGGGTGCTCGTTGTCACCTATCTGGTACCCGTGGTGTTGTATGTGGCTGGGGGAAGAACATACCTTCATTGAGATCACCGAGGAGGAGGAACGGGAAATGAGTAGCTTGGCATCCAACCTTGTGCAAATGGGGTCTTTCATGCTGTCGTGCCTGTTGAGGGACCCTCGTATAAAAAGGCTGAAGGAGAACGACCTGTACTGGGTGTCCACGCTACTAGAGCCCCGGTATAAGCTGAAAGTGGCTGAAATGTTACCAAATTACAACAAGTCGGAAAGGATGCAGCATTTGCTAAATAAATTAAAAAGTATGCTTTACACAGCGTATAAGGGTGATGTCACAGCATAACGGGAATCTAACAGGGGAAGAGGTGAAAGTAATCCTCCTCCTCCCACGACCACGCCGGCAAGGACAGGATGCTTTACAGACGTGTTGTTGATGGAGGACATGCAGAGCTTTTTAAGTCCTACGAATCGCCACAGCCCTTCGGGATCCACCCTCAGAGAACGACTCGACCGACAGGTAGCAGACTACCTCGCCTTAACTGCAGATATCGACACTCTGAGGAGCGATGAACCCCTTGACTACTGGGTGTGCAGGCTTGACCTGTGGCCTGAGCTATCCCAATTTGCGATAGAACTTCTGGCCTGCCCCGCTTCAAGTATCCTGTCAGAAAGGACCTCCAGTGCAGCAGGAGGTATTGTCACTGAGAAGAGAAGTCGCCTAGGTCAAAAAGGTCTAGATTACCTCACCTTTATTAAGATGAATGAGGGATGGATCCCGACGGGACTGACAGTGGGCGATACATCTGACTAAAAAAGGCCTGATGAGATGAGCTGCCTTGGGCTAAAAATGGTCCACACGCTGCTGTATTTTAGCTCTGAATGCCGGTTGACTTGCGTGACTTATCCGCCACCAACTAGGGTTCAAGCCGCAATGTTTTAGGGCAGTGCTCCCCAACCGTTCGCCGATTCTCGAACATTTGCGGAAGTTCGCGTTTGCGAACCGAAAATTTCGGGTTCGCGACATCACTAATCATGACATGTCACACATGTCATGTGTCCTTAAGGGGTTAAATCGCTACACTAACACATCTCAATAGGTTCTGTCTATTGCTGTTATCCAAATTATGTTATTTTATCAAGCTGGCTGAAGAACAGACACATGAATACATTTATCCCAATAATTCAAAGGTAGTAAACATGGAATTGTATGCAAATCAGCACCTACAAGAAAATTATTTATATATTAGCATTTTTTAACAAATTACCTTCTTGTACATGTTTAAAATAATCAAATAATAAAATAATAGTGCTAATAATAATAAATGAATAAGCTTGATCTGCATCAAAATTCATGAATGGATTCTATTGCCAGTCATAATTTCTGGCCATTGAATAGCAATTCTTACAATGACATCAATAGATATAATTGTGCCCCAACTTTTATGAACGAATGAATAACCACTGCCATCATGTGGCCAAAATCAATAGTGCATTAATAAACCAATAATTGCCTCTGAATGTAAGCACCATCAACAGGTGACACACAAAGGCTATGATAAATACATTGCAGAATTGGAAGTCACAAATGTATTATCTTGGGACAAAAGGGAAAAGGATGTGGGTGACTCAAGCAGAGGCGATATACCCTAACAAAAAAGGAATAAAAATGTCCCCAATTGATATACCCCTGAATAACCAGTATTTCAATGTAATACAGCTCTATGTGGGTAGAAAGCCCTGTCTGCAATCAACAAAAATCTGTTTCACTGACTTATATAATCACATGAAATTCACCAGATCCGAGCGGCTGTAATATACTGAAAATGGAAGTGTCAAGGCACCTGTTTATTCCGGTACGCGATGCGGACTGGGATTCTGTGGGTAATATTGTGCACACTATAATCCAAATACAGACACTAACTATTAAAAAAAAAAAGCCCCAAATTGCTTGCAGTGTTATAGACTACTGAGATTTTTGGTTTTCATTTTTTAAGTAGGCAAGTAGATATCAGGAAAAAGCTTCTCAATTGAAGAGTTAGGAACAAGAAAACAAAATCAGAAAGACGATGATAGAAGAAGGTAGGTTTTCATTGGGGTTTTCATCTTGGAAGTAAAGCAAACCTAATTGTTACTATCATCAACAACTACCTTTAAAATTTGTACTTTTTTGCCATCCAAACAAACAAAAAATGGTGGAAGGTGTTTGGAGGGAATAGAGGACACCTTAGCCTATGTTTGAGGTTCGAGGACTCAGGTGTTCTTAAAAACAAGTTTTTATTGGGATTTAAGTTTCCACCACATGGTACAAGTAACAGCTCGATACTTTCTGACAATCTGTGCATGACAAGTCAGCAATATAACCGAGCAGGTAATAACAATAACAGAGGCTTTCTACAATTAATTTCAGGATCAGCCCAGCAGGTCACCAGGTAGAGCAAGAAAGCCAAAAATATGTAACAGAATATTGGCACATTATTTGTGATTGGGGACATTACCATTTTAGTAGAAGAACACAATAAGGGATCACCTACCACATGAAACATGAGAGACTTCTAAATTTTGAATGAATTGCAAAAAGCAGTGCAAATTATCAGTCAGCTCATGTAAACATCTGTAAGGGTATCTACCCACTGTATCTTGAAATTAAAAGTCCAATTTAGTATTTTGGGTACCAGGAATTGACACTCTTACAACAGCAGAGCTCAAATGGCTGCTCTCTCTATATTGAGTAGTCATTGGGACAGTATGGACAGGTAGGTAAGTGTCTGCTCCATAGAGCTGAAAAGTGACTCAGATGTTCATTCATACTCACTGTTCGATCACTTGATATAAATACATGAAATTAAAGGAGCATTCTAAACACCATAACCAGAGGGCTGGTTAGCCCAGCGCTCTGAGCACTACATTGCCATTCAGGACGTGTAGAATGGACATTGATTACTACAAGAGTAAATTCTGCATGTTAAAAGTTGCTGAAGGGACTACAGTCTGTCGGGGACAGGGAAAGCCTGTCATACAGCTTATGACAAAAAAATATTGGGGTGGCGTACATAGACTTTTTACACCATAACCACAAAACTGAAACCCTCATGGTTGTTGGTGCTGCTCTTGTGTTCATGTGAGGGTGCCCCCAATCCTCTATAACTGCTCCTGGACTCCTGCCTTTGAGACATCTGTGGCATTGTGCGATTTGCTGGGTAAGAAGGACCTTGGCAGGTGGCCCCCAAGATGCCAGGGACTTTCTGGCTGTCAGCAGGAACTGACTGAAGGGGCATCCCCTGCTTTGTGAAGATGTTCCTTGGGTCACTTGTCATAGTCTTCCCTAGCCACCCGCATGCTCGCTATCCAGCAGACAACAGGGAAGAGCAAGCAAAACCCCACGTGAGCTTAGAAGATGCCAGCCATGACCTTGTGCTGGAGACTGCTATATGGTTATGTAGATGAGGTGGGAATGGCTGCTCATGCTGCTAATTGTAGGACAGACAGAATCTAGACTAATATTAGTGTTGGGAGAGTGGTAAATCCAGTGGAGTGGGATTGTTGTGATGCTAATGGAGATGGAGAGGATGAAGCTTGTGTTGAAAACAATAACCATTACACATCACCCCCTGTTTCTTATTCACCATTAAACAACACCCATCTCCTCTCCTATCAGTATCTTATTAGGCATCACCAGGGCTGCCATCAGTGGGGTAACTGTGTGTATCTGGCAGTGCATATTTGTGTTTGAAAGTGCATAAATGAAAAAAATAGTTGCGGCGCACTCAGACTACAAAAAAATACAACACAAAGAAGGCTTCTAAATTGCCTATCTAAGAATAAATATGGGGATTTAGTTCCACCATATGATGAAAGTGCATATATGGCAGTTTGTATCTGAATGTGTCTGTCAATGCATGTTTCTGGGAGTGTTTGTCTTGCAGTGTGTGGTGTGCAGTGTGTTTATACATGTTTATCTCACAATCTATTACTATGTAAGTAAGTTTAGCAGTATGTGTGTATATGTTTGTGAGTATGTAAGTAAGTATAAAATAGTGTCTTTATGTGAGGGGATGTGGGAGTAAATATGTTGGTGTGTCTGGGAGATTGTGTTGAGGGTGTATCAGTCAGAGGTTTTGTAAAAGACACCACAAATTCTGATGGCAGCTAATAGTCAAGCTCCTCAACATTCTCCCACCACCATTATGCACTGATCCCACTCCCACCTAAAACCATCATCAGGCTAGACACTTAATCTTTATATACAGTGTTGTGGATAGTAACTCTGATACTCAAAGGCATTACAAGGGATCCACTAGTTCCTCCTCCACAAAAGGCTGTTTCTGAGAGTGGAGTTTACCTCTTGCTTTATTTCATGTCTATAGAGTAATCATGATCCCCTGATGACAACCATGCCTTTTTTATATGATGTACATGCTCATACATTCCAGAGAAAAGTGAATAGGTAATGCTAGAAAACCCTTCTAGGATCAGACTGAGTATGTCTGAAATGAATCCTCAGTTGGGGCAATTTCCTTCAACACTCCAAGATTTCAAAATGTCCAGTTGCCTCAGCACCTAATACCATTAACCAGGGGGAGGCGAAGAGGTAGAACTGATACTACTAGATACAAAAACTGATTCCTCCCTACCCTACTTTCCCAGTAAAAAAAATCTTAATAGTCATTATCAGCTAATAGTTGTTTTTTCCCCCCTAAAGTTAAGGGACCACTATAGGCACCCAGACCACTTCAGCTCAATGAAGTGGTCTGGGTGACAGGTCCCCCTAGTTTTAACCCTGCAGCTAAAAACATAGCACTGCTATGTTTACATTGAGGGTTAATCCAGCCTCTAGTGACTGTCTCACTGAAAATGGAGGTCATGGGGATGGCGGCTGACATCTGAAGGGCCCTGAACAGCCCAAGGAGGCAGAGATGGCTGTCCACTGACAGTTTAGAGAATAACCTTGCTTGGAGGTATTCAGATCTTCTGAGATCGATTGATAGTTTATTTCATGTATGTATAAATAGTTTTGGACCTGTGAACCAATATGAACCTATTTCCTACCTTTGATAGTGACTGGTGGTGTATATGCTGTGTATAGATTTTGCTCCTTCTGAGGTCCACTATCTATACATAACATGGTATTAAGTATAATTAAAATATTTAAAACATTAAAAAAAACTTTTTACACAGTTTTGTCCATAATAAGTAAATTATTAATGACTAATTTAATACAACTAAAGAAAATTAACTCAAAATAGAGTCACTTATTAGTCCTGATTATTAAAATTTAATGTAAAAGTACATTTTTCAAAGTTATAGGACAAATATTGCAAGGAGTGATTTACAAATCTAAAGCTAAACCTTCTGAATATTTGGTTGGCTGAAACTATAGGCTTTTTAGTAATCACAGCACAACAAAAACAAAACAACAGAATCCGGAATATCTAACTACAAGCATTTTGTCAATTTCCATTTAATCATTACATCACCAACCTTTGCCAAATCTGGTAGTTATAATAGTAAGTCCGTTGTTTGTGCATTCAAAAAAATAAATGAGTCCATACTCTGAAAATAGTTTGTACACGTGTCCCATAGTGAAAGGGTTAAAAGGAAACTGTCAGTATGTAAAAGAGAATTTGACAGAAATTGTAGGAAGAAAAGACCAGGGTAAAAGAAACTGGAAACAGAGACTGGTAAAAAAAAAATGGTGGTAAAAAATAGAATGACATTAAAGGAACCCCAGGTAATATGTCAAACTGTTCTAGAAGCGTTTGAATACTAGCAATAGGCGGCACCTGGGCAGTTCTGTCATGATAACTACTTTAGCACTTTGTAGTGGTTATGGTGCTTGAAGTGTTCTTTAAAGCTACACTATAGGCATCAAAGCAACAAGGTGTTACTAGGCAGTTCTGTAAACACTGCCCTTTCTTCTAAAAGGCAATGCTTACATTAAGAAGTCTGCAGGGACAGGCTATAGACACCCGAACAACTACATTAAGCTTTATTTGTTGTGACGACTATAATATCCTTTAAACATTAGATCTCACTTTCCAGGAAGTGTTTAGCAAGGCTGTACAAATCACATCCAGGGAGGTGAGCATAGAGCTGCATAAACAATGTGATTTAACTCATAAAAGGCAGATAATTGTGATTGCAGGGGCATGACCTATACACCAAAACTGCTTCATTATGCTAAAGTTGTTTTGGTGCTACTA
>OW240913.1:67288635-67366082 GCA_933207985.1 Pelobates cultripes | reverse complement strand
ATATTGGGGTACTGTGACATTGTGGTAGGCTTAAAACAATATGGCTATATGGTGTAACTGAATCCCCAAGATTAGTGATTTGAAGTAGCCTTGTAAAATTTTAAACTGTATTTTCTTTTGTGTGTCTGTGCTGTTCCCTTTTCTGTATTTTTAAAAAAATATATTTTGATCTTTATAGCAGCAATACTACTTAGAAATTAATATTCGGGTGTGCCTCCAATTTAAATTTTTCTGTGTAGATCTGGAATCCAGACCAGATTCCTATTGAGCTGAGCACCCCATCCATCAACTATGGGTGTCCCATTGGTGGTGACCACAGGAAAGCATAAATTGAGGAGTCTCTGGAAGCAGTTTAAGCAGTAAGTATTGCAGTTAACATGTTAAATAGACACTATAGTTACCAGAACAACTACAGCTTATTGTATGTGTTCTGGTGAGTATAATCATTCCCTTCAGGCTTTATGCTGTAGTTTTCAGTAGTTTTCAGAGAAAATGCAGTGTTTACATTACTGACTAGGGATAAGGCCACAGACACTGAACTTTCCTCATATAGATGCATTGATTCAATTAATATCTATGAGGAGATGCTGATTGGCCAGGGCTGTATTTGACTTGTGCTGGCTCTGCCTCCTTGACAGTATCAGCCAATCCTATTGGGAAGCATTGTGATTGGCTCAGACCACAACTTCTGATGATGTCAGCAGTTTCAAAGGCAGACAGGGGCAGAGTCAGCAGCTGCAGACTTGAATACAAGTAAGATTTTACTATATTACGGAGGCAAGAGGGGGCAAGGAAGGCTAGATGGTGGTTGTAACACTAAAGGGTCAGGAATACATGTTTGTGTTCCTGACCCTATAGTATTCCTTTAATCTCCAATGTTAAAACACGCATAGCCCAAACGATATTGGGGTATTGTGATGTAGTGGTGGGCTTAACACAATATGGCCATATGGTGTAACTGAATCCCCATATTTTTTTTGGTAAGATAGGTGATTATAAATAGCCTTGTGAAACTTAAATAATTTTTTTTATGTTTGCGTTGTACCCTTATCTGTATTTTATATGTATTTTGGAGTTTATGGCAGCAGCACTACTTAAAAATACATGTTACTGGGTGTGTCCCCAATTCACTGTTTGGTGGAAGGCAATTAGAAGTTTAACCCCTTAAGGACCAAACTTCTGGAATAAAAGGGAATCATGACATGTCATACATACATGTCATGTGTCCTTAAGGGGTTAAATCGCTACACTAACACATCTCAATAGGTTCTGTCTATTGCCGTTATCCAAATTACGTTATTTTATCAAGCTGGCTGAAGAACAGACACATGAACACATTTATCCTAATAATTCAAAGGTAGTAAACATGGAATTGTATGCAAATCAGCACCTACAAGAAATTTTTTTTATATATTAGCATTTTTTAACAAATTACCTTCTTGTACATGTTTAAAATAATCAAATAATAAAATAATAGTGCTAATAATAATAAATGAATAAGCTTGATCTGCATCAAAATTCATGAATGGATTCTATTGCCAGTCATAATTTCTGGCCATTGAATAGCAATTCTTACAATGACATCAATAGATATAATTGTGCCCCAACTTTTATGAACGGATGAATATCCACTGCCATCATGTGGCCAAAATCAATAGTGCATTAATAAACCAATAATTGCCTCTGAATGTAAGCACCATCAACAGGTGACACACAAAGGCTATGATAAATACATTGCAGAATTGGAAGTCACAAATGTATTATCTTGGGACAAAAGGGAAAAGGATGTGGGTGACTCAAGCAGAGTGCAGAAAACCCTGTGCGCACACCTATGGTTCTATGTGATCTCTACAACACCTTAGGTGATATTCCCTAACAAAAAAGGAATAAAAATATTCCCAATTGATATACCCCTGAATAACCAGTATTTCAATGTAATACAGCTCTATGTGGGTAGAAAGCCCTGTCTGCAATCAACAAAAATCTGTTTCACTGACTTATATAATCACATGAAATTCACCAGATCCGAGCGGCTGTAATATACTGAAAATGGAAGTGTCAAGGCACCTGTTTATTCCGGTACGCGATGCGGACTGGGATTCTGTGGGTAATATTGTGCACACTATAATCCAAATACAGACACTAACTATTAAAAAAAAAAAAAGCCCCAAATTGCTTGCAGTGTTATAGACTACTGAGATTTTTGGTTTTCATTTTTTAAGTAGGCAAGTAGATATCAGGAAAAAGCTTCTCAATTGAAGAGTTAGGAACAAGAAAACAAAATCAGAAAGACGATGATAGAAGAAGGTAGGTTTTCATTGGGGTTTTCATCTTGGAAGTAAAGCAAACCTAATTGTTACTATCATCAACAACTACCTTTAAAATTTGTACTTTTTTGCCATCCAAACAAACAAAAAATGGTGGAAGGTGTTTGGAGGGAATAGAGGACTCCTTAGCCTATGTTTGAGGTTCGAGGACTCAGGTGTTCTTAAAATCAAGTTTTTATTGGGCTTTAAGTTTCCACCACATGGTACAAGTAACAGCTCGATACTTTCTGACAATCTGTGCATGACAAGTCAGCAATATAACCGAGCAGGTAATAACAATAATAGAGGCTTTCTACAATTCATTTCAGGATCAGCCCAGCAGGTCACCAGGTAGAGCAAGAAAGACGAAAATATGTAACAGAACATTGGCACATTATTTGTGATTGGGGACATTACCATTTTAGTAGAAGAACACAATAAATGATCACCTACCACATGAAACATGAGAGACTTCTAAATTTTGAATGAATTGCAAAAAGCAGTGCAGATTATCAGTCAGCTCATGCAAACATCTGTAAGGGTATCTACCCACTGTATCTTGAAATTAATAGTCCAATTTAGTATTTTGGGTACCAGGAATTCACACTCTTACAACAGCAGAGCTCAAAAGTCTGCTCTCTCTATATTGAGTAGTCATTGGGACAGTATGGACAGGTAGGTAAGTGTCTGCTCCATAGAGCTGAAAAGTGACTCAGATGTTCATTCATACTCACTGTTCGATCACTTGATATAAATACATCAAATTAAAGGAGCATTCTAAACACCATAACCAGAGGTCTGGTTAGCCCAGCGCTCTGAGCACTACATTGCCATTCAGGACGTGTAGAATGGACATTGATTACTACAAGAGTAAATTCTGCATGTTAAAAGTTGCTGAAGGGACTACAGTCTGTCAGGGCCAGGGAAAGCCTGTCATACAGCTTATGACAAAAAAACATTGGGGTGGCGTACATAGACTTTTTACACCATAACCACAAAACTGAAAACCTCATGGTTGTTGGTGCTGCTCTTGTGTTCATGTGAGGGTGTCCCCAATCCTCTATAACTGCTCCTGGACTCCTGCCTTTGAGACATCTGTGGCATTGTGCGATTTGCTGGGTAAGAAGGACCTTGGCAGGTGGCCCCCAAGATGCCAGGGACTTTCTGGCTGTCAGCAGGAACTGACTGAAGGGGCATCCCCTGCTTTGTGAAGATGTTCCTTGGGTCACTTGTCATAGTCTTCCCTAGCCACCCGCATGCTTGCTATCCAGCAGACAACAGGGAAGAGCAAGCAAAACACCACTTGAGCTTAGACGATGCCAGCCATGACCTTGTGCTGGAGACTGCTATATGGTTATGTAGATAGGTGGGAATGGCTGCTCATGCTGCTAATTGTAGGACAGAGAGAAGCTAGACTAATATTAGTGTTGGGAGAGTGGTAAATCCAGTGGAGTGGGATTGTTGTGATGCCTAATGGAGATGGAGAGGATGAAGCTTGTGTTGAAAACAATAACCATTACACATCACCCCCTGTTTCTTATTCACCATTAAACAACACCCATCTCCTCTCCTATCAGTATCTTATTAGGCAACACCAGGGCTGCCATCAGTGGGGTAACTGTGTGTATCTGGCAGTGCATATTTGTGTTTGAAAGTGCATAAATGAAAAAAATAGTTGCGGCGCACTCAGACTACAAAAAAATACAACACAAAGAAGGCTTCTAAATTGCCTATCTAAGAATAAATATGGGGATTTAGTTCCACCATATGGCCATATGATGAAAGTGCATATATGGCAGTTTGTATCTGAATGTGTCTGTCAATGCATGTTTCTGGGAGTGTTTGTCTTGCAGTGTGTGGTGTGCAGTGTGTTTATACATGTTTATCTCACAATCTATTACTATGTAAGTAAGTTTAGCAGTATGTGTGTATATGTTTGTGAGTATGTAAGTAAGTTTGAAAGAGTGTCTTTATGTGAGGGAATGTGGGAGTAAATATGTTGGTGTGTCTGGGAGATTGTGTTGAGGGTGTATCAGTCAGTGGTTTTGTAAAAGACACCACAAATTCTGATGGCAGCTAATAGTCAAGCTCCTCAACGTTCTCCCACCACCATTATGCACTGATCCCACTCCCACTTAAAACCATCATCAGGCTAGACACTTAATCTTTATATACAGTGTTGTGGATAGTAACTCTGATACTCAAAGGCATTACAAGGGATCCACTAGTTCCTCCTCCACAAAAGGCTGTTTCTGAGAGTGGAGTTTACCTCTTGCTTTATTTCATGTCTATAGAGTAATCATGAACCCCTGATGACAACCATGCCTTTTTTATATGGTGTACATGCTCATACATTCCAGAGAAAAGTGAATAGGTAATGCTAGAAAACCCTTCTAGGATCAGACTGAGTATGTCCGAAATGTATCCTCAGTTGGGGCAATTTCCTTCAACACTCCAAGATTTCAAAATGTCCAGTTGCCTCAGCACCTAATACCATTAACCAGGGGGAGGCGAAGAGGTAGAACTGATACTACTAGATACAAAAACTAATTCCTCCTTACCCTACTTTCCCAGTAAAAAAAATCTCAATAGTCATTATCAGCTAATAGTTGTTTTTTCCCCCCTAAAGTTAAGGGACCACTATAGGCACCCAGACCACTTCAGCTCAATGAAGTGGTCTGGGTGACAGGTCCCCCTAGTTTTAACCCTGCAGCTAAAAACATAGCACTGCTATGTTTACATTGAGGGTTAATCCAGCCTCTAGTGACTGTCTCACTGAAAATGGAGGTCATGGGGATGGCGGCTGACATCTGAAGGGCCCTGATGGCTGTCCACTGACAGTTTAGAGAATAACCTTGCTTGGAGGTATTCAGATCTTCTGAGATAGATTGATAGTTTATTTCATGTATGTATAAATAGTTTTGGACCTGTGAACCAATATGAACCTATTTCCTACCTTTGATAGTGACTGGTGGTGTATATTCTGTGTATAGATTTTGCTCCTTCTGAGGTCCACTATCTATACGTAACATGGTATTAAGTATAATTAAAATATTTAAAACATTAAAAAAAACTTTTTACACAGTTTTGTCCATAATAAGTAAATTATTAATGACTAATTTAATACAACTAAAGAAAATTAACTCAAAATAGAGTCACTTATTAGTCCTGATTATTAAAATTTAATGTAAAAGTAAATTTTTGGAAGTTATAGGACAAATATTGCAAGGAGTGATTTACAAATCTAACGCTAAACCTTCTGAATATTTGGTTGGCTGAAACTATAGGTTTTTTAGTAATCACAGCACAACAAAAACAAAACAACAGAATCCGGAATATCTAACTACAAGCATTTTGTCAATTTCCATTTAATCATTACATCACCAACCTTTGCCAAATCTGGTAGTTATAATAGTAAGTCCGTTGTTTGTGCATTCAAAAAAATAAATGAGTCCATACTCTGAAAATAGTTTATACACTTGTCCCATAGTGAAAGGGTTAAAAGGAAACTGTCAGTATGTAAAAGAGAATTTGACAGAAATTGTAGGAAGAAAAGACCAGGGTAAAAGAAACTGGAAACAGAGACTGGTAAAAAAAAAATGGTGGTAAAAAATAGAATGACATTAAAGGAACCCCAGGTAATATGTCAAACTGTTCTAGAAGGGTTTGAATACTAACAATAGGCGGCACCTAGGCAGTTCTGTCAAGATAACTACTTTAGCACTTTGTAGTGGTTATGGTGCTTGAAGTGTTCTTTAAAGCTACACTATAGGCATCAAAGCAACAAGGTGTTACTAGGCAGTTCTGTAAACACTGCCTTTTCTTCTAAAAGGCAATGCTTACATTAAGAAGTCTGCAGGGACAGGCTATAGACACCCGAACAACTACATTAAGCTTTATTTGTTGTGACTATAATATCCTTTAAACATTAGATCTCACTTTCCAGGTAGTGTTTAGCAAGGCTGTACAAATCACATCCAGGGAGGTGTGCGTAGGGCTGCATAAACAATGTGATTTAACTCATAAAAGGCAGATAATTGAACAGTGTGATTGCATGGGCATGACCTATACACCAAACTGCTTCATTATGCTAAAGTTGTTTTGGTGCTACTAGTATCCCTTTAGTATTCCTATGTAATTAGACCCATCCATACACTCAGCTCCAGGGCCCATGACACCCTTAATCTGGCCCTTAAGCCCAATGGAGAATAAGAACTTATCGTCATAATATCTTGCCCCAATTAAAAGCATACAATATCCATCAGCCTATCAGGATTCCACCCAGAGTTTATCATTCTTAATGTGGTGAATTTGGGAACATTTGATGTTGTAATATGCTGGTCTACATCCCTGCCTAAACAGCCACTCATAGGAATGGAAATGTTAATTATTGGTAAAATGAAGCTTATATTCATTGGTACCTCCAACAAAATCAGTGTTTAAATTGTATTTTTTTTTTTTTTTAAAGTTCATGGTCAAGGTCAAGATATGTATTCACAACAGCAAGATTGCATGTACAGATAACAGCTGTTACTGAGGTGATTAGTCCACCTAAACATTTTTATAAATAGGGTTTGAAGGTTCTGAATAAATCTCCCGGAATAATATACTAAAAAGTTGGCAAATCTATGTATCCCCTTTGCTTGTGTGGCCCCTGGGCATGCCCAATCTTTAGACAGCTATGGCCACATGACAATCTGGAGCCACGAAAAGGATATAAGACAGCCAGTAAAAAAAAGGGTTTACATCATGAGTGATATTTGATATAATTGTTAAAAAACCTTAAGATATTTAAAGATTAAGAAAACAGTATTGTGGCCCGGTAAGGCTGGAAGGAAATTATTTAACCTATAAGTTCAGCAGGAAGATGGTGGGCTTGGTGACAGAGTCGTTTAAAAACAGGCTAATTGGATTGTTCTCCATAACCCAAGGACTGTTATCAAGCAGATCAAAGGTGTGACACAACCACCTCTCCACCGGTTTCCAAGAGCTGTCTCAGGTGCAAGCAGCAGTTTTCCAAATGGCTGCCGGGACAGTTGCATCATTGACTGCTTTGGCAATGGTCAAACATATAAGTGGCAGCCATTGACTCCCAAAGAATGAGTCTAATTTTTTAAACGTTCATTAAAACATGCTCTTTATTAGATGATTAATACGTTTTTGGTATACAAGCAGTTTAATCAAGTAACTGGTTCACTCATTTATCCCTCAGAGACATCTACGTTGAGGTCTTCTATGCACTTTTAGAAAGGTGCCAGGAAAATATCCCCAAATCTCCCTATTCAAGTCAAGAAGAGAATTGTGATCTATCAAGTCTTTTAAGCAGGTAGTTTGTTTCTGAAGCCCTCTGAGGTACATGAAGAAAAATACACGTTCTAAATGGAGTACATTTTAAATCCCTGCTGAAAAACATGACTTCTACAAATATACCATTTTAGTTTTTAGTCTATGCAGATATATTTGTGACATTGGTGACTGAAACAGCCATTTTAAGTTGAAAACAGCAGTAAACTTACTGCAACACATCAACATAAGACATGCAAGATACATACAGGTTATACATGTACATACAGGTGATACTCGAAAAATTTGAATATCGTGCAAAAGTTCATTTATTTCAGTAATGCAACGTAAAAAAAGGGGAAACTAATATATGTGATAGACGCATTACATACAAAGCAAGATAGTTCAAGCCGTGATTTGTCATAAGTGCGATGATTATAGTTTACAGCTCATGAAAACCCCAAATCCACAAACTCAGTAAATTAGAATATTACATGCAATCAATAAAACAAGGAGTGTACATAGAACAATATCGTACCTCTGAAAAGTATAAGCATGCATACGGACTCAGTACTTTGTTTGGGCCCCTTTTGCAGCAATTACTGCCTCAATGCGGCATGGCATGGAAGCTATCAGCCTGTGGCACTGCTGAGGTGTTATGGAAGACCAGGATGCTTCAATAGCGGCCTTCAGCTCTTATGCATTGTTCGATCTCATGTCTCTCATCTTTCTCCTGGCAATGCCCCATAGATTCTCTATGGGGTTCAGGTCAGGCGAGTTTGCTGGCCAAGGAAGTGTTTTGGAATTCTGTGTCAGTCAGGAAGGTGTGGCTAGAGCTGTACAAACAAAGTGATTTGACTCCTAAATGGCAGAGAATTGAGCAGGGAGACTGCATGGGCATGATTTGTACACTCAAACTGCTTCATTGAGCTAAAGTTGTCTTGGTGACTATTATGTCCCTTTAACACTAAAATACACAGCAATACCATATTATATACATAATAAGTGGGGATTCAGGCAAAATCTTGAAGTGAGACTTTCCACGGTCACAGCACCAGAAAAACATAATTTGCTCTATTCCTGTAAGAGGCAACCTATGTGACAAGCCTTTTAAAATCCACAGCTACCTTCCAAATGCCATTTTATCTTTAAGAACATCTTAGATTATCCAAAGCAGCATCAACATACCTGCTTGATATCCTGTACTGCATTAGTCCCCTTATCCAAACTGGAAATAAAATTCTATATGCTTTCAGTTTGGATAATCTGGCTTTACAGGGTTACTCCAACATCCTTGACCAGGGCCGTCTTTAAGGAGGGGCAAAAGGGGCAGCTGCCCCGGGCCCAGTTACTCCTGGGGGCCCTAAGGCAGCTGCCCCATGGGCCCCCTGCAGCACCTGAGGTAATCAGGGGCCACAACCCTTTAATACTGCTCTGGACAGGGCCCTTGTAATATGGGGGTTGGCTGAATACAAACACACAGCTAGCCCCTCACACACTGCCCTGTGATCCCTTTTCTTCTCTGTGGCATGCTGGGAGGCAGTGAGGTCAGATCACTTCCTCCTCAGTGCCGCTGGGGAGGAGCCACACACCACACGGAGGAGGATGCAAGCATTGTTGGGGAGAGGGACTGAGAAAGCTGATGGCAGACTCCCATCAGCCTGGGCCAACAAGCTCCCACTGGACCCCAGGGAAGCTACCTTTCTGTACCCAAAAGGTAAGGAGACAGGAGGGTGGCTAAATATGTTTTGTTTTTTTGTTTTGTTTATTTCTGATATCACTTTTATTCAAGTGTTGGTGTTTGTAATGTAACACACAGGGAATAAGTACATGTTAAAAATCCTAGAAGAACCTGACAGTTCCCTATTAAATATAAATTTTAAAAGTATTTATTTTAACATATTATTGCATCAAGTGTTATCAAAGGCTGTATACCATTTCCAAATGTCACTTTTGCCAAATTCTGGACCAGGGTATGTAAGAACAGAGTTGAGACATTATTATGGCCAAGGTTGCTGGGAGTTGCTGTCCAAGAGCTGCTAGAAGGCAGAGATTAAAATATGTAAATGTACACATATATATGTGTGTGTGTGTATCTGGCTGTGTTTATGTCCTTGTGTGTATCTGGCTGTGTTTGTGTCAGTGTGTGTATCTGGCTGTGTTTGTGTCAGTGTTTGTATCTGGCTGTGTTTGTCTGTGTGTCAGTGTTTCTGTGTTTATGTATACCTGTGTATGTGTACTTGTGTGTCAGTGTGTATGTGTACCTGTGTGTGTGTTGTGTGTGTGTGTGTGTATGTATGTGTCAGTGTGTGTAAGTGTGCATCTGAGTGTGTGGTAATGCATACATCCCAGCATTTTAATGCCAACACAAATACACTCCATCTCTAGCACTGTACACATATACACCCCTGCATTTATACCTTTATGTAAGTGTGTATCTGAGTGTGTGTGTACATACCTGTGTCAGTGTGTGTGTGTACCTCTGTGTGTGGATGTGCCAGTGTGTGTGTGTATCAAAGTGCTTGTATCTGTGTGTCAAAGGGTGTGTATCTGAGTGTGTGTGTGTATGTGCCAGTATGTGTCAAGGTGTGAGCATGTGTCAGTGTGCCTATGTGTGTATCTGCGTGTTAATGTGTATGTGTATATGTGTTATAGAAATCACACAACATGCAAACAGAGCCCTGCAAACACAAACATTACATACAAACACACCAGTTTGCTGAAACACCAAAACTACACACAAATGTACACAACACTACATCCAAACAACCCCCTGCATGCAAATACAAACATTACATACAAACACATTCCTGTATTAAAACGCTAAAATTATATACAAACACCAACTCTACACACAAAAGTACACCTGCATTTAAAAGCCAACACTACAGACAATCACATATTACTGCATTCAAACGCAAACACTACACACAAGTACACCACTGCATTCCAATGGTAACAGTACATACAAATACACCCCTACATGCACACATACACTCTATACAATAACATGCTGACATTCAATTGCACAAACACTGCTCAAAAATACAACCCTGCAAGGATGGTAGATCCCCACCTGGCATAGCATCGCAGGAGTTGTATGACAGATGGGGATCTATCTTTTCTTTACTCTTGTGCTACAGTGCAGGCCTGAATTATTATTTTTTTTGCACCATGGCACTCTCTACATTAGTTTCGCCTCTAGGTTGGGGTGGAGGGAGTGATTGAATGCCCAGGGGGCCCAAGCAGATGCTTGCCCAGGGTCCAATCAATATTAAAGACGGCCCTGTCCTTGACCACTCTACTTTTTGAAGGGGTCATGGAGCAAGTAATCTGGATTCGCAGGGTTTTTGCTTAAAACACTGCACATCCAGAGATATGTGCACATTTGGCTAGATACATCCTGACAAAAGTGACTTTGGCAGCCCATAACTCTGTTCCAGATTGCCTAATATAAATTCTGTGCATATTCTATGTCTGTCATCAGCGCGCACTGCATGCTGGCAACAGACATAATTTAATTCTCTACTTGCAGGCAGGGCCTGCAAGAGGACGCTTGTGTCTCCCCTCTCTTCTTCCCTGCAGCCCTCCAAATTCCTTATCTACTCCATTAAATTTTTTGAGGGGCTCCTTCCTCATAGAAACATAGAAACATAGAATGTGACGGCAGATAAGAACCATTCGGCCCATCTAGTCTGCCCAATTTTCTAAATACTTTCATTAGTCCCTGGCCTTATCTTATAGTTAGGATAGCCTTATGCCTATCCCACGCATGCTTAAACTCCTTTACTGTGCTAACCTCTACCACTTCAGCTGGAAGACTATTCCATGCATCCACTACCCTCTCAGTAAAGTAATACTTCCTGATATTATTTTTAAACCTTTGTCCCTCTAATTTAAGACTATGTCCTCTTGTTGTGGTAGTTTTTCTTCTTTACCTGTGCCGGCTCTTGCTATCTCCCTCTCCACTCCACTTGCCTGTATATGCGCTGCGCCAGCTAAATGGTCCAATCCAATTGATTGAAACATGCAATGGAAGGTGTGACATCTGGGGGGGTTGTGGAAAGTAGCTCTAGGAGCTTTGGCCAGCCCTGTAAACTATACAGTGCTGCAGAATTTGATGGCGCTATATAAATAATAATAATAATAATAATGATATAAAACTGAAATACGCAGGTGCTTTCTACACAGTTAAAAGAGGGTTGGTTTACAATAACCCAGATTGTAATGTTCTAGAACAAACCATGTGACATTACAGCTCATTTTGCAAATTAAAGTGGGTGCTAAATTGAAAGCATTAGATTGCAGAGGGGTGGGAGCTTGATGCCAGCAGCAGAACCCTTAGCAGAAGCATCAGTTTCCTTGGAGTCTGTGCAACGTCACCTCCTGAAGAAACAGACATAAGCAGAGAACAAGACATGGAATAAACTGGGTCTGCCTCCATCAAGGTGAGATCATTTCTTTTTAACGGCACAACCTCGTTTCGCTGTAACATTATTTATGAGAGATGCTTTTTCATACAGAAAGGGATTTCTTCATCAAGGGAGGATACATTTTGTTCACTGTAATCCTGCAAGATAATACAGTCATTGGATTTGTTTGCATGTGTAATGAATTAATGGCTACAAAGAATTAGAAGTCGACTGCAGGTTTTTATTCTTTTATTCAATCCTGCAGCTATGGCAATGGCTCATGTAGCAATCAATGATTGTGAGAAGGGCTGATGAAATGAGAATGATGCGATACCTTCCATGTACACATTCCTGCATTCAGAGCATCTCTCCTCCCTGTCTTACAGCAGTAACAGGAGTCACTAATTACGGATTGCAATTCATGAGTTACCAGGCAGACACAGCTGAAACTACAAAGACACTGTCTATTCTGCTTAGAATGTATCCCCTTATTTAGAATCTTTCCAACTGATTCCCCATCCCTTCCACACACACACCCCTCCCTGCTGTGATTTAACTCTTTAAGTGCATAAGAGGCCGCTAACAAATTGGTTTTGTAAAAATCACATTCTTTTTCCTTTATAATTTCCAAAACATGTCCCACTCCTCGTAGTCAAATTAATTTCTGCATCACATGTTGCTGTTAATTGCATTGTTTTATTACATTATGATTACACTCCATTAACATTTAAACGCAGCTTAAAATGCAGCAAAATAAGGTGCCAATTTATGTCAGCTTCTAAAGACATCAGGCATATTGTTATTCTTTTTTTAAAATTTTTATTTAAAATGAATATTTCAGTTAATGCGATAAGAAACATACAAAAATCATGTCTTTTTTTATTTGCATCAACAGCTTTGACTGATATAAGGACATATATAATCAGCTGATACCTATAATTAGGTAAAATATGACTTCTCACGTGGCTGTAGGGTAATACAAATTTAATCTAAAGTATATTTATATATATATTGATTATGAAGTATAGCAACACGAATAAATAAAATACACAGACAACACATCCCAAACCTATAGTGTAAGCATTTCAATGTTTTTGGAATAAAATAAATACAAAATACATCTAAAAGCACACATTAAAATCCAGGAAATGATAGATCCACTGCCAGAGGGATTTTTTTAGTTGGAGAGTCCTTCCAGTATAGTACTCCACAGCACTATAGATGTCCCCATAAAGATTACTGATTATTATTATTTTATTATTTATATAGCACCATCAGATTCCGAAGCGCTGTACAATGGGATGTGTTATATGTATTGATTAAGACCTCATTTTCTACTAATAAAGGCCTCAATTTAATATTGTTAGATACGCTTTTAAAATGATTTAATACGTTTGGATAAATTTTTTAAATGTTTTAATATTTAATATTTTTAATTTTTTTAGATATTTTTGATATTTTTATATATTATTTTTTTATACAGGATGTATTTTTTGATGGTTTAATATTTTGAAAAATGAATTTAGTTAATTAGCTTATCCATAAATATGAAATCATTTGAAAAGCTTATACAAATATATTAAATTAAGGTTACAGTCTGAAATATCAGTACATGACATGTAGTGATTTTATATGATTTTATATAAATGGCAATAATAATAATAATAATATTCCTCCCTTATTTTGAAGGAATGGACATAAAAGCACATGGATTTAATTATACTTACACAAGAAGCTATTTGATATGGGTTTATTTCATTGGTAACATCTGAGTACACCTCTGTATTTACCATAAAGTAGCGATAGTAAATGCTGAGATTTACTTAAGTGACAAGGATAAATTCTAGCCATATAATATAGCTACAGGTGTAAGAGTAATTAACTGCTTGTCCTGGAGAGAAGTTACATCATCCTTAAGGTATGGAGCTTAATACAAAGATATCCATGGATTACTATATAAGAATGCCATTTTTGCTATCACTTTAATATTTGGAACAGTGATCGATCTATTACAGGTTCACTATGAAACAATGCACATATAAAGTGTACCTCCTCTGCTGCCAGAGGTGTAACTAACCTCCAGCACCATCACTGGGGAGTCACTAGCCAGCCCGGAGCAAGAGTTCTGGACGGCTGATGTGAATTCTGTCCATATGGTTTCTAATGGTGTCATGGCACCCCCTCCCCATTGTGTCACCATATGTCCTTAACTCAGCCCGTCCCCCCCTACATCCCATCCCCTCTAATGAAGGGAAATTATGTTGGTGGAGAAGGACCAGACGGAGGGAAGAACATGGCCTTGGTGCTGGAATGGATGTAACTTTTATTTTATTTTTTTATTTGAGAGTGGGGAGCCTACCAGCACAAAAAGATTTTCTCTAAGCTAAAACATTGTGTTATTGAATAGCCCTCCGAATTTTCAATTATTTGTAGATTTCCTAACAATTTATGGTTTAGTAAATCACCCTGTTGGTGTCTTATTTTAAAAAAAAACATGTTTAAAATAATATTTGAAGCGCATAGGATATTTTCCAAATATCTTTATTTGAAAGAATAACAGTTTAAGTTGCTGAAATCAAAATACAAAATAATTGTTTGACTCAAGAATCCAAATGAATACTCAAAAAAAATCTAGTTTAAATTTTAATGTAATTAATAAGCATTTTTAATGTTTACTTTTATAGGCATTTTATGTAAAGATGGAGTTGATACGTGGCAAGACCTTTATAAAAAGCTGTGCACAAAATCCTACTGAAAATGTATCCTCTTGTGGAGTTAAAGTAAAAAAGAATGTTGATTCCAAGAGACATTTCAATGAATGTACTTTTAAAAGAAATGACTCAAATACGCAAGGAATATCCAGTAGAACAGGTGTGAATGAAGAAAGGGACAGTTGTCATAGCAGAAAATGTACCGGTATTACAAAAAGCAAAACACACGACTGTGTCAATAGAGAACACAAACTAGAGCAAGGAATATCAGAAACTGAAAAAAATAGACTTTCCAGTAGTATCAGTTTCCCGGGTGATGACCTTCGTAGAAGGAACGATCCACAATCAGCCTATAGGAGACATATTATCGACTATCGGAATTTCGTGCCTCAGATGCCTTTTGTCCCATCAGTGGCCAAATCCTTACCAAGAAAAAGGATTTCTTTAAAGAGATCTAAAAAAGGTTTAAAGGATATATTCAGTCTAAAGAAAAATAAACAGCAAGATGTCATATCAATAGCAGAAAATGTGAGGTTAGGACCACAGGTATTTAAAATGAAGGCAGGACAAAGCGTAACAAAACAGCATTTAAAAAAGTCAGAAGAGATGGATTCTGATGAATTGTTGACTCATGAGTTATCAGACAATGACATGCATGTTGACACAATTGGGACTTGCAATGTGTTATGTGAAGACGTGGCTTCATTGAAAAGCTTTGATTCTTTTACTGGCTGTGGGGAAATATTTGCAGATGAAAGCTCAGCTTACATTGATATGGAGAAAGGTAAGGATGGACCAAGAGTAATGTTTATCGCCAAAGCATGTCCTCTAGCCAGTAATTTTCAAGGAGGGGTAGAACGATTAGCTTCACCGGCTAAATCAGAAAAAATAGACTTTGCTCAACTTTGTGGACGTGCAGGTTCTTCTACAAAAAGCGTACGTCCAAATTCACTTATTGATAATAAATTACTGACAGCTTCAAATGATGTACTAACAAAGGAAAGTCCAACTGTATCTAGAGATCAGCTTTCTAACTCTACTTATAATGACTTAGTCTCTTCTAGTGAGTATGTTACTGATGCTGGATCCCCTGTTTCTACAAGCGATGAAGGGTATTATGATTCCTTTTCTCCTGGAACTGACGACGACAAAAATGTTATCGATACACCTAGATCACTTCCAAGAGATAGTTACAGTGGTGATGCACTTTATGAGTTATTTCATGAATCAGAAGAAACAAAACTAAGCCCTGTTACAGATTGTGTGGTGTCCTCATTATCAAATCATACTGATAACCCTACATCAGTCTACAGTTTTTTTGTAGGATCTGAAGAAAGTATGGCTTCTCAACCAGACAAAGATCTAGTTGGAGACAGCATTTTACAAAGCACGTGGAAAGGGAAAGAATGTTTTTTAAAACTGTGTGACACCGAGCTGTCTT
Source organism: Pelobates cultripes (assembly GCA_933207985.1). Taxonomy (NCBI): domain Eukaryota; kingdom Metazoa; phylum Chordata; class Amphibia; order Anura; family Pelobatidae; genus Pelobates; species Pelobates cultripes. The sequence goes on along the minus strand of OW240913.1, from coordinate 67,349,929 downwards.
TAACAATGGGATTGGTAAATTGGTTAAAGAAAACAGGCAAAGTTATTGAAATCCAAGAAACAAGCCTCAATAATTATTGTCGTCAAACAGAAAAGCAAGAAGATATCAAATCACCCTTAACAATTTCAAGTGACTCTATTCATGAAAGCAACGAAAAGCAAATATCAATGCAGTGGCAAACCTATGAAGAAAGATGTTCTGGCAAACCTTATCTAGCTAATGATTCTGAACATTCTAAAACAGATCATTTTTCTACTTCACAACAAGAGGAGCCGTTTTCTGGACTTCAGTGTCCTCCCCAACCTATGTCTGAGTTACTTTCAAAGGACCAGATCTCACTTTTAAAAAATTTAACCAATAGCGGGAAACATAGAATGGACTTAAGCAATCCATATTTATTAAGGTTAGCTAACATTAATTCTTTGCCTCTATTAAGCAATATGGATGTATTATCCTGTTTTAAACATGAAAAACTTAACAGTTTACATTGTCACGACTTACAGTATCTAAAAGGGTGTTTATCTCCATTACTGTGGGCAAGTGATAAAAATGTGATCCAAATGATGGAGAATTGTGCTACTCAAGTTGCATCAATGCATATAAACCACAGAGACAAAAGCATGGAGCAGGAAAACAATGTACATGTTGAAAAAACAAGAGAACTGCACAACATACCCCATGGAGTAAAGAACCCAACCAAGAATCAAGATTGCAGAGATCAGCAAATAGTTCCTCACCCAACATTATCCATTACTTGTGAGCTTGGCAACAAACATGTGGAATTTAATGACCTTGGGCGCACAACTGAGTCTGCTAAAAAAATAAGTGAAATAGTTGAGAGCAAAAACACAGAATCTGAACAACTATATGATAAAGAATGTGCTATTAAAAAAGATGTTAGACCATCACTTGCAGAGGGATCCAAACCTCAGTGGTTTAATACCAGGACTAATTTCCTACCCCTGTTTGGTTCTCGGTGTTCTTCTGTGATTTCAGACTGTCCTTCAACTTTGTACAAGGTCTGCAATACAGGAGAGACTGTAATATTCCTAAACACAAAGAAGTGTGATGAACCATTTTGTAGTACTGAAAATATAACCCAGGGTTCCAATGTCACATTCCATGTCGAATCCTCTAGAAACACGACACAGTTTCAAACAGTCACAGCTGCACGCAATGGTGAGTTTTGGAAACGGTTTAAAAATAATTTTCTGATTATTGAGATTTGTCAGACTTCATAATTCCTGCTTAAATGTCCAATTCATGAAATTTGAACACATCATGGTTTTATTAAAAGAAAACACACGTTCTCCTAGGATAGACACCTTCATTTTCTGGATCTAAATTCAGTGTCCTTGCCAGACCGTCTCCTTGGTTCTTTTCTGTCCTCCTTTTTTTTTTTTTTTCGTACCCTACCCTTCCTCTCCACCCCTACTCTAAGTTTTTTTTGTGTTCTTCTTTTTCCGCCTCAAAGGTAGTTGTTCTATTCCCATGACCACCATCTCTACTTCCTATGTTTTGGCCTTTGCACGTAAAACTTTAAATCTCTGTCTTTTCTTTTCGTTTCTACATATTTACTATAAGTTATTGTTATATTTTACCTCTGCTGATATATATATTTTACTGCAAAAAAAAGTTTAATAAAAGTAGTGTCTGGATAGATTTTTCTAACAAAGCATTGATGTAGACCCAGGGGTGCTTCAAATGTATCTTCAGTTTTTAAGGTTCTGAGTCAAATAGAATGTCAAATACTAATTACTGCAACCAGACTTTAACCCTATCTGTAAGCCAACTAAATGAGTTTAGAATCATAGTTGTGAGTTATTTAAAGTTAAGAAAGAGGAATTTGTAAAATGTCCACTTTACGGAGCTTGAAGTAGGGAAATTAACGTATGAGAAAGAAATGTAATGCAAAAAAAATCAAATAAAAAAAATCAAATCTTACTTCTTAATTTATATTCTATTTTTCTTTTCATTGCAGGTTTTAGAAATAGCAAAGAAGAAGTGAAATAAGAAAGAAAAAGAATAATGCAAGCGATATTATGATGTTGAATGATCAATGAACACAAAACTGTAAATAGTCTTCAAGTCTCGTTTATAATTACCAATTACATGCATAGAAAATAGATATACAATGTAACTGCAATGATGACCAGTCAGGGTGAGATTACCTATAAGGCAGCCTTAAGCAGGTGTCTAGGGCTTTCAGCAATGTTGGGGACCCAGCCTTACACAGTCCCAATGTAACAGATTATAGACAGGTTTGGACCCCATGCTGTGATGTGATAGTGATTTGTGAGAGATCTTAGCTAGCTTTTGTGTGTTTACAATCCTTTAAACCTTTCTGTGTGTGTGATCGTGTCTCTGACCCCTTAAACCTGTGTATTTGTGATCCTTTGGTCCTATGATCCCCAGTTCTTGTGACCACTAAATCCTCTGTGTATGTGATATCAACACTACAAATATTTCACCAGGTGTGTCAATGGCTCCTTAGCACCACGTGTGTGATATATATATATATATATATATATATATATATAAAATCCTTTAACATGGGCTTGTCAAACTCAGGATCCCTTTGCCTTCTGTGTGTTTGTATGTATGATTTTTAAACAGGACCTGTCACCATTAAGGTTTTTTTTAAAAAATTGGTGTCAGGTGAACTGAATAAAAAAAAGGGTATCTGGCAGCTACAGGGGATGCTTAGGTTTCTATGATAATCTGACCCTGGATCCAATTGGGTCAACGATGTGTATTGCAACCATTTTGCACCTTAGTATTAAGATATTAAGTATTAAGGGTGGAGACACTGAATGGCGGCAGTACTGCACACTGTGCAGCACTGCACCAGGAAGCAACTTTAGCAGCCATCTGAGGAGTGGCCAGTAAAGGTATCACTAGGCTGTAATGTAAACACTGCACTTTCTTTGAAAAGACAGTGTTTACAGCAAAAAGCCTGAAAGGGAATGATTCTACTCACCAGAACAAATACATTAAGCTGTAGTTGTTCTGGTGACTATAGTGTCCCTTTAAACAAAAACAAATGTTTTGGTCACTTTAAGAGCCACAGTTTCTGGCAAAATATAGAATAAAAACAAACTGTTGCTAAATCCTAGAATGTGTTGAACTGTAAATTGTAATGTGTTATCAATGACATCCATAATTATTACTGTAAATGTTCTAAAGGGATTATATTAATTGTAGTAGCAGCTATTCAGGTTGGATAGATATTGAGTCTTACAGATGACCTGCCTTTATTGATTGATCATCCCCCAAAGGGATTATATTATAATGCATTAATGTTATCACATTGCTGATTGTGGGTAATCAAAGAAAGAACATCATGCACAGTTAGCAAGTAATGACAAGAAAATCTCTAATTTACCAGAAAAAGATTTAGTACAGGCACACCTCGATCATATAAATATTGTATTAGTTGGCGCTATATAAATAAATATATAAATTACCAATAATAATGATTATAATAATAAGTATGGGCTTGTTAGGTTCCAGATCACTACTGTAGCGAATCACGTGCTTTTTTACTTTTGCTAATGCATCGAAAAGCCTTGTATGTACGTAGCGGGGAATTACGATGCCACATAAACATAGATAACCCCAATAAAACCCCCCCCAATAACGACAGACAACTTAGTATGGATGAACAGGCCACAGCATTTATTATAACATAAATAAATTACTGCATAACACATCCATGACTTTATTTATTAAACTCTTCTTTCTGTTAGAAATAAATAATCATAAATTAACATATATACATATAATAACTAAATCATAGTGCTATGCAGAGACCCAACCGTCCTTGCCAATAAACATCCAGTGGTTCCTAATCACCACTTCCTCTCACCTCCCCCCTCGTCATAAAAAATCCTTCCAATGCCCGCCGTCAGCCGACCTTATCCACGCTCGATGGGCACGATACCTCAGGCAACCTAATGTTTAACCTTTTGAAGCAGGGGAGGTTGAGACCTGCAAAACATAAAAACTTACTCCATCCTTAAACATGACCCCTCAAACTTAATTGGCAAGGCCCGCTGCTTTACCCCCGATGCTTTACCCCTATATCAGCGGGGAGCCCCACCAAAACCTCCCATGGCCTGTTACACCTCTTCTTGAAGGGCGAGATTGAAAAGGTCGAGCCCGACCTCCGTTAGGTGTACCCCATCCCCCTGAAAAAATTGAGCCGCCTCCCACTCAAAAACCCTGTGGCCAAGAGTCAGCGCACCATTTGGCGCCCAGAATGGACCCAAAGCCAACCGAGCCCGCCGCATCGGTGAACAAATGGAGGTCGGCGTTAGAGACCTCCGGGACCTGTAGGACCTGCCATTATAGGAAGCCAAAAAGGAATCCCAAATGGCCAAGTCAGCCCGCAAGGGCCGGGTAAGCCGGATAAAATGCAGCGGGTGAACGACCCCTGACGTTACTGCCGCCAGGCGCCGATTAAAGATGCGCCCCATAGGCAGGATTCGACAGGCAAAATTGAACTTCCCCAGCAGAGACTGCAGGCAGCGCAGCTGTATCTTACGCTGCCCCAAGGCCCGGGACACCGCAAGGCGCAGGTCCAAAACCTTATCCTGTGGCAGCTGACATTCCCCTGCCATCGAATCAATTTCGATGCCCAGAAAGCTCAGACACGTGACTGGACCGACTGTCTTGTCGTGAGCCAACGGGACTCCGAAGCGCTGAAACACCTCCCCGAGAACCCGCAGCAGGAGGGCACAGACGTGTGATCCCGCCGGACCTACACACAGGAAATCATCTAGGTAGTGCAGGAGGGAGGCCACCCCAGCTTCCCTCCGCACCACCCATTCCAGAAAAGTGCTAAAGCACTCAAAATAGAAACAGGACAGCGAGCAACCCATAGGGAGGCACATGTCCACGAAAAACTGACCCTCAAAGGCGCACCCCAAAAGATGATGGCACTCCGGATGCACTGGGAGCAGCCGGAAAGCGGATTCCACATCTGCCTTAGCCAGCAACGACCCCGGGCCCGCCGCCCTAACCATGCGAACCGCCGCATCAAAGGAAGCATAGGAAACCCTACAAAGCTCAGCGGAAATGTCATCATTCACCGAACCCCCTCGAGGGTACGACAAATGGGGAATCAAACGATACTTCCCGGGATCCTTCTTAGGCACCACACCCAAAGGAGAAACCCGCAAATTAGCCATCGGTGGGGCAGAGAAAGGGCCGGCCATCCACCCCAATGAGACCTCATAATCCAACTTTTCCCGTACCACCTGAGGGACAGCCTGCACCGATTTGAGGTTGCGTACGGAGAGCAGCGGAGGGCGCTCAGAGAACGGGATCCAAAACCCCTGCTCAAACCCCTCCTCCAGGATCCACGCCGCGGCCCGATTCCTATAAAGGTCGAGCCATGGGCACATCGTGTTTACGAGGACCGGAGTCGTCGCCCTTAGCCCCCATGTCCCCTTTTTCACCCGTTTTTCCCCGCTTGAAACAGCGAGAGGTAGGATGGGCCCCGCCGCAGCTGGAGCACTCGTGCTTAAACCGGCATGAAGACCCCCACTTACAGAGACTGTCGTTAAACTTCCAACAACAGCCAGACCTTGGACCTGAGGCCGATGAGGAGGAAGGCGCGCCCCCACCGGCCCCCCCAAGAAAGGACGAAAACGCCCCTTGTTGAGGGGCTGGACGAGTCATGATGGAAAGCCAGAGGCCGATATCCATCTGATCCCATGACAGCGAGGGACGTACCGCTAGCCGCTGTCGAAACTGCTCATCGTATCTCCACCAACCAGCCCTCCATAGGTGCGACAAGTGTTCCAGATCGTGTCCTGATAACAGAAAAGCGCGGAGCACTTGTGGGGAAACTTTTCCTCAACCACGCTGGCCAAAAAAGAGAACGCCCGTATCCAGTTCCCAAAGGTCTTGGGAATTTTGCGGAAACGGTACTTCTCCCTATCCTTTTCCGACTCCTTACTGTCCTTGTACGCCACGGGAGGAGCTTCCTCCAGTGGTAGGAGAGAAAATATCTCCACAAATTCCCCTTTCCAATTTTTTTCCTTCGTTTCCTGCTTCAAGTGCAAGCCCAGAGGGCCAGACCAGCACATGTAAGCGGCACCCCGCGCTACGTCCGAGACCCCCCCCTTCGAGACCAGCATCAACCGAGGAGTCGCCAACACTGGCCACCGCGGGTGCCAGGGAACCCAGAGGCACCGTACCGCCACCCATCCCGAGCAGAGGCCCAGGAGGGGGAGAAGCCTGAACATTAGGAGGGAGCAGAGCCGGGGACAAAGCCGACCGGAGTTGACCATCAACCGAAGTGACCCCACTAACCGCCATCCCCCGCTCCCACTGATCCAAAAAAAACCTAAGACCCAAGAGGAACCCTCCCAACCCGGGACTCGCAGCGCCAGAAGCGGAGGGAACAAAGTACTTACCGGTTGCAGACTGGCGATCCAAGCCACAGAAGGCAAAGAATCAGCAGTTCCAGCATCCACAGAAGACATCATCTGTGTTCCAGGCGCCACCTGCTGGACGGATCCATGAACTGCAGCAGTATGCTGAGAAGAAAGCAACAGAGCAGACGTGAGCCCATGCCCCAGAGGAGATGGCCGAGGTAAGTGACCTGCAGGGGGGGGAGGGGGCCCAGACAAGGCAGAAGTGGGGGAGGACAACAGAGAGGAGGCAGCCAGGGAGGGGTAGAAACTAGATGGGGCAGACCAGGGGGGGGCAGGGGACACTGGAAAAGAGGAGGGGGGACCAGGGGGCCCAGCCCAGGGTAAGCTGGACTCCCTGGAAGAAGAAATAGAATGAACAGGGGAAGGAGGGGGGACAGAGCCCTGGGAGCCTTCCTCACTGGCAGAGGAGGCTCCCGATGGGCAAGGGGATCCCCCCTGATCCCCAACGATGGTACCAGGGTACCCCGCGCGGCCCGCGAGGGCCCACTCACCGCCCTACCCCCCCCACCGGCCGCAGGGGGACCTGGACTGCTCCCGGGCGGCCGCCCGCCGCCCGGAGGACTGCATCCGCCACCCACCGCTCCTCCGGCAGCCGGGGCGGATGGTGTGGAGGGGGGAGAAGGAGTAGGCCGCGCGGCTTCCACACCAGGAGGCCGCGCAGCAGTTGCAGGCCGCATCCCCGGCCTGGAAGTAGCCGGCCGGGCGGCTAAGGATGGAGCAGGCCGCGCGGCAGTGGCAGGCCTTGTGGCTGAAGGCTGTGCCACCCGCGCGGCCGCAGATTCCGGCCTCCAGCAGTAGGCCACGTGTCTGGAGCCCCAGACACACGGCTCTGGCGATGCCTCGGGCCCGGGGTCCTGCTCCTAAACCGGGCCAGAGGAGTGTTGTCTGGTGACAGCCTGGCAGGCGGGCGGGAACGCCTGCCAGTGCTGGTGCGGCCCCCAGGGGCGGGGGCCGCATGGGAGACCACAGGGGGTGCTCCAGGGGAGGTAGGCCAAGGGGGGTGCCCACACCGGCAGCCATACCTCCACTAATGCTCTGAAATTGCTCCCTTAGTTGCCGGCCACCGTCCAGCGCAGCAGCAGCCCTGAGGGACGCCAGGATCTCCTCAACATCCATCACCTCAAGCTGTGTCAATCTGCAGGCCCAGGCAAACTGGAGCAGGAGGACAGGAAGTTGTTTGCTGGCCCGTATCCCAAGTGGCACTGAGGTAAGACCTCCCACACACACTTCCCAAGTCACTCCCCTGCATCTATCCCCACACTCCTACATGTGCCCTTGTCCGCTTAGCTGCGCTATCTCCCCAGGGCCTGTTTCAACATTACATTATTACGGTCTGAATGGCCCGTACCAAATGGGGCAAAAGCATTTACTGCAACACTGGGTCATTTGGACTACAAATTCCGTATATTGTGCACTCTATGTAACAATGTTTGGATTTTACAGAGCAGGCTCAGAATGAGCCTGGATTTGAAACAGATTTAATCGAAACTTAAAATCAGGGCTTAGATTTATGAAAATGTTTTAATTATATTACAACTGGCAGTGCTAAGTGGTTATACATTTACATTTTTTTAAACTATGTTATGTTAAAATGGTTAAAGGACCACTATAGGCACCCAGACCACTTCAACTTAATGAAGTGGTCTGGGTGCCAGGTCCACCTAGGATTAACCCTTTCTGCTGTAAACATAGCAGTTTCAGAGAAACTGCTATGTTTACTTTAGGGTTAATCCAGCCTCTAGTGGCTGTCTCATTGACAGCCGCTAGAGGCGCTTCCGCGCTTCTCACTGTGATTTCACAGTGAGAAGATGCCAGCGTCTATAGGGGAGCCGCGCATGCGCATTCAGCCGATGACGGGGAAAGGAGGAGGAGAGTTTCCAGCACCGAAGGAGCCCGGCGCTGGAGAAAGGTAAGTGTTTAACCCTTTCCTCTCCATCCAGCCCGGCGGGAGTGGGACCCTGAGTATGGTTTCCTGGCACTATAGTGGTCCTTTAACCCCTTAACGCCGTTACGGCGTTCTATGCTGTCGCGGCTTTAAAGGGCTGAACTCAAATATTAGTGTTTCAAACTGGTAAATTGTATTACAACGATGATATTTTAAGTAAGAGTGACGTTTTTTGCATTTTTTTTACAAACAAACGGCACCTTTATGGACTATATTATTGTTGTAATATGTTTTACTGTTTTAAAACACTAATATTTGTGTTTAGTGAAGTCTCCCGAGAATAACAATACCCCCCATGTACAGGTTTTATTGTGTTTTGGAAAGTTAGAGTGTCACATTTAAGGCTTGCATTTCATTTTTTTGACACTGAAATTTGCCAGATTGGTTATGTTGCCTTTGAGAGCGTATGGTAGCCCAGGAATAAGAATTACCCCCATGATGGCATACCATTTGCAAAATTAGACAACCCAAGGTATTGCAAATGGGGTATGTCCAGTCATTTTTAGTAGCCACTTAGTCACAAACACTGGCCAAATATTAGTTTTTTGCTTTTTTCACACAAAAACAAATATGGACGCTAACTTTGGACAGTGTTTGTGACTAAGTGGCTGCTAAAAAAGACTAAACACTACTTTTTCAAATGGTATGCCATTATAGGGGTAATTCTCATTCCTGGGCTACCACACCGTCTCAAAGGTAACATTACTAATCTGGCAAATTTCAAATTGAAAATGAACATTCTATGTTTGACCCTGTAACTTTCCAAAACACCATAAAACCTGTTAATGGGGGGTACTGTTGTACTCGTGAGACATCGCTGATTACAAATATGTGCATTTTTTTGCAGTAATACCTAACAGTATTATGACATTAACAGCTAAAATGTCAGACGGAAATACAAATTTAAAAAAAATCTTATTTTCTAAAAAAAATAATAATTTTATTCATAATAAATGATGTTCCATATATGAATAATTAATGATAAATTAAAGCCCTGTTTCTCCTGAACAAAATTATGTATAATAAGTGTGGGTGCACTTAATGTGACAGCGGTGAATTACGGGTGAACAGACATATAGAGCAAATTCCTGTTTTTGTTTACGTTTTGTTTTGATCAGAACGTGTACTATTGACTCCGTCCTGAAGGGGTTAATATAAAATAGGGTTTTTTAATTATTTGCCTGCAGACTGCTGGCACCAACAATGGGCAAATAGTGCTTCTAATTTTAATCCACAAATGTTAAAACATCGCTAATGACAGTTGTGTTCTCAAATACCATCAGGATGACTAAATGGTAGTTAAGATGAATCTAGAATTAGATATGACATTATATGATAATTGTGAACTTAAGTGGGCTTAACGGGTACCTAGGAAACATTGATCATTGATAAAACTCATGATGAAATAACTTAGCTTCATACTCAAACTCAGCGTTGTCTAGTTTTAACCTAATCCTTCCTTTATTCTGCATTTACTATTAATTGCTTTTATTCTGCTGCTATCATTTGAAAATTATACTATAAAAAAAATCTATAAACAACTTTGCATGAAAGCTGAAACAATTACAAGAATTAAAATTCCTAACTATTGTATGTGACCCAATATTTTTTGTCAGTTTCATTTTATGCACCTTACAATATACACAGAGTTACTATCATTTTTTAATAATAGAAATACTCTAAGTGAATGTATGGAATAAAGTAACACAGAGTAGCTAAGGTAGCTGGACTTTTAAATTCATTATTTATAACATACTTGCATTTGGATACTTTTAATAACTGAGAATTCTTTATAAATGACTCTTGTAAAATAAAATTTCTAAACCAGTTTAAATAATTAGCTATATGTTATCAATAACTTATCTAAAAAAAAATGTTTTTTTTACAGAGAACGACAATCTGTTTCTTACTTGGTAAAGGTATAGCATAATAAATAATAATAAATAATGCCAAATTTGATAGCTTCTTTTTGTTACTAAATTGCCTGAATTTTCCTTTTTGTTCAGCTTATGACTAAAGACATCTAGGCAGCACATAAGTGGCTTTAAATCATGTTGTTTCACATCATCACAACAGGAAATGTAACCTTTTGTACTTACACTACCATGATGGCTGCAGGCCAATAAGTAATAGAACACCTATAATCAGAAGCTGTTTTGACCAAACTGTTTGATGCTGTTTTAATAAGATTTCAAAAAACAAAACAAGTACAGTTTAGTGTATTGTGTACATTCCCTATTGTTTCAGAAGGTCCAAAGAGAAATACGTGATTTTTATGGAGCACGGTGCAAGCACATAATTAGATACGATCTTTCTGCCGAGCACTGTCTGTCCCGCTGGAGTTGATTGCAGGTTTAACACACCTCCAGAGGCTGCCATCTGATTGGCACAGAGTGTTTTTTGGCTGTGCATGCGCACTAGACTCCCAATGCTGTCCAATGGGAAAGCTTTGCATTGATATCATTAATCTTGATGATCTCAGCATAAGAGGTGGAACAGAAAACCAAAGATCAGCCATGCAAGAGAGAAAAGGTAAAGTGATATCACTTATAATCCTTGCAGCCGGGCCAAGTCACCTAAATGGTAACCAGGGCACTATAGCGTTAGGAATACACAGCTGTGTTTCTAACACTATAGTGTTCCCGTAAGTGAATTGTTCTTCAGCTGTGCTGCAAAATTAACAGTGTGCGAAATCCTCTTGGAATGAATGAATGATGCTGTAATGTGCAATATTGTCATTCATTCACTTACAGGTCCAACAGAATGTAATAAGGAATGTAAAGTATTGTGTATTTTGTAAAGTATTGTGTATTGTGTTCTCAGCAATTAATGTTAATGTTTTACTTGCAATTTAAATAAATATTCCTTTATTAAGAATGTTTTAGAATATGTAAGAATTGTATTAATTTAATAAAATAAAAATATAATCATATACCTTATGTATGGTTAAATTATAAAGAATGTATACAAGGAATGGACTGCTACAATGTACAACAAGGTTTTAAATAAAACATGTCATTTAAATCATAGTCTTTAATAATTATTGTAGTTTTTGTGTCTTTTTACACTCTTTGTCTCAAATTAGCATTTATTTGTGGAAATCCTTGTTGAGTAATTTAGGAAGTACTACATAAATAAGAAGTAGAATTTAACCATTTCACCTCAATTCCCAAAATGTATGTATTTTTTGTGTTAAAGGAATTAACCAAAGAGAAATGAACCCCTCTTTTAGTGATCAAATGTTATGGATAATAATCTCAGAAAAATAAAATGAAATTAGATTGCAAAATCTGTACAATACTATTTTTTTTGTTCCTGAATTTGTTGCAAACCCCAGGATCTGCAGCCTCTGCAGTGAGCAATTCTTACACCAGGATATAGCGGAAAACCCGTCAGACAATCCTTTCATTACTATGAATTTTTATGCTGAGCATATCTATAAAGCCTTGGCAGCAAAAACATGAATAAAACCACACGCCTTCTTTAAAGGGACACTATAGTCACCCAGACCACTTCAGCTCAATTAAGTGGTCTGGTTGCCAGGTCCCCCAGGTTTTAACCCTTCACATGTAAACATAGCAGTTTCAGAGAAACTGAGAAACAGAGAAACTGCTATGTTTACATAGCAGGGTTAATCCAACATCTAGTGGCTGTCTTGGCTGACAGCCAATAGAGGCGTTTCTGCGACGCTAGATGCAAAATTCGCATTCAGCGTGCAGAATGTCCATAGGAAAGCATTGAAAAATGCTTTCCTATGGACTGTTATAATGTTCGTGCGGCTCTTGCCTTGCATTCGCATTCCACTCCACTCAGGAGCTGACGTCTGCGGGGGAGGAGAGGTCACCAGCGCCGAGGGATTAAGGTAAGCTGCTGAAGGGGTTTTAACCCATTCAGCGCCATGGGAGGGGGACCCTGAGGGTGAGGGTCCCCCAAGGATGACATAGTGTCAGGAAAATGGGTTTGTTTTCCTGACACTATAGTGATCCTTTAACTTTATCAAAATATGCGTTAATTGTTATCATGAACAGAGCTAAAGAGCTATATTTGTTACAAAGACACCTGATTTCTCTGTACAAAGAGAGCATATCAGAGGAGCGGTGTCCTTTATTGCGCATACAGCAAAATGGCATATACACCATATGAACTAATGCTAGTTGCAGAAATATTGCAAAACCAGGAGTTGGATTAAGAGAATAGGATATTATGGTGCTAGAAACAGAACTCTTTAAGTGCTTTGCATAATAAATTAAAGTTTCCCTTTTTTAATTATTTGTGTAAATAGAAGAAAATAGGTATGACTTTTTCTGGATTGCCATGCAAGGCTTAGTCTAAAACTGTGTTTCTTTTCTCACACCTTACTAGACAAAACTTGAGTGTCACTTGGCCTCTGCAAATTAACATTCTTCTAATACAAAAAACATAGATTGCTTAGCTCAATGGAGCAAAACTCAACAGGCAGCAACTGCCCAGACAGGGGCGGATCCATAAACTAATCTAGTGGAGCTCGCGCCCACCCTGGGGCCATCGGACCCAAGTTAGTAGTTTAGTTTAAGTTGAGTTGTCGAGGAAGGACTCCCATGGCTCCCATACCTTAGTAAATGTTTTTAGCGTTCCTCCTACTTGGGCGGTCAATTTGTCCATTAAGTAAGTATCTTTAGGTTTTAGTAGCACGATGTCAACAGATAGGACCTCTAACCATAGCCTGGTTTGAGCTATTGTTCTTCTGACTGCCAGGGCAATTTTGTGAATCAGTTTTTGTTCTGGTCTTGTCCATCCGTCGAGTGGTCTAGATAGTAAGAGTACCCATGGGTCAGGCGTCATTGGTCTATGGAAAATGTTTGCTATTAATTTGCTTACTTTTCCCCAGAGCGTTTGGACCCGGGGGCAGTCCCACCCCATAGTCTCCAACATTGGTTGGTCGGTGTTTTGTGCATGTGATATACGATAGTTCTTGCATCATAACACATATTAAGGTCCCTCCATTGGCCTTCCAGATGTCCTGCCAGTCAGTGTCCTCCAGTGTCTCCCTTGCTCAGCTTCCCATTGATCTGTGTAACGCAGTCCCCCCCAGTCTGCCGTGTTGGTGCATAATTGTGAATAAAGCCTGGTGATGAGACCTTTTTGGTAAGTTTCTGCATCACAAATCTTTTCAAAGAATGTTAGCTGTGTTCGGGTTGCCTTTTTGATGTGTGATTGTTGGGCAAAGTCCTTGACCTGTAGGTACCAGAAGTAGTCTGACGTTGTTAGTCTTGTTCTATTTTTAAGGTCATTATGTGGGATGATGTTGTCACCTAGGTACATTTGATAGATTCTTTGGATACCTGCATATTCAATCCCTTTAAAGTCTCTAGGTTTCATTCCAGGTAGGAATGCTCTATTGCGTAGTATGGGCATCATGGGGGATTGTGGTTTTCTGAGGTCATATTTCTGGGCGCACCTGTCACACACCCGGAGGGAGAAGAGTATAGCTGGGCAGTCGGTTCTTAAGAAAGCTCTTTGTTCCCTAGGGATCCAGATATAGAATTTTGGGAGGTCAGCTCCCATCAGCAGTGACTCTAGATCCACCCATCTACGTTTGTCAGGTGGTGAGTGCCACAGTGTGATTTGCGCCAATTGCGGCGCTCGGAAATAATAATAGTATAAGTGTGGGAGGCTGAGTCCGCCCCGCCAATTTCTGACGATATGAAATATTACGTGCCACTCTATGCCTTTTTCCATTCCATACAAAGCTGTCGACAGCCTTTTGGAGTGGGATAAAGTCTTTCTTAGTCAGAAAAAAAGCCTTTATGTTTTGTCTGTTTTCTCACTTCCTGTTTTAGGTTATTTTGCATATGATCAGGGTCTCCCTAAGGCAGAAAGGTTGGTTCGTTATTCACTCTGTTAAAAGGGTATCAGCAACACCTAATCAATGAAAACTCAAAGGACATAGAAAGAGTCATTTGGGGTTACAGTGTTTCTTGCAGTGGACTTATACTGGGCTGTGGAAGGGATATCCAAGTGGAATCGTTTCACCTGCAGTATAATGACATAACAATGACATAACTGAGCTAAAGCCTGCTTAAACTGAGTTATTGAAGGGATTAATTAAAGGGAAGATTTGGTCCATTATAGGTATAATCTTGCAGCCTGTTTTGACTCCAGTGAAGGCATGATTCTAAAATACAAGGAAGGGATGAAAAATGTAACCTCAATAGGCCTTGTTTCATCATGGGACTGATAAGCAGGACTTTTCTAGTGCAGGCTGGAGAAACAAGGAGTTTCCAGGTATCGAGGTTGTCATCTGGACATTTCTATTTTTATCCATGCCTTTTTTTTCCATTGCAGAGTTTCTTGCTTGTTAAATTACATGATCTGTTTTTCTTACTAGTTCTATAAGAGGATCTATTTTAAAGTTCATGCTGTGGGTTTTATTTATGGTAACAACACTTACCTAATAAAAGCAGCTCCAGGTGGTAGGAAGACGTATCTCGGGGGAAACTCAAGAAGCAGTAACATGTTATTATTTTTTACCTGGCAGTCTGTGGTCAAATAAATGGCTAGATAAATTTGACTATTTCCAGAATAACTGAATTATTACAGGATGTAGAACCTCATGTCAGATACGTCATGATCACTATTTCATATCTTGTCATATGAAGTTGCTTGACTTTATATATTATGCACAGTTCATAGAACAGCAAGCTTCATTACATCTGTACATAGAAACATAGAGTTTAACACAAAATCGAAATGATCGGCGTATCTAAACTGGATTGTATGTGCTTTATGCATTTGCATTTGGTAATCCGGTTCTTTTTCAACGCAGTTGCTACATTAGCATTATGGAAGATGCTTTTATTGAATTTAACAAGTACTTTCTGGATTATATCTCACTTGCAATGCAGAAAGTCTGTATCCATTTTACACGGATACATAAAATGTGGATAGAAAATGTGATAAAATGATAGTTCTCTGTAAAATCTTATTTAATTGCTTTTAGAATGTCATTTTTTTATTGACTCACAAAGTTACGATCTCTCCCATACAGATATCCCTACCATCCCTGGCGGAACTACCGCAGTCTCAGAGGTCGCAGCTGCGACCGGGGCCGTCATACCAGGGGGGCCGGCTGCCCTGTAGACCCCTGCGACCAGGGTGCCCACCAACATTTTGGTACGGCCCCAACCGCGTGAAAAAACATTGGGGCCACATTGAAGGAGCCCATCGGGGCACTGGATTTCCTAGGGCCTGGTCAGCGCTGCGGCTCTCTAAGAGCATGACCGGGCCCCAGTGATGATGTCAGAGCTGGGAGGAACCATCAATTCCTCCCAGCCAACTGAGCGCCGCGCAGGAGGAGAGGAGGGAGTCAGAGTGGGAGCTCTGACTACCATCAGCATGAGGCAGCCACTGGACCCCAGGTAAGTCACTAAACTTTTTTAACAGTTTGTGTGTGTGATAGAGAATTTCTGTATCAGTATGTCTGTGTGTGTTTGTGTGTGTCTGTATATATGTGTGTGTGTGTGATAGAGAATGTCTGTATCAGTATATCTGTGTGTGTGTGTGTCTGTCTGTATGTCTGTGTGTGTGTCTGTATGTGTCTCTGTGTGTATGTGTGTGTTTGTATGTATGTGTGTCTGTGCGTGTCTACATGTCGAGTTTATGTATGAGTCTGTGTGTGTGTCTCTATGTATGGGTCTCTGTGTGTATGTGTGTTTGTATGTGTGTCTGTAGGTATGTATGAGTGTATCTGTTTGTCTGCATGTGTGGGGCGGCGGGAACGTGTGAGGGGCAGGGATGTATAGGGTGGGGGGTAGATGTATGGGTGTGAAGACATGTGGGGTGGGGGGTAGACATATGGGGGGAGGGCAATTTTTGCACCCGGGCCCCATGGTTTCTAGTTACGCCTCTACCTACCTACTTTTTTTTTTTACACAGAAAGCATTGCAGATGCTTTGGAATCAATATTATACATTTTTAAACAAAACTGTTGCTTAACAACGTGTATTATGAACAATAGTTTTTCAATATGCTACTGTAGCAGAGCTGCAATGCTGAGAATGAATATCTCCGCTGCAATCCTCTGGGGCTGGAAGGGAAGTGCTGTTTAGTGTCTATAGCCCATTCCCCTAGTAACTGGACGACAAACAGTTCTGGGAGTCAACTGATTTTTATTAGCCCACACATGGCTTTTTATGGACAGCCCCATAGTATGGGGTCTCCAGGACACGTTTACAGGGAATGTTCCCAATATGCACTGGGTCTGAGAGATAATTGAGCTGGGAAGTTTAGATAACTCAATTGTCTCTCAGTTACATGAAATATATAAAATATATAAAACATCCCAAAAAAATAATAAAACAGAACAGGAACCCCACAATTCTTATATCCCCAAATAGCCTGAATTTGAGCACACAACATATCCAAAAAGCGCTCAGATTTGTTCGGTGGAACAAGATCGCTATTCAGAAGACGGTTTCACTGGCCGGCCACGAGATGATACCTCAAAAGAGATCCAGAGAATCCAGGGCAGTGGCCGTTCTTGATTCGAAAGTTCCTGCACGAACACCGACAAACACTCCCCCTGGCTCTTAGGTAGTGAATGCTCCCGCCAGTCAGTAGACCATATCTCCCGAACGAGATATGCGTAGTTGTTCCGGAAAGTTTAAAGGCAGCAGTACCATCTTGAACTGGTTTCGCAAGAACGTGTAGCTGAAATTGGTTCCACGCACTTGACGACCAAGTACCGCTGCCTGCATTCGGGAGACAAAATGGGAAAGCATTCAAGTACTCATTATTATTATGTTATTATTTATATAGCGCCAACAAATTCTGCAGCGCTTTACAGTGGGTGGACGAACAAACATTGTAACTAGACAAATTGGACACACAGGAAAAGATGGGTTGAGGGCCCTGCTCATTGAGCTTACATGCTTGAGGGAGTGGGGTAAAGTAACACAAAAGGTAAGGATAGTATTAGACTAATGACAGTTGCAAGAGAGAAATCAGTCGGGAGCTATTAACAGTTTAATTGATACATTTTTATGAAGAAGTGGGTTTTTAATGATTTTTTTAAGGAGTGGAGACTGGGTGAGAATCTAACGGAAAAGGGAAATGAGTTCCACAGGAACGGTGCAGCCCTCGAGAAGTCTTGAAAGCGAGCATCAGAGGTGGGAGTACGGACAGAAGATAGACGTAAGTCTTCAGCAGAGCGTAAGGGCCTAGATGGGACATACTTGTGTATTAGGAAGGATAGATAGGTGGGAGCAGCATTATGTAAAGATTTGAAAGTAAGAACCAGAATTTTAAATTGAGCCCTATATCTTACAATGTAGGGGCTGACAGAAGGGTGAGGCGTGGGCGGTGCAGGCGGACAGGAAGATGAGCTTCGCCGCCACATTCATTATAGACTGTAATGGTGCAAGTTGGGAGCACGTAAGACCACTGAGAAGTGGATTACAGTAGTCAAGACGAGAAAGGACAGAGGAATGGACCAGCACCTTAGTCGCACCTGGCGTTAAGTAGGGTCGGATGCACGCAATGTTTTTGAAATGGAAGCGGCAGGATTTGGCGATAGACTGAACATGAGGCGTGAAGGTGAGGTCTGTGTCAAAGAGAACACCTAGGCAACGAGCCTGCGTGGTGGAGCTGATGGTAGCACCGTTGACTTGGAGGGGAACAGAATCCTTAATTGCGGTTAACAGCCAGGGGTGGTCGATGTTCTCAGTCAATAACGGGGGGGGGACCACACCACACAGGGGATCTGTTTGCAAGAACTTCATATGAGTTCGGGCAACCCCAGGGACTGATGCCAGATCCGCCACAGCTACTTTTGTGGTTTCTAATTAAGGAAGGTAAATTTTCCTAGTTTCCAAATGCATCCGGGGACAGATTGTCCAATAGGCAAAGCCGACAACCTCCATGTGAATGCATGATCTTTAGAGGTGTGTTTCTTGGCACATACAGTTTGGCCTTTTTAAAATTATCTTGTTGATCACACGACCAACACCAAAAAGATGTATATGTATGTGTGTTCTCATATCTACACAGATGGCAAATGGCGATACATGTGTATTTTCGTGGTAGCAGTTGAGGGACAAGCACCATCTGTAGACACAGTGCAGCCACATGTCAGCAGGCCATCTGCCTATTTATCTACCTATCTGTGGTTGTATTGATGCAGGATAACTGGCAGAGGGAGTATGGAACAGCTCTATCAGTACTTCTTCCTGCGTGACATCTTCTCTCTGCATGAAACGAAGTATGTGCAAAAACCATGTTGGAAAGAGCAGTGACAGCATCATACGATACAAACTCTTCTAGGTTTTTAAACCTGTTAAATGACACTTTCATATCTGAATTAGAAGAATCACCAACTAGAATAGTTGCTTGTCTGGGTCTTGCAATAACAAATAATGATGACGTGTTTTCAAATATTCAAGTTAGAGAGCACTTGAAAAATAGTGACCATAATATGGTATCATTTGAGATTAAAGGAATCCTATAGAGACAGGAAAACAAAACCGTTTTCCTGACACTGTAGGTTTAATAGGTCCCCCCTCCTTTGCGACCCCCTTCCTGCAGGAATTGAAGGGGTTAAAATCCCTTCAGCCACTTACCTGAATCCAGCACCGATGTCCCTCGGTGCTGGGTCAGGCCCCGCCCATGTTCCTCCACCGCCGATGTCAGCTGGTGGGGGAGACCTAATGCCCATGCGCAGCAATGGACGCTCACGCATTAGATCTCCGCATAGGAAAGTATTATTCAATGCTTTCCTATGGAAATCTGACGTTGGAGGTCCGTGAGGACATCCAGCGTCACAAAACTAAGCAAAAGTCAGTTTGGATTCCGGAAGCGCCCCCAGTGGCTGTTTGGTGGACAGCCAATGGGGGCAGACTTAGTGCTGCAATGTATCAAGGAGAATCAGAACATGGCAGAATTCTAATATTTATGATTTTTAGTATATGGCATAGAATAATCTATGGCTGTAGATTTGTAGGGTACAGTTGCAGAAGCCTTACAGCAAAATATACATATTGCCTGGGGGAGGGGGCTTGAGTTGTTAAAGCCCTGCATGTGAGGCTCTTAGCCCTGCAATCATACAGTTGCATGTTACTGCAAGGGGATATTAGTGTTTTTTTATTTATTTAAATATTTATTTTTGAACTTACATCAGGCAGCTGCTTTTTAAAGCAGCCACCTATTATAAAAAGAAAGATCACTAGTATAGAGTTCCATCAGGCTACTTAAGGGAAAGCTTGGTGCCCCCCAAGTGACTGTCAGAAGGTAGTTCTGGAGAACTGAACTTTGCTGCACACCATTTTAATAGTTAGGTAGCATGGCAGGATAACATTGACTACCTGGCTGTGCAGCATATGCTTGTTTCTGGCTGTATTTTTATTGATAACCCGATAGGATCAGCAGCATGCTGTTCATAGACATAGAGGAAGGGACATGTCGTGATATATCTCCACCTCCCTGTTAGTGTAGACATCATCAAGATTTCCCTAGAGCTGAAGCCACAGTTGTTCTGGAACCTAGCAATGCCCCTGCACTAAACAGTGGATTGCTTAAGACAGGATAAATTGCTACAGCAATTACATAAAGTTACTGTAAACAAGTTCCAGGGCCAGATGGTATTCACCCATAGGTACTGCTCTTAAATAGTGATGTCCCGAACGGTTCGCCGAGCGGTTCGCCACGGACTCATCATTGAGTAAACTTTGACCCTGTACCTCACAGTCAGCAGACACATTCCAGCCAATCAGCAACAGACCCTCCCTCCCAGACCCTCCCACCTCCTGGACAGCATCTATTTTGAAGCTGCATTCTTAGTGAGCTGTCCAGGAGGTGGGAGGGTCTGGGAGGGAGGATCTGCTGCTGATTGGCTGGAATGTGTCTGCTGACTGTGAGGTACAGGGTCAAAGTTTACTCAATGATGAGTCCACGGCGAACCGTTCGTGGCGAACCGTTGGGCGAACCGTTCAGGACATCACTACTCTTAAACCTTCAGGATTCTTTTCTTTCAGGAATTGAACTGGAGGATTTGAGAAAAGCAGATGTGGTTCCTGTATTTAAAATGTCTTCAGCACCTTTATTAGAACATGTGGAACACTGCAAGATTTCGAATGTCTTTGTCAAGCTTGCCTGTATTAAAAAAGGGCTCAAAAGTTCAACCTGGAAATTAAACACCTGTGAGCTTAGCTTCTGTGGTTGAGAAATTATATGAAGGGCTGAAGGAATAATAGCCGTGATATAATATGAACAACAATATAATTAGTAGGAATCAAGATTGTTTCAGGAAAAATATGTCATGTCTAACTAACTTAGTTGCATTTCATAAAGAAGTAGGTAGAAACATAGATTAGGATGTTCCAGTGAATGCGATCTACTTGGATTTTGTGAAGGCATTCAATACAGTTCCACATAAAAGGTTACTTTACACATTCTTTACTATACTATGCTTTAATCACTTGGTTTAGATGAAAAATCTAGTTCTTAGATAGAACATTGGCTTAAAGATAGATTGCAGAGAGTAGTTGTAAAAATTATATATTTTTAAAATTGGATAGAAGTGGTATGGGGAGTACCTCCGAGTTTTGTTCTGGGACCACGTTTCTTTAATCTTTTTATCTTGAAGTAGGCACAGCAACGAGTGATGTGTTGGTGTTTGCAGATTACACAAAACTAGGTTACTGTAAAGAACATGATATCCTTTCTCTACAGATGGCTTTGTATACATTGGGGGACTAGGCAGATGAGATTTAATACAGATTAATGCAAAATCATGAATTTTGGAACAATGATCCCAGACGCAATGTATACACCGAGGACAGACAATTTGGCTCTCCAGATGTAGACTACATCTCCCATAATGCTCTTACAGCCATAATACTGGCAAAGAATCAGTCTAGATGTAGTCCTCAGCATCTGGATTGTCGAAGGTTGCTTGCCCTGGTATACACTAAATTGGGCTGACTTAGGGATAACATTAAATGAAAAGGACATGGGAGCAATTACATTTCTTTTATTTCTTATGGAATTCATAATCAACTGTAGGTTATAACAGAATGGCACAATCATAAAAGAAAACAAGGCAACAAAGAAAAAAATGAAATGACCTCTGTTCAAAAATCTGCATACCCTTAATTCTTAATACTGTATATTGCCCCCTTTAGCATCAATAACAGTGTGCAGTCTTTTGTAATAGTTGCCTGAGGCCTCTATTATTATGGTATAGCTGCCCATTCATTTTGGCAAAATGCCTCCAGGTCATGCAAAGTCTTTGGTCAACTTGGCCTTGTGCTTAGGGTCATTGTCATGATGGAAAGTCCAAAAGCGTTCCATGCGCAGCCTTCCTGCAGAAGAATGCACAATTGTCTGGCAGTATTTTCTGATAACATGCTGCATTCATCTTGCCATCAATTTTCACAAAAACCCACCAGTGAGCCACCACCATGCTTCACAGTGGGGATGTTATTATTTTCACTATAGGCCTTGTTGACCCCTTTCCAAACATAGCGCTTATGATTGTGATCATAAAGCTCTATTTTGGTCTCATCACTCCAAATTACAGTGTGCCAGAAGCTGTGAAGCAAGTCAGAGTGTTGTTGGGCATATTGAAACCAGGCTTTTTTGTGACATTGGCGCAGTAAAGACATACTGGACACCGCACTCACCTAATAAACCAGGTGCTCTGAAGCCAGGGCTGGCCAGGCCTCCCTTCCAAAATATGCAGAATAAATAACTGTTCAGGCATTCCAGGATAATAAAAATAGCAGCTTTATTGACACAAAAGCAGCAATGTTTCAACCCTATCGGGTCTTTACTAACCTTGATAAAGACCCGACAGGGTTGAAACGTTGCTGCCTTTTCCCCAATAAAGCTGCTATTTTTGTTATTCCGTTATTTATTCTGCATATATTGGCACAGTAAAGGCTTTTTTTCTGGCAACTCAAACATGCAGCTAATGTTTGTTCAAGTATCGGTATATTGTGCTCCTTGAAAAAACCACACTGTCTTTTTCCAGAGCAGCCTGTATTTCTCCTGATGTTACTTGTGTGTTTTTTGTTTTTTGTATCCCAAATTCTTCTGGCAGTTGTGGCTGAAATATTTATTGGTATACCTGACCTTGGCTTGGTATCAAGAGATCCCCAAATTTTCCACTTCTTAATAAATGATTGCACAGGACTAACAGGCATTTTCAAGGCTTCGGATATCTTTTTATATCCTTTTCCATCTTTATAAAGTTCCATTACCTTGTTACACAGGTCTTTTGACAGCTCTTTTCTGCTCCCCAGGTCTCAGTATCTAGCCTGCTCAGTGCATCCACATGAGAGCTAACAAACTCATTGACTATTTATACACAGACATTAATTGCAATTTAAAAAGTCACAGCTATGATAAATTAACCTTTAATTGCCATTTAACCTGTGTGTGTCACCATGTGTGTCTGTAACAAGGCCAAACATTCAAGGGTATGTACACTTTCTATCAGGGCCATTTGGGTGATTTCTGTTATCATTATGATTTTAAAAGGATCCAAACAACTATGTGATAATAAATGGCTTCATGTGATCACTATCCTTCAATAAAATATATCTTTTTTGCATGATTAGTAATATTTTCAAAATCTATACCAGAATTTCACAATTTCTGGCAGGGTATGCAAGCTTTTGAGCACAACTGTAAAAATGGTTATTGACTCATGGGATCAAAATGTAATTGTGCCTCTTTTTAAATCAATGATATGAGCCCACCTTATATGGGGTGAAATTTTGGCCACTAATTTAAAAAAAAGGGAATTACAGAACTAGAAAAAGTGCAGTGGTGACCTACATAATTTATAAGGAGAATGAAAAACATTAATTACGAAGACAGGATATGATAGCACTATACAGATATATACTGGGTCAGTGCAAACCGCTATCTGGTGGCCAGTTTATTAGTAGGAATATATTGCAACAATAGGTCATTTCTTGAAACTGGAATAAAGGCATTTCTTTCTTACAGCAGAGGAAAGGGTTCTTTACAGTAAGAATAAATATTAAAGTATATAATTAATATGTAAACAGGTTGTTGATCCAGGGAATAATGTAATCCCATTATAAGGTCAAGAAGGATTTTTGTGGCATAGGTGGCCACTGATTCAAATTGGAGTTTGGATCAATAGGATAAAATGATGTGTTTAATGGTTGAATTCAAAAGACTTGAATCTCTTTTCAACCTTAATTACTATGTAGATTACAATGTTACCTCTCCTTCATCAATACACCTGTGAGTGCATTGCAGGGAACCCCCAAGGCTCCACTAACCCTAAACTCCAAACCCTAAAAATACCCTTTACTCCTACTCTAATCCACCTTTAACCCACAAGACCCATTAGACCTTTCCAAAAATATCCAACCAATTATTCACACTTGGATTTCTCACAAATTGGCATGCATAAACACGACAAATTACATCTCTTTTTGCAAATTACCTTTCATCTTATTTTGTTAAATTGGAAATTACCAGGGTGGCAAAAGGTGAAGATCATTTGAAAATGTAATACAATCACAGAGTTTTATGTCAACCATTTTTATTTACAGGAACTCTTCTGACAGACGGATTGATATATATTTGTGAAAAACAAAATGTGAACTGTACTTTTTGTGCATGATTCAATTTTTTTGGACATTACATTTCCTCATCATTGCTCACAAAAATCAAAAAGAATACAGGAAGACGGTAAATTATTAATTTTTTGGCTTTTTCAGAGTTTATCAAAAGCAATAGCATTAACATTGTTTGAATTTGCCTAAATAAACAATGGAGACTACATTAACCTAAGAAACAGTTTACTAATAAACGTTCTATCAACTGAGTAATGAGGTCATTTACCCTTTACATGTCTGTAAAGAGGTTTATATAAATATAAACTACCACAATAATCTTCTAATTGAGCCCGGCATGTTTTATTCTACGTGTGCCTTTTAGTTTCATGTCTATGAATAGGAAATGATAGAAAATACAGTAAATCAATCAATATACTGTGTCTAGTGGCTTCGATAATTTGCTGCGTGATACTGTTTATGACTAAGCACACATATCAAGTTAAATATACTCTTGATGATCTGCTTGGCCAAGCACACACTCCATCTGTTTCTTTGTTGAGGGAGTAGAATGGATTTAGCAGGCTTCGTCAATGATAAACAATCCAAGCGTTTGCTCCTGTGACTTGGTACAGTGATATACATCTTCCATAGATGATGTGACTACATTAAAAAAAGGATACGTGTTTGGAATAACTTGGAATTTTTGGATTATTTTTTACCACAAATATGATATTTTTGTAACGTGTGTGCAACATAATTTCATTCTACATTCGCTGGATTTCATAATATCTGGATGTCTAGAAGTGATATGAATATGTCTTCTGACTGCAGCATTTCAGTGATGTCACTAAGAAATGGTAACTCCAACCACTCTCAGAATATTGCAAAGCTTGCTCACGTGCATCATGACTGGAATTATTACCCCGTTCTCCAGGAAATGAAAATGTTTCTGATTCCTACTGTTGCCTGTTTTATTGCTGCCATTATTGTTACGCCTTCCATTTTGTTTGCCATTTTTTCCAATTTCAGCATCCGTCAAGAGACAAGATTTCTCCTTCTGGGAAATGCGTTGATTTCTGACCTAATATATCTCTTTCTCTATACCACCACTTGTGTTTTTACAGTGATGAATCTGAAGATTCCTAAGATTGCCTGTGCCTTTCTTCTCTTTTCCCTGGCTGTTACTTATTGTGGAGGGGTCCTCACTGCTGCTGGAATGGTTATAGACACATATCTGGCAATTCTGTGGCCTTTGCACTATTTCTTATTGTTGCCTCCTTCCAGAGCTAAAAGACTCCTGATTTTATTGTGGGTCTCTTCTTCCATCTTTCCAGCTATATTGTTTCTAGTGTTGTACTTTACTCAAAAAACGGGACCATGCCACCCCGATGTTTGTTCCCTGCCTGTAATTTTGCTGATGACGTTGCACGCTGATGAAACCGTTAGACTCTTTCATATTCTTTTCATCACCGCTTTTCTGTTGTCCTTCTCGATGATTCTTTGCTGCTATTTAGTTCTTTGTTTCAAGACAAGAGGGACTGGAATATGGAAAGGTGTCTCTTCCAGGGCAAGTGTCACATTTTCAATGCATCATGCCATCCTTGGGTTCCATTTTCTTCCAATGTTGATTCTACTGGCGGAATCTTTGCTGTATATTAATGAAATGATGGATCTCAGAACAGGAATGATGTTAACGTCTATTATTTGCAACGTTTTAATAGTTTTACCGAAAGGAGTTTCCCCGTACTTATATGGCTTTCGATATAGAAAACTTTACAAGTCTCTGAAGTTATTTTGTAAGTTCAAACGCCCTCATCTAGTGTCAGCTGCTCAAAGGTATATTTAGATTATGTAAAATCTTGGATGCCATTTATCAAAACCTTTTCACTGAAAAGTTGATGGGAAATTGAAGAAAATCATATTGATCAAGCAAGGAATGTACATAGGATATATATATATAATCTTATAAAGACTGCTATATGTTTCCTAAAGGAGAATAATAGTTAATTATCATGTATATATTGTGTTGAATTTGTACAACAATCCTACGGCTTTCCACCATAAAGTCTAAACAAAAAGTAAGGTTTTCTCCCGCAGTACAGCCAAAGCATTGCAATGTCCTTCTGTTTGTACTTAGTCCAATAAATGTGTGGGTTTTTTTCCCACAAGTACTGACCCAATGAATACTGTACAATGTTTTTTGGGTTTTGTTGGACTGACCAATGACTTTTAACCTTTAGTAACCAAGATAGCGAAAGAAGATCCACAAATAGGCCTGGTTCTGTTTGGTGTAAACTTTGCCAATAATTGCTTAGTAACTCAATGCTCAGTTTACAGTGAACACATTCCAAATTTACTCTGATAGTTGGTAGAACCAAGACTATTAAATGTGAATGTCATTCCAGATGTATATATATATTATTTATACATGTAGAAATATATACCAATCTGACACCCTTTAATTCTGACTATTATATCAATTAAATAAAATTGTTGTATACTGGTATATTTGTCAATGTGATATATCCATACTTATTTGTCATTATTATATCAATCTGATAATTGTATCTTTATCTGTTATTTTATCTTTATTTTTGTTGGTTTTCTCTAACAAGCATATAACCTAAACAGCCCATGAACTAATTGTTAACTCGTTGTTTACCTTTGTCCAAATAAACAGTTCATTAGTAGAGAGTTTGATGGTGAAACTGTTGACTTGTATATCTAAAAGAAGTGTGCACATGTGACATCATCACCGTCATAGCCCAGTGTAAATGGTTCACAATGCATTGCCCATGGTAAGCTATGGACAGTCCTTACTCCTTCTTCGGTTGGGCTGGCGCAAGACATTTTGTTGCGTAGATCCAAGTTGATATTGTTACACCCCACATCCACAAATTCATTCTCACGCACACCAATTCTATACAAACATACATAATTACTCTCTATGCACAGAAATACTGCATATAATTAACCACACGTGTACAATTAACCACTAACACACCTCAAAAACATATTTATGTAACAGCACACACTTATATATAAACACTCACATAGGCATACCAACAAATACACACAAACACACAGATATGCAGACATTGACTACATAATGATGCATACTCTCCTGCCATGCTACCTTTCTTAGGGGGTGAGGAGGGAGAGGGGCTCAGTTTTCCATCCCTGGTGTCCAAAGGTTGGGGAAGAAAATCTGAGTTTCGGAAGCAAAACCTCCCTCCCCTCAGAGAATCCTACACTAAAAAGGCATCTGACATCCTCACACCTGCTGCCTCTATGTGTAAATTTATTTTGTAGGTTGAAAGATAATTCAGTTGCTGCATTGAATGCACAGTGTGTTGAATTTTGAAGTATGCGGATGGCTGTATTTTAGAACAAAATATGCCACTTCTCAAGGCGCTGGGTAGGTCCATTGACCCACTGGGTATCCTGTAGCTTCATCCCTATTTCTCACTTTGAATCTAGTAAATAAATCCCATTTATTTCTATGTGTATTTATAAATGTAAACTTGACCTGTTTATTTAGTGAAATCAGGACTTTAGCTTAACTTATTGTATGCAAAATGGACTTAATCATTAAACTCCAAACAGTAACATTGGCAAAAGTCAGGCTAAAACAGCCATACTGGCACTATAGCTGAGTTGGGAATGTATTTATTTTTTAAATTTGGGTTTCAGTTTATTACAATTTGACTTTGGTGAATAATACCAAAAGTTCTCAGAACCTAAAACACTGTTAATGATATAAAAGTGAAGATTTACAAGGATATTATGTTGTGTGCAATGCTTTTAATTAGGGCATCTTTTCAGGTAAGAGACATCTGACTACTGACCTAAAAAAACATAGCTAAGATGGAGAAAAAGTCTCCTGTTGGGATATGGCAACCTACATTTCATGTCTATTATTAACTCACTGCTTAGTGAACAGAGACCTTGGGTTGTGTCATATAGTCGGATACATTTACGTGAGGAACCTTTGAATTCAGCTCACTGAAAAATGAATGATGTCTGTTAACTAAGCAGAGAATTGTGATGCATTCACCACTGAAGTAAAATAATAATAATAATAATGGGCTGAAATAGACAGAAACACATTTCCAACTTGTTTCAATTTTTGCTGAACTCTTGAGTGGTCAGACCGCCTGCTTATTTTTTTAACATATATGTTGCCGAAATATTCCACTGAAAGATTTACTAAGCAGTAAATAAGTGAGAGAGATACAATTCTTTGCCGAAAATGCCATGGTATTGTGAATGATTCTTTACTGTTTTGAAATCTTTCCAAATTGTCACCAGTTAGTAAAACACGACCCTATATCGGATTGAGTACTAGATTACCGTCTAAAATCAAGGCCGGATTAACATAGGGGCTTATGGAGCTGCAGCTCCAGGCCCATGCCCCATTGATTTAAAAAATTACAAAAATTTTTACATGCTCTTGCTTAAGTACGGAAACTTAAGAGGGATGTAGGGGAACAAAACTGGTATGAACTGTCTGACAATGAAATTAGTTAAGGTAAAGCTGACTTTGCACACTATTTAAATGCTCTTACTGCTTCAGTCTCTCTAACCATATGGCATGTTCCCTTTCTTCTACACTCACTACATACAGGGTCACCTTTTCCCTGTCCCAGACTGCATAATAGGAGCTTCTGCCTGCTAGTAAGAAGGTAAGGAGAGGAAAGGACTAGTGAGTGCTAGGGGACAGTCCTTAGAAAGTGTAGAGCTAGCGCATCATTAGACTCATTTATGCCAAGCTCAGGGGGCTGTCTGCACAGTAGGCCCTTGGTTGGTCATCCTGCATGATTGGCAGGCAGCCTGACATGCATTCACGCCAGGCTGACCATCTAATTTTTCATGCAGACACGCCCCCTTTGTGGATATGTTTGTCCCTTTTGGGCAATTCTGGTTACTTGAATCACATTAGTGGCCCACCTGCTGTTAGTGGGTATGGATTTACTTGAAAGATGAAAGCGAGAGATTAGCATAGGGTATGTGTTTTCTGATAGCTGTATTCTGTGAGTTTCCCTCTAGTATCACCTCCACCAGATACATGACGCTTGGGAGGTATGACTGGTTAAGTGTTTTCTGTCGATAAGTTTCAGTAATTAGGCCCATCATAATTGGCAGCACCAGGCTCAATGGGCTCTTTATCCGGCCCTGTCTAAAATAATGTATTCCAACATAAAAATAGGAATACACATATGTAAAAATGGCTAATTTAGAGATAAAAATAACTAATGTCTATATCAGGGGTAGGCAACCTTTTAATAGTACTGTGTCAAATGGAGATTTTGAAGTCCCTTGGCGTGCCGGAACAATTTTTTTAAATTGAGGTGTGTATGTTGCCGTATTCTGCTTGTGTTACTTGTGGGTGCTGCAGTTGCTTTGTAGCATTGTATTTGTGCCTATGTGGGCTATTACATTGTATAGAATACGTTCATTAGTAGTTTGTGACATTGTGTATGATACCTATGAATGTGGGCTATGTATAGAGGCTGCGTGTGGAATTGTGTGCGGATGACATGTCACATTGTGTGTTTGGTTTGGGTATATGTGTGTTTGTCCGTGTATGTGGATAAACTATATTGTTGTGTTTGTGGAGAATGTTTTTGTGTGTGGACTGTTTTTATTATTTGTATAAGTGGGAGGCTTATTCTGCAGCTCTGTGTTTATCAAGCAGTGTGAGTGGCTTCCCTGGGGTCCAGTAGGGACCGGGCTAGCAAGGTACAGGTCAAGACAGATCTAATGTTTAACTTCCTTTATTGCAGTGTGTTTAATTTAGATTTCCTATCGTGTGCTATGTTAATAGCCTGCTAGACCATGCAGGAGGCTGTGGTTATGCACTGACTGGGATTTGTGGAGAATTTACAAATTAAAGAGAGGTTTTATGAGTCAATCCAGGGTGCCTTTTATAAGGTTAATGAGAATCATGAGCATTGGTTGTAATACGCCTACTTTGGTGCCTCATTTTTTTCAGATTGGTTATTTTAAGTAAAGTTGACTTTTTAATTAAGAAACAAGTTAATTTAATTTAGGATATGGTTTAATTAAACATTAATTACTTTTATAGTACAGTATTTGATGTTTGCCTACATAATAATAGATGGACGGACACATGTACACACCTGCATTCTCAAAATGAAATACATAGCATTCACTGTAACAATTCATAAATTCTGGGAAATAGAAACGTATTATTTAATTTTAGGAAGTATGTGTTCTACACATGCATGATTCGTGGCCATCTTAAAGGGACACTATAGTCACCCAGACCACTTCAGCTCAATGAAGTGGTCTGGGTGCCAGGTCCCTCAGAGAAACCGCTGTGTTTACATTGCAGGATTAAGCCAGCCTCTAGTGGCTGTCTTCCGGACAGCCACTAGAGGCGAATCTGCGACGCTGGAGGCATATTATGCCTCCATCACGCAGAACGTTCATAGGAAAGCATTGAGGGAGCTGACGTTGGCGGGGGAGGAGAGGTCACCAGCGCTGAGGGAACCCTGGCGCTGGAAAAAGGTAATCTGCTGAAGGGGTTTTAACCCCTTCAGCCCAGCGGGAGGGGGACCCTCAGGGTGGGGGCACCCTCAGGACACTATAGTGTCAGGAAAACCGCTATGTTTTCCTTACACTATAGTGATCCTTTAATTTCCAGGAGTTTCTCATTCATTCTGAGACAGACCAGATTGATACAATGATACTTCATCCATAATAATCTCATTGCCATGACAACTACTTTGCAGCCTTGACATCTGCTACATCTACGTACAGTGTATGGCAACAGGTTTTATAGATAGCATTGAAAGCCAGAAACATGCATGAAATATCTAAGCTTTATTAAATCCCTAAAAAATACATATATATGAATGTTTAATGTACTAATATACTTCAAAGTACAAGTCCAAATACACAAAAAAAAAAAACAGAGGCAATCCACATGGTTAATTAGCATAAATAACTAAATGCACCAATAGAACCTATGTATTAATCAACTTGTATAATGCAGGAATATGAATTTAATACAAGTAATAGAAATTCTTTCTGTTCTGTACTCCAATTAATACAGGTATTTGAACTTAAAAAGGTTACTCCAAGAACCATGACCACTTCAGTGATTCACAGTGTTCATGGTGCCTGGAGTCTGTTTGCGCTATGGAGTTTAACCCCTTTCCTGCCAGATGTGCATCGTCGGGCCCTCATTAGCCAGCTGGGAACAAGGGTTGGATAATGGGAATTAGGTGCTCATTGCTTTGCACAGATAATTATTCTCTGGCTGAGAGTGGTCAGCAGAAGCTTCAGCTCAGCAGAAGGCGAATGTCGTCACTGGCAACTGGAGGACCCTTAGTGCTCGCGAGGACCCAGGTAAGAGGGCAAACCGTTGCCCAATTACCGGGAAACAGGGCCAAGCGATACTCCTGGCAACACAACCACTACAACGAGATGTAGTGGATATGACAGTTGGAGTAACCCTTTAAGACGTGATTTAACACCCCAAATACCACATTTGAGGAGAATTTTGTCTTTAAAAGAGGGATTATTCCGTCTGGCAGAGCTGTATGTATCTTACTGAGGTTTGTTTATTTGCTACGCTGCTTAATCCTGCAGAAATTAATAATTTCATATTTATGAATCACCAAAGTGCCTACAAAACAACTTGGGTTTGTTAATTTTAGGACAAAGTACTTGAAATTTAAAAACAAAAACAAATAGCTTGGTGGCAGCTTGCTCAAATCCCTCATTCAATTTGCGGTAGACTATGGGTTAAAAGCAATATATGATTATTTCGCAATAGCTGGAAAGGGCTTTAGTCTTTGGATCCATCTAATCTACAATATATATGTCAGATTGGGGAAGGCAAAAGATAAGATCAAATGGGAGCCAAAGGATGACCAAATTTAATAAAGATGATTAATACTCTTCATATGTGTATGAGGGTTATCCTCTTTACCTATTACACACATAGCTTTCTTGGTGTTACCAGCTGATAAAATAAATATCGCCACCTACTGGTTATCACATGAAATCACTGTCAACAAGGATTATTTCTGGAAAATATATATCTATCCAGAAGGCGATCTCCTGGAGCTAATTTAAAGTCCTAATATTCATACACCAGTTTCAACTAATAAAATATAAAGT
The DNA here is from genome assembly GCA_933207985.1 of Pelobates cultripes. NCBI lineage: Eukaryota > Metazoa > Chordata > Amphibia > Anura > Pelobatidae > Pelobates > Pelobates cultripes. The sequence goes on along the minus strand of OW240913.1, from coordinate 67,317,812 downwards.
GCAATCAGGCAAGTAACAGAGTGCAAATAGTACCAGTGTGCAAAAATAACTAAATAATATTAATATTTATAATAGCCTCACCCTTAAAAGAAGTCAGTACGAAAATATACAAAAATACAAAGAATACATAGTAAAAATCACTGTGCTAAAAACATATGATCTAAATAGAAATTGAAGGACTAGGACTATATCGCTGTCGGAGAATCAGACCCTTGTATATAATGGATCCCATCTTACATCCATCACATCAGAAGAAAAAAATTCACCAACCATAAGAAAGGAATTAGAGAGGCCTGAAGATCAAACCCTGTATCTATTCAGCTGTGAGTTTCAGAATCCCATTTTAGGACTCGTTCACAAGTTTCCAAATAATCCAATACTATTAGAAAAAAATTCCAAATGATTAAACCAATATAAAGTCTTTCGGAATTTTTGTAGATAAATAATTTTGAAATTTTTATAATAGTTCTGAATAATTTGGAAAGGATATTAAATTGAGGCCTTAGCTTGGCCTGTAACCCCTATAGCTCCTTGCACTTCTCCTCCTCGATCCAACAAGTCTGGCATTTGATTTCACACTACTCCAAGCATGTCAAACTCGCGGGCCGCATGCCGTTTGCGGCCCGACGAGCCGCGAGTGCATGCTCAGTGATATAGCAAAGTAGGCACCTTCTTTCCCCACATTGCAGGTGCCTACTCTGCTAACATTTACCCGGCTGGGAACTTGTAACTCAACAGTCACATTTTAAATTATATTTCTCATTGCAAAGTGATCTAAACCACTCTAAAAATTAAATGGATACATTTACATTTTGATCATGGGCATTTCCCATGGCAAGAAAATATTTATGTACAATTTAAAAAGACAAAGAGCTTTCCTACAAAAAAGAGTCGCTATGAAAAAAGGAAGAAATATTACCTATTCTACTATATCCTATTATTATACCAGACAAAAAAGGTTAAAAATCAATAGACATCAATATCACCTTTGAAACCATAAAATAGATGTAAGAACTTGTGAGGAGTAACCTTTCTTGATGATCTCAGCCAATCCAATGCTTTCCCATAGAGAGGCGTGTGTGCTTGCGCAACAAAACGCTGCACAGCCAAGTTGTACTCAGCTATTTCTGTGGAAGTGCATCTAGTGGCTGTGAGAGTGACATAGAAACATAGAATGTGACGGCAGATAAGAACCATTCGGCCCATCTAGTCTGCCCAATTTTCGGAATACTTTCATTAGTCCCTGGCCTTATCCTAAGTCTAGGATAGCCTTATGCCTATCCCACGCATGCTTAAACTCCCTCACTGTGTTAACCTCTACCACTTCAGCTGGAAGGCTGTTCCATGCATCCACTACCCTCTCAGTAAAGTAATACTTCCTGAAATTATTTTTAAACCTTTGCCCCTCTAATTTAGGACTATGTCCTTGTGTTGAGATGGTTTTTCTTCTTTTATATATAGTCTCCTCCTTTACAGTGTTGATTCCCTTTATGTATTTAAATGTTTCTATCATATCCCCCCCGTCTTTCCTCCAAGCAATACATGTTAAATTCCTTTAACCTTTCCTGGTAAGTTTTATCCTGCAATCCATGAACCAGTTTAGTAGCCCTTCTCTGAACTCTCTCCAAAGTATCAATATTGTGGCGAAACCAACCTCGCAACTGGACATTGGAGAAGCCTGTGTGCCCGCCTCCTGACTGTTGACTATGGCCCCTGGGAGGTTTGGCCCTTTAAATACAGTGTTTGGGCATGTTCTATTTTATTATGCTGCTGGCCCTTTAAGAACCATCTGAGAACATACTGTGACTTTTGGGAACAATGCCCCTTTAAGACTTTGTCCCCAGTGTCCCCAACCTGTTAATATACTGTGTTCCTGGCTTTCTCCCACTTGGTTCAGTAAATGGGGCTTACTGAACCAGGTACCACACAGGCGGACCACCCAGAAGTGGAAGTGTGCAGGCAGTTTACCTCCCAGGCTGGGAGCCTGCTGTAGGTAAATTGTCGAACGCTGGGGCCCGCCATTCGACAAACGAACACGTGGCGGTGGCCATCTTTTATTCAGCTGAAGTTTTACCTTCTCCAGACTTCAATGCATTCAACAGTTCAAACGCCGTTTGACAGGTCATTCGACAGTTCATTCGACAGTTCGACAATTCGAATGGTTGTCGTTCGTCTGTTTGAACTGACTTTAACATGGGAAATAGACCGACCGCACAGCCTGATTCTCTGGAACTGTTTTGGGCATGAAAATGTGTTTGCGGTCGGTCAAACTTGACTTATATCTATCTCCCGAATGGCTGAAGTGATTTAAATGATTTTTGGGTATGTTTATATTTGAAATGTGCTGATTAATATTGGATGTATAGTTTTGGAGTTATGAAAGTTGGGTAAAAAGTATGTTTTAAACTGTACGGCTAATTGTGTTACCTCTCAGGCTAAGGGGAGGAGATGGGTGGGATGTAACCAGTGTGTGATTGGGTAATTTATAATTGTCTGTGGGCGTCTCCCTTGCATGGGAGAATTGCATAAAAGCAGAGTGTGTATCATTAAACCTCAGTTCTACTTCACCCTCAATTTGGAGTCCTGTCTCTTATTGGGGGAATATGCTACAAGGGATCGATATGCTCTGCATATTCCCTTGCTATAATCACTACTAAGCTCTTTTAAGAGCTTGTTCCTGCTTCGCTCTAAAGGAAGAGAGGTTCGGCCTGTGGTGGTTTTGGTGTCGGCTAGAGTGCTTGGAATCCTCAAGAAGCACTAGGAGCATCCATCAACGGAGGTACCCAGTCAGGGTGCCAGGTGATCCGTTACAAATATACTTCTGAAAATACGGTCTCCAGTACTGCATACTGACAGGCATTTAACATTGCCGTTCTTGGACAGACAGGGACATAGCACCTAGACTCTAGAGAACTTCATTAAGATAAAGTGGTCTGGCTGCCTATAGTGTCTTTTTTTTAAGTATATGCCTGTTTCATAGGCATTGAACTGAAAATTATAGTGGGCCTAATTATGAAATTTGAATTTGCTTTTCTGATCTCTTGTGACCTCTGTCTACTGCATTTTTAAGCATGAAAACAAATAAAAGCTGTTTAAAACACTGACAAATCTGCTGGGAGAGCCAGCGATACAAGAGTTTACTGGCTGATCTATACAGGACACATGGAAACAATTCTATAGATCTTGGGTTGCAAAAGGCCTGTGCAAATATTTGTGCACTCAAGCACCTAAGATGTATATCCATCGCTGTAAATGACAATATTGCAGCTGGTTGTTGGGTTATTGAAGTGTGAGTTAAAGGAACAATTTGGGCACCATAACAACTTCATATATTTCTGAAATTCTTCATAACGAAAAGCTGAGGTGGCATTGTGCAGGGTTTGGAGCTGATTAGCATTAAGCAGTCATCAGACACTCTAAACCAGTCCGTGGCTCCTCATTCATAAAAATGGCTTCAAAAAGGTATGTACCAGTGCCACGGACCTCCTGGATCCATACCAACTTCATTTTGATGAAGTTGTTATGGTGCACAGTGTTTCTTTAATGTGGGAACATGAACATCTGTGTATTTTTTTAAGTATGTGTCATTTATCTATATATTATAGAACATGTTCAATCATGCCCGTTTTCTCACCCATGACTGCTCTGGGACCAGGTGTCAGCTTTAAATATAGAAATTTATTTAACCATCGACACAAGCTAATGTTTTGAAGCAAATTATGCAAATTAGTTGGGGCATAACATTACTCCACTGACTAGTAAACAAATGCTATTTTAGTAAGTACTCATATTTTTGCAAAATATTACACTTTACTGGAATCAGGCTTCGGAAGCTTAAGAATAAGCCATATAAGTGCCTAAAGGGTTAATCCAGCCTATATGACCACTGCTGATTTTAAAGGTAATTATGGAGCAAGGAATCTAAATGTGCAGTGTTTTAGCTAGAAACTCTGTTCCAGGCGGCCTAAAGATAACTCTGTGCAAAAATGATGCCTGTCATCAACATATTCTGCGTGCTGGTGACATGACAGGCGCACAGTTGGATTTGCCGGCAAATGCGCTAACCTTACCCAAACCCCCATTAAAACACGGACACAGGTTATACTGTTGGAAATAATTAGTCCACAGCTTTATTAAATTATTAATAAAATAATTAAGGAATAACAAATGGGGTCATTGCCAACAAATCTTATTAAAGTTAACATCCTCCCATATACATAACATACCCCTAGCAATGACCCTACAATAATAGCAATAGATAACAATCTAAATAAAATGTTAATGCAGAAACTGGCCGCCCAATATGACCACATTTCCACCAGGTTAAATTGTAGGGTTGTACCGAGACACCGCTACCCACCATATCGATTGTAGGGTTGTACCAAGACACCGCTAGCCACCATATCCATTGTAGGGGTGTACCAAGACACTGCTACCCACCAGTTCCAGTGTAGGGTGTACCAAGACACCCACGTGCAACACTGCCCAATCCACACTAAACCTCAGGATGCCCACTTTCTCCTCCATCTACGCTCCGATTTAACCAGGCCATTCCTCGCCAAAGCTCAGGACTTGACACCTAATGCTCCTGAGCGACCCCCACCACACCGGAATAAGGCCTTTTGAATGCCTTACCAGTAAGCCACCCGGGATGTCCGGGCGAAGCTCCATGTAGCATGATGCGCTTGACGCCAGGCGTACCCCTGACCCCGGCAGGGAATATAGCTTTACCAAACTTCCTTTACCAGACACATTCGTTCTTGTACAACCCAACCGAATCGTTAACTTAACCGACTGAGGTTCGACAACCGAGTGTAGAACCCCCCAACACCCGCCCGAAAGGCACTCACCAGCTCCCCAATCCGAATTGCCCCAAGTCCCAGAGAAGGCCACCGCAAACAAACTCACCACAAAAGTAGAGTAACACACCACCAGGCGTTGCGTTACCCAAGGAAACCAGCCACCTGGCACCGACATATTTCATACCTCTCCGTAAGACCCGCAATGCCTGACGGACATGACAACGTTCCGTCACTTCCTCCCAATCGGTCAGTTTGAACCCTAACACCAATGCCGCCATGCTCCTGTCCATTGCCAATGGAGCTAACGCTGAACGCACAAGCGGCTTAGGAACCACAGCAAGGTATCCCTTCGCCCCTCCATTGACTGGGACACCTCAGTGAAACCAACCGCCTCGTCCCACATATCCCAAACCTTCACATAGGCAGTCCCCGTGCCCGGTGCCATAGGATTCCGTATCGATCCTCCAAGCATGGCATCTCGAGCTGCCACATATCCTCCAGACCGGCCTGTCCCTCCTCCTGCGCCCCCTGGGGCCGCCATTCGCAGCTTGACCCCTTGTGCGCGAGCCATGTAACCAGCCCCTACCTTCCGCCAACCAGGCACGTGGCGTGCCTGCTCCCGATATTAAATGACCTGCACAGTGATACGAATCGCCACCATTGGCGGACCCGGCTGGATGGTAAACCGCCTAAACCCCGCCGTATTGTCCGTGAATTACAACTTTTCGTTCCTTAATCCTTCACCTTTTAGAGCCACAGCCACTCCCAATGTAAATAACTCAAAAGATGCCAACTTCGAATAAGAGGACTTACCTTTCATGCCTCCTGCCACCACCCCACGCACCAACTGCCTTCCAGGTATGCCCCGGAATCTATGTTCCCAGAGGCATCTGTGAACAACTCGATACCACCCACAAAGGCTCCACAAGTAGCCTTCGCCATGAAATGGCTACAGACCCATTCCTCGCGACTAACCCGACATGCGATCTTGAAACTGCCTTATGAACAACTGCGATTTCTCAGCGTGACCTTCTTGGACCTGCGAACCTTCACCCTGAACTCCCGAAGTGCAGTCAACTGATCCCCAGGCAATCAACACTCTCCTACCACCGAAACAATTTCCAGCCCAAGCAAAGACGTGCGGTAGGATTCCCGGGACCGTAAGGTATGTCCACAACGGCCCGGCCCAGCCGAGCCCACACAGCAAGCTATCTTACAGATAATGTATTAAGGAACCCCTTCCTGATTCTTTTTTCACCACCCACTCCCAGACGGAACCAACTTCCCGAAGTAGGAACATGAAATGGAACTGCCCCTTGGCAAGCAGAGGTTACCAATAGGCACCTGCAAACATGCAACCCAAAAGATGGAAGGGTCGCCAATAATTGAACGCGTCCCGCTCCCCTGAACCAACTCGATGGCAAGGCCGAATGATGCCAAAGATACAGAACAGGTCCGCGTTGATGTTGTCATTTACCAATGCCCCTTTCGGGTGCGATAAGTTTTGTATCAGACGGAATTTGCCTGCCCCTTTCTAGGGGACCACCCCCCATGGAGACACCCACAGATCCGCTAATGGCGGGGATGTAACGGACCCGGCATCCCCCCAATTGGGCTTCCTCGCGTGACCACTCGCGAACCAATCCAAGATGTTCCCCCACATACTTGATATTCGCCCACCACTTTTCCTGTGCCCTCGACTTTGAATGGAATAGCGAAAACCCCCTCAACAATCCCAGCCATAAAACTAGCGCCTTCATGGGAGGCTTACTGCCTTAGCCATGGCAGCAACGCACTGATCGTCACTAGTGTTGCTCCGAGCCGCAAACGCGGGGCTGAAGCCCCGGCGAGTACCCCTCCTGCCTTAGGTTTTCCTTTCTTGACGCGTCAGTTGACACCGTGACTCCCACCACCTCCGGAACACCCGTATCCAAGCCTACCCAACGGTCCCCATAAAGGTTGAATTGACCTTTCTTCTGTCCGGCCAGCACCGCACCTCCTGGGGGCGCGCCGGCAGCCCCCGGTAAGAGCGCATTTCCTGCACCATCATCTGGAATCGGGCACCTTACCCCGATTACGCCTACTAGGATACAAAAGCCCTAAGCCAATTCCCAAAGTCTTCAGTATCTTCCGATACTTCCGCCTTTTCCCTCCTCTTCTTTCCGGCCTCCTTTCTATCATCCCTGTTTAACCCCTTAAGGACCAAACTTCTGGAATAAAAAGGAATCATGACATGTCACACATGTCATGTGTCCTTAAGGGGTTAAATAAAGAAACTCCTCGAGCGGAAGACAGGAAATTTTTTTACAAATCCCCTTAATCAAATCTTATCCTGCCCATTGGGGACGACAACCACTTTTACACTGCTGGCCCCTTGCATCTTTCCCCTCGTCCCTCAGCTATGCCACCAGGGGCAGACTCACCAGGACGCCTCTTGCTGCTCTGCCTGCCCAGCAGCCACCATGTCATGCTGGATTCCGCTGTCCTTTGTGCTTTCCCGCCCCCCGCCTTATGGCAGGGGGCGCTCTTCCTGTGCGGCCTCATCATGGCCTGCCACCTTGCCTGACCAGCGCCACGTCGAACAGACAGTGCCAGCCGCCCTCCAACTCCCACCTCGTTTTCAGCTGTCCCCTTGCCGCCTCCTGACAGGCTCTTGGGACGCCGAACTAACGATGTCACTCCCGGGCTGCCGCTGGGGCAGCATTGATCTCCTTACCTGCCTCCGTTCCTTCGCCACGTTCCTTCGCCAGCTGCTCCTGCAGCCACCAGCCACGATTTCTGCCACAACCTTTGTGTCCAGGATGGTGGTTTGCTTGGAGTTTTGTCTGAGGCTGATGGGAGTGAGCATGCAGCAGCAGCTGCTCACTCCAGCCTCTCCTGTACCTCCTTGCTGCCTCCTTCCTCAATACTGCTCTTTTCTTTTATGCTGCCTCCATGCTGTTGCCTTCTTCCTCCAGGGCAGGCAGCTTTCACAACTGACAGGTAAGCTTAGGTTCAGTTAAAATGGCCACTTCATATAATGGCTGGTATAAATACTCCCCTTATGGCTCCACCCTATCCAGCATGCTAGCTGTCACTAAATTCCTGTGGCTGCTATGCCTACCTCCTGGCTCTGTCAAGGCCTATTCCTCTTAGCTGCGCTGATCCATGGACTACAGATGCAGCTGCTACCCTTCAAGGCAGAGCTAGGAGCTGCAGGGGACCCTGAGTGCACCCTGAGTCAATGGTCCAATTAAATGCATTTGATTGGACCTCGGAGAGGGAAGATGTGATTTGGCGTCTGAGAGTTTGCCCTGTGCTTTATTCAAGGAAAGTTTTAAAATATTTTACAGGGTTTTGGCCTTAGAAAAGGGCTATATTAACCTGTTAAAGTTAACCTGTCATCCTAAAGTTGTCACTCTAAACACTTGTACTAGGGCCCTCTCTACAGTAGTTCCACCACTGATGTTATATGTTATGTTATAGGTAAAATAAGAGGTATGATAGTGGCAAATAGCTCCTGCTACAGGAGATTAATGCCTCCTTTAGTGACAAATATCTCGGAAAAAGGGGCTGTGAAGAGACAGACATGTTTCTCTCCAGCATCCTTCTCCCATGACGTCAATAAAGGAAAAGAGACTGAATCAATAAATCATGTTTTCATATTCTATATTATGTGTACATATTGTCTGTGTAGCTGTATGAGTGTGTGTTTCCAGTGGCGGCTTGGCTTGCCCTGTATGCTGTCAGGTGCGAGTCTCCACCAGTCAGTCTGCAAGGGAGGAGAGTCTCTCAGGTTTCTCAGGTCTGCAGCTCCGCAGTGTACAGAGCTGCAGACCATGTGCTCAAGAGCTCTGGCCAATCAGAGCACATGCACTCTGCATCCACTATACACATTCTACATACACACACTATACACACACCACAATCAGTACAATCCTGTGGGCGGACTCAAGGGCGGGGCTGTGGGCGGACTCGGGGGCAGGCCTGTGGGTGGACTCTGAGGCAGGCCCCTGGGGGTCCCAGACCTTAAGCTATGTCAGGGGCCCCACAATTTCTGATGGCAGCCCTGAACAAAATGCACAAAAGCCACAGGAAAACCCCCATACACACAACACACTGCAAGCAGCTACCCCACACACATACGGTCCCTGACACAAACATACACATTCTCACAGAGACACACATTCACACACAAGGGTACTCACACATTCTCAGGCACATACACAGTTAAACAGTGCCAGACACACTCAGAAATACACACAGCCAGATACATATTATATCTGTCAATGTGTATCTGTTTGTCATTTGTCAATGTGGGTGTCTCTGTGTATCAGTGTGTTTTGTGCACGTGTGTGTGTATGCATGTGCGTGTTTCAGAGTGTGTATATGTGTGCATATTTTAGTGTGTTTGTGTCTGTGACTGTAATTTGAGGGTGGTATGGAATTGTTACCGGAGGAATAACAGGAACAAACCGCAGAAGCCACACATAGAGATATGGACACAAGTCTTTAGGAAGTAACAGGTCTTTTATTTACACACCGATCGGGTCTCAGATGAACTCCTGTTCCAAAAATATCTGAGAGACTGAAAGCATGGTTCTGAGGCTTTTTGTTAGCAGCATATCCCCTCCCATACAGTATAACCCCTCCTATATTCCTCAGACCAATCCGCACACAGGATATTCAGGATCACCTTATATGGGCAGACCACATGGCATTTACAGACAAAGGAATGTACTATCCACTTCCGCACATGCTCAGTATACTGATGACTCATCCAACTGTTTGTAATCAGATACTAATTAGCATATGCCATGTGGAGATTTCGGCCTACTAAATTTTGACTATGCTGGAATCCCATCACAGTATGGGCAATGCAAAGGTAAAGTGGAAATATATATAATATACAAACATACAATACATGGGGAAACACATATATATTATATAGGATAATATATATATGAAAGGATTATAGAATATGTGGGGATAATGTCTATAACACTGTTTATTTGTAACTTTATTATTTGGTAAATTATTTTTAAAAGCTTTTTTGCTCTAACAAAATGTTCTTATTTGTTTCCAATATCCCCTTCACACAAGCACTTATGTATACACGAATGCCAGGCTATGCAACCATACCCCACAATTGTGTATAAACAATTGCAAATTAATTTTGTTTGCAAATTATGCTACTACTACAGCCAGAGATGTCGCAATGCAGCAGTACAGGTAGCCGCGACACTGCAAGCTTCTGAACAATGAATACAGAGACTAACTCTCTGTATCCAGCGCTGCAAGCCTGCCTTTAATATAGCGACTGCTCCTTATACACATAATGCAACCCCTTTTTTTATTTTACTATGGGTGTTAATGTGGTTTGAGTTTCGCAAAAGGCCTCACAAAGTCTAGAGCCACCTCTGTGTGTATCCGCGTGTTAATATCCACTACATGTATATGTGTGTTAGATTCCGCAGCAGGTGCAATGGCAGGGAAGTTAGGTCGCAATCTCTGGTATTCTAGCTTTTTTAATATAATTAAATCAAAATCTATGTTTTTAAAAATCCTGTATTATAAAAAAAAAAATGCAAAACTGTGAAACATGTATTTGAGAGACATAAACAAACCTCTCATGGAGTCATGGGTTATAATGTCTGAAAAACCCTGTAATGGAATTCTGTATAGACATAGTGGAAAAAGGACTCAACCCACAAGCAGTGTAACATTTTGTAAATAACACCTTAGGTGAACAACAGTCAACATTTGAAGACACCCTTTACTGTAATTCCCACTATATTTACCTGCTGTAATATTGGTGCATATCACCAAAAGTCCCCTTTTACTGCGTTCTTTAGCATGCATTGTGCTGCGTGCACATTTTCCTTCACTATTCTTAGACACCCATTCTGTCATATAATTAACTACTAATATATTTCTCGTGACCTGAAATAGTTACTGGAAATAGTTTCCTTTTTCTTTTCTTATGTTATAAAGACTAAATGCATTTTATTTCAAGCAAATCTGGTAATCGTCTTCCTCTTTTTATCACCTTGATTTTATGTAGATTTCCTGTTTTCTTGATTACTTTTGTTATAATGCTAATAAGAAAAGAGAGACGGTGAAAAAATGGTGTAACAGGAAGGCTATGAGTGTAATAAATAATTGTAAAGGAAAAAAAATTCACAAAAAAAATAATAAAAGTAAGATATGCAAGACTAGATTTATCTAGGTAGAAAGAAAAAGAACAAATAAAAATGACTGATATAGGGGTCGTTGGCTGTCTTGGAGAATGGTTGTGTAGGCACAGAGCCATGACTCCATCACCTAGCCAGAAGCAGCTTTAAAAAGCACAACTGACGTTTTTGTTTGTGAAATACATACCTGAGCACCTCCGCACCCACGTAAGCACCTCCCATAAAAAAGCCAACAAAGCACAGGGTGGTTGCTGCAACTTACGGTGGTTGCTGCTAGGCCTCAGTCCCACATGATAGCACCACAAGATGTCCACATGACACAACAATATAGAGGATGTGTGTAAAATGTACTTTGGATTGGTGATTGATATAGAATGGACGGTGTTAATGTTGAATCTTCTTAATTTCTTCTTATCTTCAGTTGATTGATATATATACGTCTTTTGTATATATATTCTTGGGCCAAATGCTCGCCACAATAATATATGTCTATATTATTGAAAAGTAGTAATACGCAATCTGACTTACGGTTTCTTCAGGTTTATTCTTTGTTACGGATACATAATAAAACATAATAAATGATGTTACAGGATAATGTACATTCAACAGCAGATGGTAATTGCTGGACTTCTGATGGGAGAGTTACATCGTTGTACAGAGCCAAGCCAAGACAGGACTGAGAGACCTCGTGTCCCTCTGTTACTATATAGAAGTGCTAATACTCACGTCAGCATATAACTCTAGCCATATAAGGACAAAACCCCCGAATCCACATTCCAGAGCTCTCGGACAAAGAAAGCCTTGTGACTTATTGATGCCATCTGTTACTTATGTCAATCCACACATCCATATATATAATCAATAGAAACATAGAATATGCAATATTCTACAATGTGTCATCAGACTCCTCATTTCCCTGCACAGATGACACAGCTGATATCCTGCAACAAATTGAACATCGGAGGAGGTAAAGGCCGAGATACAGGCTCGCACAGCTAAGCTAGAGAACAGGGTACAGTTGGTTCACAGTGAGGTGATTAAACACACCAACGACCTCTGCTTACGAATAACTCAACTATAAATATCAATTGAAGAGCTGGCAAACTGGTCTCCTCATAATAAATTGTGGATACATGGGTGCCAGAGTGCATGGTAGAGGGTCTGCTCACTACCAATGTTCTCAAAAATTTTCAACGTATGCTCCCTCATATACCCACTGAAAAGTGGCCAATATACAGAGCCCAAGGTGCTCTGAGAGCACCACGGAAGATGGGAGAGCAGCCTAGAATCATCATTGTTCAGTTCCATCACCAGACTACTAAAGAAGCAATACTTTGCAAATGCAGGGGCACAGAAGCCTCATATCAAGCGAATTACTCCTTCTTAAACTCCTGACTTTTAAGAGTAGAAAGACCCCTATCCGTAAACCCTTCGGGAATCCAGAGTGGTTCTTCCGATGCCTGGATATCACTCCACAGGCAGGAATATTGGCAATCCCTCATTGCACACCACAAGTCTCCCAACTACCAAGTGAGTGGATTACTGTGGAGAAATTTTAAGTACAGGGAGTCGTTCCCTGGTATTGTATGAGTTGAGAGCCTATGTCTGAGCTTCAACTACCATTATCTCACCCCAGGGGAGATCAGGTCAGGACCCAGTGTTTGCAGAAACCATTTGGACTACTGACATGCTGCCTGTGACCATTTGCCGGCTACACAGCTGGGTTTCAGAGTTCCACAGTCTCCCACACTTTTACTTTCCAAGCAGACCAGAAGACCATCGGGAGGAAGAGCCCTCTATCCAACCACTAGACTCTTGACACACCCTATACACACATGTTTCCAAATGTGAGCTTACAAGTTATGTTTCAGTCTTATTTGTTCTATGCAATTATCTTATACAATTATATATTAGCCTAATGGGTAGGAGAGTTGCCCACCCCATTTATGACAGTTGACACTTTCAATTGCTTTGTGGTTCTAGATGCACCATTGTAATGCTGACCCAGAACAGAAGTTGAGAAAGTTTGGGGCAGAAACAAGGCTCTACAGGGCCACCTCCCAACAGGTTTTGCTCATAATGTTAAACTAAAATATAAACTACCCCAAATTATTTGAAAAAAACAGAGACTTAAAAAACAAACAAAAACAAACAAACAAAAAAACAAGATAGTATAAAGGGATGACAAGGGTGGTGGCTGGGGGGAAGGGTACAGTTTTTCTGTCCACTCTATTTGCAACTCAGTTATTCATTGTTTTGTAAAATTGGTAAAATGTTGCCGGAGCTTCGTCTTCCCTCTACATGGACTCTAGGGACTCGGGGTTAAGCCCCCTTCAACCTGCCAAATTATGAGACCAGGTGCTAGTTATTGTAAAGAAACTCCATTCCCCTCTCAAGCACAATCTGCTATTCCATGATCTTAATGATGCAGGGCTTACATAGTCTTCCTGCAAGAGACACGCCTACCTCGCACGCTTCTGCTCACTCTGAATGACCATAACTATGAGAGACTTTATGCCCCTAAGGCTATTTTTACACATAATGGGGGTAGCCATTTTTTTACACAAAAAATTACCTTTGCAGATTTATGTTGTGCAAATAAATGAAGAATGACATTGTACTAGTCACAGGAGCAATCAGCCTAACTACTTTACACCTACTCAATATATATGCCCCAGATGCAGAGTTTTGTGAATAAGTTGCTGGGATGGCTTGGCTGTTAGTGACAGAGAACGTGGTGCTGGGGGGGACTGCTACGCCACTCCTTGCTCAGTAGCAGAAAGAAGCTCCAGACCGGGCCTGGTGAGAAAGGTAAGTGTTTAACTCCTTCCTCCAACTACAGCCCGGCGGGAGGGGGGCCATGAGGGTGGGGGCACCCTCAGAGCACTATAGTGCCAGGAAAATGAGTTTGTTTTCCGGGCACTATAGTGGTCCTTTAATTACAATGTTAGGGGCTCTAATGTATGTGTCTATGTATAGGGGCTGTAGTTTGTGCGTACAGTGTAATATATGTTTGTGTAGGGTCTGTTGTTTCTGTATGTATAGGTAAGGTTACTAGATCCAGCATGTTTTGAGGGACACATATAATTTTGTCATATTTATGAAAACGCATAAAAATGGTTGCCCTGCAGTATGTATAATGCATATTCTGCAGGATTCTTTGTTGTCTAATTACTTCATCTTATACACCTTCTTCTGAATTCTACCTACTACAGGGCAACCCTTTTCATGTGCTGCCCATAAATATGTATACGTGATATGTGTTCCTAAAACACGGTTGATTTGGTAACCCTATGTATAGGGGCTGTAGTGTGTGTGTGTGTCTAAGGGCTGTAGAGAGTGTTTGTGTGCCTAGAGAGTGTAGAATATGTATTTGTCTAAAGGTTGTAGCTTGTGTCTGGAAGGTGTGTGTGCATCTATGGGCTGTAGTGTGCATTTACTTGTATCTAATGTGCATGTATATAGGCTGTAGTGTGTGTTTATAATATGAAAGGCTTTAGTGTATATACGAGGATACAGTTTGTTTGGATAGGGGCTGTTTTGTGTGTGTGTGTGTCTGTGTGTAGGAGGCTTTAGTGTGTATGTACAGAAGTTGTTGTGTGTGTGGGGGCAGAGGGGTCAGGGTGGAAAGGGGAAGAACATTTTAATATTAACTAAAATGAAAATAAATCAAAATGTAAAAAGAAAAAAAGAAATATTATTTTATTACCCCCTCCCTTTTGTTTCTTCTGTTACCTGTGTCTAAGTGAAGGGGGACATCCTGGTGATCCAGTGGACTGGAAGAACCCTGCGTCTGGTGGCACATTGCTTCACACAAGCTCCAGCATTAGTGAGGGCGTTGCCATGCTAACTCTCTCAGTGACTGCAGCTTGTGAGAATATACCCCTTGGCCACCAGCCGGAGATGAGATCTAATCTCTGAGCTCCCCATCAGCCCATAAAGGGACTTAAGTAACTAAGTGTCAGCCCTGCATGGGCCAGCCAGGGAGATCCTTCGATCTCTCTGGTTGGTCTGGGCCCTTGGTCATTATGACACTGAGCATTTGCTCCGTTTGCTTAATTGCCAGTCCAAGCCTTCTTACAGGGTTATTTACTAAACTGAGAATTCAAAGTGAACTTAAAGTGAATTTCAAATTTAAGGTCACAGTAGCCATACTGAATGCATGTTTCCAGTTCGTTTTTTTTTACCTTTGAATTTAAATTTGAATTCTCAATTTAGTAAATAACTGTCAATGTGTGAATAAAATCAATAAATAGTAGATGTCCCCTAACCATTAATCAGCTTTTTTCCCTTAGTCATTTTTTTTGGACGCCATGGACAGAATTACGAATTACAAAACAAACAAAATGGTTAATTTAATGGCTGTTTCGTTTGCTTTCTGATTCGTATGTATGTATTATTCCATATTTACTTGGATATAATAATGTGAATTAGTACCTTTATGGATTTATGTTTGTTTTCTCAGTTTCCACAGTTAAGATTATTTCTTGGGATTTCTCCTCCTTGCTGGGTTGTTTTGAACGGCAGTTTTCTCCAAAAACTACATTATTGCCCACAAAGGTGTAGCAGAACTGAAACCAGTTGTATAATTTATCTTAGTTGCAGTTAGCATTTATCTCTCTCCGTTCTTGCTAGATATATGAGTTTAAATTTTTCGTTCTGATTTTATGTTTAATTTTGTTCTTTACATTTTAGTTTCCTGCTCTTATTGCACCACACATTTCCATCAAGTATGCTTCAGAATTCAAGAGAATCAAAGTGAATATCTGATATCATGTGCTCAGGTTAAGTATCTGTAGGATGTGGTCATTCTCTCACCAGACCTTTGAGTAAACAAATTTGGGGAATTGCATGAAAAAGCTGTAATTTCTGTGTCAATAGGCTAAATATATGCATGTATAAAAACATGCAAAACTTGGAGTATATACACAAGTCAAAAAGTATACTCCTCTCAGAATAACATGTTCTAAATGACTTGGTATACACGATTACTGCTACTGGTCTCTGGAGCTTCAATCAGTTTGCAGATTCTAGACTCACTGGTTTGGTTTCCATGTTGTCCTGGTCTTTCTTTAGGACATGCTTGTGGTGCAGCTCAAGGAGCCTTGGGAGTGCCAAATCCAGCTATGAGTCTGTGGATTGCGGTGCAAGAAGCTCCCTGAACGTCTTTCTTTTCACGTTTTTTTGTTAGCACTGTATTGGTTTGCAAATTAATGCAATTATACTCCCATCCCTCTACTCCACAAGAGCACATGAGCAGCCAAAAGTAGCTTCATTCATGAAAAAAACCCTAAGATAACTTTCAAGTTTATATAAGCCTCCATTAGTCCCAGTGAGGATTTTATTTTCTCATGAAAAATGAGTTTCTTCTCCTTGGATAATACTGAAGAATACTTGATTGAGCAATGGATTGCGTGATTCTCTTAAGTGTTTTAATTAAAAAAAGGTTTGTTTTTTTCTAATAATTAATAATAGTAACTGATATGATATATTGCCTGTTACAGAATACAGCTGATAACAGTTTATAATCTTAATACCGTGTCATGAGACCTTTCTTAATCTGCCATGATTCACTAGTTCACATTATATACTTCCCTTACTCAAATATTTACTGATTGGCTGAATATACTGAGGCTATCGTTTTATTTTGTGACTGATTTACTGATTTTAACTCCTTTTCAACCCAGCACTTTTTAATAAGAAAATAATATTTATTTGAAACACAGAATGTACAGAGAACACTTGGGACAAAAAGCTAAATGACGTATAATTACATGTATACATTTCTGTTTAGATACCTGCGAAACCGTCAACAATTCTTTTCTTTATTTTTTTCTTCTTTCTTTCACTCTTTCTTACTTTCTTTCATTCTTTCCTTTCTTTCTTTCTTTCTTTCCCTTCTTTCCTTTCTTTCCCTTTTTTTATTTCCTTTCTTTCTTTCTTTCCTTTCCTTACCTTACCTTTTTTTCCTTTCTTTCTTCATGCCATCTGCCTGCCATCCAAATATGAACATAAATAATATTGTAAATACAGGAGTGTAACTTACACACTAGATATACATGTCATGTCCTGTTACATTCTGCAGATATTTCTGGTCATGGCTTCTGGTATCCAGTACTCTTTTCACAATTCTTGTTTAGTTTTTCTGGTTTTCTATTCTATGTTTGGTTTTCTTGATGGGGGATTTTCTGGGTTCATTCCTTTATTCCGTTCCTGGAATTCCCAGTCTCCAGGATTCCTTTATATGTTTGTTTTTTGTTGCAACACCAGTTCCTTTGCCATTTATCCTTTTTGTTTCAGTGT
The DNA here is from genome assembly GCA_933207985.1 of Pelobates cultripes. Taxonomy (NCBI): domain Eukaryota; kingdom Metazoa; phylum Chordata; class Amphibia; order Anura; family Pelobatidae; genus Pelobates; species Pelobates cultripes. The sequence continues at coordinate 67,300,534 of OW240913.1, read as the reverse complement.
GTTCCTGCTAGCAGTGGTATCATTCCTCTGCTCCTTTCCTTGCAGGTAAGTACTGTGTGTGTTTTATTGTTGTACTTTTAGTCATGCATATCTAGGCAGTTAGGACCCATCGTAATTGGAGTACTTTGGCACAGTGGTGGGCTGCATATATTTTGGCCATTTATGTATGTCTAAATTTCCAATGTTTATTACATATATAGTACTTGGTTATTTCTCCTCTTGTTTTACCTCGTATTTCTTGTCTTGTTTTATTTTGTCCTGTATTCCCAGTTCATGTACAGTCCTGTCCTGTTCTTCTTTCCTTCATGTTTTGTGTACATGTTCTGCTTTCTGTCCTGCTCTGGTTCTGGGTTCTTCTAGTCTTGTCTTGTTATCTTGTTTGGTGCCTATTCTAGTCTTGCCTTGTTTCTAGTACTGGACACATATCTGCATAATATCAAGCTCCTAGGATCCGCAGAAGCTGCATCAGGGCCCTGGTATGTGGCCACACAACCCTTGGTGCTGCACCAGACCCTGATTGTTCATTCCCACACTGTAACTCCTACCATCTTCAGACATACAGGGCTTCCCGTTCTCTTGACCGCCACATGTGACAATACAATGGGCAGAGGTTGGGACACAGATGCTTCAAAATTATTTGACCCCAAAGTGAGGTATGGTATCCACAGACCGCAGCCAATTAGCACCCAAACCACTACACAGCATGTTGTGGTTATGGAGCTTATATGGCCCCTTTAAGAATAGGATGTCATGCCTTACTGGTGTCTATGCAGGTATTTTTGCTAAAATATTTTTGTTGTTGTTGGTTCAATAAAGTTAAGATAGATACATTCATATATAGATTGATTTGAAGCTTGATGTGCTGTTGGTATATCATTTTCTCTTTTTTATTACATGTAATTTAAATATTTCTTAGCTGGAACATTAGTTGCTTCTATCAAATATTGCCTTAATCTGAGTACGCTGATTTACGATCTTCAGCAATCTGTACCAATGTGAGTCACTTTGTTACAAGAAAATATATTTTTGATTGTACAAGCTAATTCTCTGTATCGAAGGCCGTACACTAATGGAGTGAGGGCTCGCGGCATCATCATTACCATGCTGTTGTTAAAAGCCGACATCCACATTCTTGCATCTATTCCAATCACATTGTTTTTAAACATCATGATTTCCGCAGACAGAACACAAGCAGGTACAATGTATAAGCAGAGGAGGACAGAGTGCATCATTAATGTAAGTTTGGCTCGAGAAAATCGATTCACCCAAATTCCTGACTGTTTGGTAATGTTGTATAGCTTTATGTAAAAATAGATGATCATGATAGAACAAAGAAACAAAAAAAATAACGAAAGGGCACAAACTACAGTGACTAAATAGTTTTTCTTCTCGTCATTTCCATAATATAACATGAGACACATATCTTGTCTTTCTAATGGGTTCCCATCAAATGTCTGACTTAGTAAAAATATAGCTAAGGGGAAAAGGGATGAAAAAATCCAAATTCCCAATAACACCTTCTTTATTCTTGACAGAGACAGAAGTGCGTGGTAATGCAGAGGAAAACAAATAGCGATGTACGTGTCGATCACCATCGTTGTAACAGTCAAAACGCAGCTAGTGTAGGCAGCAAACGTAAAGACAATCAGCGTGAAGCATATGATCCGGTGCATATACCAACCAATGGTGTTGCACGTAGAAATGACGGTATTAAATAAGAGAAAGATGAGATCAGAGATCATCACGTTTGCCAGAAGTTGATACCTTGTCTCTTTCCTCAACTTGCTATTCATTAGAATGATAAACAGAATTAGTGGATTCATTAACAAGGTGACAATGCTGCAGAATGCTGAAGGAATCATAAAAATCCAAAGTTCCAAGTTAGGTCGAGGGGTGCAGTCTATGTTTTCATCTGATGTGTCATTACATGAAGATATAGGAAATGTGGAATTTGACAACAGATCAGTCAGGTTTGAGGTCCAGTTGATGTAGTCTATATCCATCTTTATTTACTTGATCAAAGTCCCATTCCTACATAAGTATATACCATGTAAGAAAGTCTCTGTCGGATTCTGGTACACGTAGCATTGTCAATCTTTGCCTGCACGAATGAAATTCTGTAGAGATAACAGAGATGTCAGTTATACCAGTAGTTTGATGATTTTTAAGATCATGTATTTCTTTTCACTAATGACTGAAACGCATTCAAATGTTTCTTTAAAAGAAAAGTTCTTGGTACCATAACCACTCAATCTCAATGAAATGGTTATGGTTATGTCATACATTCAAATATTATTCAACATGTCCAGGGGCTGGCCTGCTGCCTCTCCTCTCGTGCTCAGGATAATGCAGTAGTACTAGCTTGAGCATTGAGAGGGCAGCAGAGATATGCTAAACTAGTGTATAGTGGTTATAGTGCCAGGAGTGTTCCTTTGAAGGGACACTATTTCATATTGAAGTGATTATTGTGTCAGTTGTCCCCTGGTGTCCTTACATTCAGCATTCACCCACTTTTAATGTTTTAATGCTAAATAAGAGTCTCCGGCTACCCATCCCATCTGAGCTGCTTGGACTAATGCTAATCAGGAAGCATTAACCAACCAGTACTGGATGATTATGATTGGCTAAAAGTGTCAGCTGACCACTTTAAGCCTATCATAGCACCCATTATTGGGATGAATTGGTATGGCTAAAATGAAGTATGTAATCTATGCCTTAGCCATACCTCTAGTAGGTATTGGAAAATACATTGAAAATGGTTTAACACTAAATGGAGGAACAACTCCAGGAAACTCCAGGGATAAGAAGAAATGGTTATAGTGCCTACAGTGTCCCTTTGATCCATATCTCATATAAAAAGAAAAGGAGACACAAGGGGAAGAAAACTCCCCCAAAGGGGCAAAGGAATAGGACAGTCCCTTGCTAAATTCTGTGTATATAAAACATAACTTTTAATGATTGTTAGATGGGGGGGAGGGGGGTTGTTGACAGGTTAAGGAAATAATCAATCGTGTTTTCTGAGTGGGATATGTGCCCCAATAGTATAATCTCTTAAGTGGAGTCCCAACACAGTACTCGTGCCGTAGCTTAAAATAATTGCAGTGGTAGCAACCTACTGTGGGGCTCCCATCTACAGTTGTGATGGTCAGAGTTAAAAATAACCCTCATAGAGAGCCTCTAATAGTCAGTTAGAGAGCCCTATAGGGCTGTGGTCGCCAGACAATGCTACAAATCAAGGAGGGAAACTGATACGGTATCAAAGAACGTGGTCTGCTACTTAATAAATAAACAGTACTCCTCAGCTAGTGTACAGTCAGTGGTGAGATGATACAATGTATCCAATGCCTCTATCAGCATAGACTGCAGTGCCCATACAGACCCTATATAATTCGTAGTGAAACACCAGGTCAAAGGGGCACTACAAAGGGAAACTACCAGCTAAACTGTCCTGCTTGGCTATAGTCTGGGCACACAGTTGGAAACAAATTTAGAAACAGTGAGTGGTAAAAGTACATTTACGTGTCATTGAGTGCAGTATCCACTTTTGACAATACACTGATTTAAAAGGCTCCCTCCGAGGGAAAATAATATAGAGGAGGTGTCCCCCCTCTAATGGATCAGAGGTGGCAAATGCCCAAACAAGTCATAAATACCCCTGACCACCCATGACCCTCAGTAAAGTAGCAAAGCTGAGGTGGCTAAAACACAGACTCCTGTCTACCTAGCTGTCTAAAGCTGAAACAGCTGAAACACAGACACCTGTCTACCTAGCTGCCTGCTGCCTGACACGTGTTTCGGCACTACTGAATGCGCCTTCTTCTGAGGCTAAACAGTGGTCCTCGTATCCCAGAGGCTAATTTATAACCCAATTACACCAATGAGTGGAGGGGGCGTGTTCAGCCTGTTCTTGCCGAAACCGGACTCTGAACAGGCCACCCCCCCCCCATGTTGACGTGTCACCATATGATTGGTTGACACTATCTGTGTACGGACATGTATTTAACCATGTATATTCCGCTATCTCAGGGCTGATTACAGAGTCCTTTCGCTGGTGTGTCTGGCTGAAAGCCGAGGTCTACCTAATCATGTATAAATCCTGCTAAGCATAGTTGTCTGCCCCAGTTTTACCGAAGCTGATACACCTTAGTATTAAGGAATGTGAGATTAATCTTTTTGCATCCACATCCATGTGTATCACTGGTACCTGGGACAGCAGCCATGTATTACATGATCAGGTTCAGTCATTACTACTGATACTGAGCCCTGTGGATAGCTTACACCAGTATATGTAAAATTCCCGTATTATCAGTTTAATTCTGATATATCAATAGGTATATCTCACAGTAGTGTAAGGCTATAGTGGGCTTCAGTTGGTTAAACCCACTGGTACCATCTTAGAGATAGAGGAGGACATGGTTTTCTCTCAAATTATTAGAGGAACCAAATCAGTCCTCTAATAGCTTCTTTTGCCTAGACGATTAGACGCAAGGGTGCACCAGTTACAGGGAACCGGAATTGCTTCAATGTCTCATTGGTCGGGATAGCACTCATGTAGTTTAATTGACAATGTGCCTACTGCTGACAAGGTTTGAACCAGACTTTGCAACTCACTTCACTGACAAGATCTCTACAATCAGAGAAGAGATCTCTCATCTTTCTTCTTCCCCTTACAATACTTCCCCTAACTTCACTCCCTCTGCTGTTCTATGTTCATTCGAACCTGCTACATTGGAAGAGGTTTCTGCTCTGCTCCAGTCCTCCCGCCCCACCACCTGCTCCCTAGATCCAATTCCCTCGCATCTCATCCGTACTCTGTCTTCTTCTCTTTCTCCACCTCTCACTAAAATTCTCAATCTCTCTCTCTCCTCTGGTATATTTCCATTGCCCTTCAAACATGCAACTGTAACCCCAATTCTAAAGAAGCCCAATCTTGACCTTAACTCCCCATCCAACTATCGTCCTATCTCGCTACTGCCTCCAAGATCCTTGAAAAAATTGTGTATGCGAGATTGACAGACTTCCTCGAGTCCAACTCTCTGCTTGACCCGCTTCAGTCTGGTTTCCGCGCTAAGCACTCTGTGGAAACGGCACTGACCAAAGTATCCAATGATCTACTCGCTGCAAAATCTTGTGGTCACTACTCTATCCTAATTCTCCTTGACCTGTCTGCGGCTTTTGACACTTGATCATCAACAGCTTTTTCTCATCCTCCGCAATATCGGTCTACAAGATATTGCTCTCTCCTGGTGCTCCTCCTACCTCTCCCAGCGCTCTTTCAGTGTTTCTTTCTCTGGCTCTGCTTCTTCTCCCCAACTCCTCTCTGTTGGTTTCCCCCAAGGTTCAGTCCTTGGTCCCCTACTATTCTCCATCTATACTGCCTCCCTTGGTAAACTCATTAGCTCCTTTGGCTTCCAATATAATTTCTATGCAGATGACACGCAAATCTACCTGTCCTCTCCTGATCTCTCCCCGTCCCTCTTGACTAGTGTATCTGACTGCCTCTCTGCTGTTTCTAACTGGATGGCTGCCCACTTCCTTAAACTAAACTTGACCAAAACTGAAATTCTGGTCTTTGCTGTGTCTGTCTCCCTCCAAGTCAATGGTGCTACCATCAGCTCCACCACGCAGGCTCGCTGCCTAGGTGTTTTCTTTGACTCCAACCTCTCCTTCAAACCTCATGTTCAATCTATCGCCAAATCCTGTCATTTCCATCTAAAAAACATTGCGCGCATCCGTCCCTACTTAATGCCAGATGCGACTAAGGTGTTGGTCCATTCCACTGTCCTTTCTCTCCTTGACTACTGTAATCCGCTTCTCAGTGGTCTTACGTGCTCCCAACTAGCGCTGTTACAGTCCATAATGAATGCAGCGGCGAGGCTCATCTTCCTGTCTGCCCGCACCTCCCATGCCTCACCCTTCTGTCAGTCCCTACATTGGCTTCCTATAAAATATAGAGCTCAATTTAAAATTCTGGTTCTTGCTTTCAAATATCTACATAATGCTGCTCCTACCTATCTATCCTCCTTTATACACAAGTATGTCCTGTCTAGGCCCTTACGATCTGCTGAAGACTTACGTCTATCTTATGTCTGTACTCCCACCTCTGATTCTCGCCTTCAAGATTTCTCGAGGGCTGCACTGTTCCTGTGGAACTCGCTTCCCTCCTCTGTTAGATGCTCACCCAGTCTCCAGTCTCCAAAAAATCGTTAAAAACCCACTTCTTCATAAAAGCGTATCAATTAAACTGTTAATAGCTCCCGACTGATTCCTCTTCTGCAACTGTCACTAGTCTAATACTATCCTTACCTTTTTGTGTCATTTTACCCTACTCCCTCTAGCATGTAAGCTCATTGAGCAGGGCCCTCAACCCCTCTGTTCCTGTGTGTCCAACTTGTCTGGTTACAACTACATGTCTGTTCGTCCACCCATTGTAAAGCGCTGCGGAATTTGACGGCGCTCTATAAATATCATAATAATAATAATAATAACCACTGATGTGGAAAGCTAATGAAAGTGATGAGTAAAGAAAATATCTACAAAAATTATATGTACATATACTTGAGTGAAATTGCATTAACTGGAATGCAATTCTCCTTGGTAGCTTTACTTATCAATAAAGGGAGTAAAGGTAAAGCCCTCATTTAAACCATTGGGGGCCAAAGTTTTGAACCTGTGTATCCACAGGTTTGAACCTGTGTAGCATTCTCTTTTAAGGAGGGTGAGATCTAGATCTCCTCCTCTGCGACCCAACAGCACCTTCTCAATCCCCGCAAACTTTACACCTCCATGGTCCCTGTGATGATGACTCCTTATATGTCTTGCCACTGGGCTATCCCTGAGGTTTCTAACGGAGTGTATGTTCCCCACATATCTAAAATGAAGTAATATCTTTTAAACCCTCAGATGGTGGGAGGGACACTTAGGTAGCAAGGTGCTATAGCATTAGGAATACACGTCTGCTATTGTTTTTGTTTAAGTATCGCAAGATGCCTTGATGCTACATCAGTTTTTACACCATGAAAACTAGCTCAGAATCATGGGAGCCGAAATCCATCAACAGCAGGAGAGACGCATAAATCCGTGTCTGTAAAACAGCTGGACAAACCAATACAGAAACATACAGGCTTATTTACTAATTTACCTACCTCCACTTGAAAAAGCCACTGAGGCGAAACGCATTGTGGCTATTTTATATGCTGCTTTATCCTGTTTTTATCTGTTAAAATAAAGGTATTTTGGCTTATACTACACTTCCCTAGTGTGCCATTTTACCCTCTCCCTTGACACTGGCTCACATCCACAGCTTCTCTCCTGTTTTGCATCCAGTCTCCTTCCAGCAGCTGAATCAATCGCACTGACTCACCAGCTGCTGACATCATCCTAAGGCTGAGCTGTGACATCACCTTCTAAAAATAGAGCTTTCTCTTGGAATTGCTCCCAGCTTCATGCAACAGGCTCAGTGTTTCCAGCTGGTGTATAGGTCTGCAGTGAGATTCCTCAAGCCATATAGAGAGCTGGATAAATAAACTAGTGCTGTATCCTGTTTAGAATGTTGGCCCAGTCCTTGGTTTCTCAATGTCCTGGATACTGGCTGGGTCTAAACTAAGCTGCAGGTTCTAATCGTACAGCTTCTACTCTGTTTTCTGGTAAACCTCTCCTGGTTCTACCCACAGATCACAGTGGCTATGTTTTAAAAAATATATATATCAGAACTGGCCTAGTAGATCATGAGATGTGCAAGCTGCTAGCACTTCCATGGTTAAGCCGGTGTAAAAGTGACACATTTCTAAATCTCCATATCCTTTAAAAAAAACAAAAGCATCTGGCGTGGGTTCCCTGTGCAGCAGACTGGCAAGGTGCAACCTTTTTCTTGTGGCCTATCATGATTTCATTAGTTTGTGTCACCACTTGTATAGCAAGTGTTGCCCTCCAGCTGTACCTACTACTCCCATGATGCTTTGCTTTCTGGTAGTTCTACCACAGCTGGAGTTCTGGCATCCCTTGCCTGGTTTTTTTTCAACAGCTGTGCGGCTAAATGCCGGCTTTCCCTGCAGTCTGGAGTGTGCCGGGCAGCTGGTCTGTATAAATCTCCAGTACTGACCAGACTGGCTTTTCAGATGCAAATGTGCTGTTAGACAATAACCTGCTCAGTTAAGCTTTAAAGACGTTTATATGGGAGTAATTATATGAAGGGGAAAACCCAAACAAACTGAAAACAAAATAATAGCAAGTGTTATAGAATACATGTTGGATTCATTCAATGAAGGTTATATCCAGCAGCTGGGTATTAAATGGATACTATACAGCAGGGGTGCCCGAAATATAGATCCACTGAGGTTTTAAAACTACAGTTTCCATGATGCTGTAGCATTCTAAAGGCACACAAAGTATCATGGGAGTTGTAGTTCTACAACATCTGAGGATCTACCTTTTTGGGCACCCCAGCTATACAGTGTTTGCTTACATGCAGCATGTCCACCAATTTGTTGATGATGTCATAAGATCCAATATCTGAAAACAAAGCGGATCATATTTTCCATGATGTTTTCATCCAGTAAAGTCGGGTGGGGATAGTGTAGAACAGTCTCTCAGACAGGAAGTGCCAGGTCCGGGGACAGATGTTGCTCCTAATTAAACATTCTGACTGAGACCAGAAGGGATGCAGCTGTGTGCTGAAAAACTTGCGGTAATAAAACAATGGGAAATTACATTTCCCAACGGGAGAAAGGCCGCACGGGGGAAGATTCCAGCCGCAACAGGGTGTGCAGTGTGCTGAACCATACATATACACACACTGTTGTTCTCTACAGTGTAAATTGTTGGGAATTCAAGGTAAATTTAGTGATTTTCTACTTTTAGATAAAAATAGAAAAAAAGTCAAATTGGGGAAACAAAAGTCAGCCGACTATGTTTCTGATGGAGAATGTATATAGACGAGGCAACTATTTTGTTAGAATGATTACATTTTAGAATACTGACCAAACATATTTCAGCAATATTGGCCTGTCATTTGCTCTTCATTGATGAATTTCTGGGATTAGGAAAAACCTTGAGGAAATTTGCTAGGAACTTCAAATTTTACACCATAATGGATAACTTGGAAACACTGTCCAACAATTGTAATCCCCCCCACCCCCCCACTGTTTTTCTTACCTCCAAATTTTAAATCCTTCCTCAAATTAAAATAATTCTTATTTCAGGAAAGAAGCTGGAAAAATGAGGTACCGTCTAAGTTGAATTGCTTAAAATTTATATGAAAAATGCTAAAATTTGCCATGTTTATTTAATCCTTTATTGAGTAAAAAAAAAAAAAAAATATATATATATATATATATATATATATACACACGCTCTTTCTCTCTCGCTCTCTCTCGCTCTCGCTCGCTCGCTCTCTCTCTCTCTTTTCCCCCTTCCTCTTCCTCCTCCTCCTCTCTTCCTTCCCCCCCCCTCCTCCACCATTTTCTGTTTTTAACTGGAACCATTTTTTAAAAATCTAAATACCATGAAATTATTGCACTTTTGCAATGTACCGCTTCCAACAACTAGCCTTTATGGCTACCTTTTGGGGACACCACAATGCTTACATGTGAACAAGCCTTCCAAAATGTGCCTGGGTACCTCTGTCAATATCGCTTCCCAGCTCTTCTCTGGGACACAGGAGTGCTTCAGCCCCTAGCCACCGCAGCTTGATTGAGGTCTCTCGCTTCCCACCCTGCAACAGGGTCCTGGGTACAGTTTCAAGTGATTACGCTCTCCTGCAGAGAGTATAGCTGAACCACCCAAACACTAGCCCAGACTGAGTAATGGGTGTAAATGAACTGGTTTATTATGGCTAAGTTGCCTGCTTCTATACACAACCCCCAGCAAGGGGTCTCCACACATACAATGCAAGCTCCTCCTAAAGATCTCTGTGCCTGGGAGATAATTGAGTTAAAAACCGGTAAGCTAATTATCTCCCAGGAACAGAAAGGCAACACAAAAATATAAAACCGAAAAATACCCCAAAACATCATAAAAATATCAAATAACCCCACAAACAGCCCTGATCTGAGCACCCAAGTTCTCCAAATAGCGCTCAGATCCATGCAGTGTAGGGGAAACGCCACCGTGTTAAAGTTCTGACTGGCCGCACACGTGGTCCTATGCCGAAAAAACTGTTACAGGGCGTTTGGTGCTTTGGCCCGTCAAATTTCCAGAGCTCCCGCGGCCACAATACGGGGTGCTTCATCTGGGTCTCTGGTAGCATTTGTTCCCCTTCGTCTCAGACACCTTCCCTCCAAAAAGTGCACTCCTGAAGGATTTCAAAGTGGTTCAAAACCGCAAACCAAGTTGTCCAGGAACTGCACGCTCACATCATGCTGAAAACAGTTACATAACATTCGAGGCTAAGTCCCGCTGAGCTGACCGGGATCCCACAAAGTTCTCATGACGAAATTAGTTCCATAGCAAACACGGCTAAGTACCGGTGAGGACTATTTGTGCGTTTAGTTCATTTAAACGGCCGCCAAAGAGCCTGCGTTCAGTTCCATTCGCATGAAGGGAAAGTGCCAAACCAGTGGCACCCAGGCAAGCTACTGGGTGGGAGAGGTTTAAATCCTGAACAGGGTTTCTGTATATGGCCCTTAGTCCTTGGGCAGGAGGCTAACTAGCAAGCTCCTCCAGGAGCACGTGGCATAGGCACGTTTGCCACACATGCACTTTATGTACGATTCTCTAACTTCCTGGACTTCTGGCTAGATTCAGATACCACCATAACACACTTCCTTATGCATGACCCAGACTTTGAGAATGACAATCGACAACTCAAAAAAAGTTTCAGTCCTTGTGTGCTCACCAATTCCCATAACTCATGCAATATCACAAATGTACAAGACCATGATATCCCCAGTGACAGCGCCCAGCTTGCCTATTTTACAAAATATTGGGAGAGAGACCTGGGTCACATCTTCTCTACAGAGCAATGGAGATTATACTTTCTTCTCACTCGCAATCCTCCATTAACACAAGATACCAAGAATATACAATGTTCTCTCATTGGTATAAAACACCAGAAAAACTAGCCGATTTCTCCTCGGGATGTGACCTGGAGTGCTGGAGATGTAAACGGCAGTTTAGAACATTATTTCATATATGGTGTGGCCCTCATGTAGCCCTTTCAGAAAGACATACATTCAACTCTCACCACAGTCATAAACACCCCTGTAATTTTTTTCCACAGAAGTAAATTTACTACACTCCTTCCCCACTCCAAGTACAAGTTACAGGAAAACAGTTCTACCTCACCTTGCCAATGCCACCCATAGTCTTGTTCTGGAGGCAGAGCATAGTGTCCACGGTTCAAGACTGGATTAAAGGGGTAGAGGAGATTCGGTTGATTGCAGAGTTAATACTGTTGGCCACAGGAAGAAACTAGGCATACACTGCAACCTGGTTCTACTGGTTTCGGTGACTGTCCTTTGGGCCCATTGGCACAAGGCCTATTGCAACACCCTCAACCCAATAATCCGCCTTATCCTGCTCACTAAACATGTCCCCACCCACCTGGTAAATACGTGCTGCCCACAAAGTCGCATAAACGCTATAGAGGTTAGCATTATACATTATTATTTGTAATGATCATATTTTCTTTGCTATCTTTCTTCATCGCCTTCCTCCTGCCCCTTTCAATACCATTCTCCTCTCAATACCCAATTCTTGCTGCTCGCAAATTTACATCATACTCTGGTCCGAGAGGATTTTTGCTACTCTCATGCCGGAATTTTTTTATGATTTGTTATTTTCTTTTTCACACTGTTCATTTTCTTCATCCCTACAGAATAAGAAAACCTCTATTTACCTCTATTTACGCTCTATGTTGACACTGTGTTACATTTTCAATAGATTTTGAATAATAAACAAT
>OW240913.1:67270235-67288535 GCA_933207985.1 Pelobates cultripes | reverse complement strand
TGGCATTTACAGACAAAGGAATGTACTATCCACTTCCGCACATGCTCAGTATACTGATGACTCATCCAACTGTTTGTAATCAGATACTAATTAGCATATGCCATGTGGAGATTTCGGCCTACTAAATTTTGACTATGCTGGAATCCCATCACAGTATGGGCAATGCAAAGGTAAAGTGGAAATATATATAATATACAAACATACAATACATGGGGAAACACATATATATTATATAGGATAATATATATATGAAAGGATTATAGAATATGTGGGGATAATGTCTATAACACTGTTTATTTGTAACTTTATTATTTGGTAAATTATTTTTAAAAGCTTTTTTGCTCTAACAAAATGTTCTTATTTGTTTCCAATATCCCCTTCACACAAGCACTTATGTATACACGAATGCCAGGCTATGCAACCATACCCCACAATTGTGTATAAACAATTGCAAATTAATTTTGTTTGCAAATTATGCTACTACTACAGCCAGAGATGTCGCAATGCAGCAGTACAGGTAGCCGCGACACTGCAAGCTTCTGAACAATGAATACAGAGACTAACTCTCTGTATCCAGCGCTGCAAGCCTGCCTTTAATATAGCGACTGCTCCTTATACACATAATGCAACCCCTTTTTTTATTTTACTATGGGTGTTAATGTGGTTTGAGTTTCGCAAAAGGCCTCACAAAGTCTAGAGCCACCTCTGTGTGTATCCGCGTGTTAATATCCACTACATGTATATGTGTGTTAGATTCCGCAGCAGGTGCAATGGCAGGGAAGTTAGGTCGCAATCTCTGGTATTCTAGCTTTTTTAATATAATTAAATCAAAATCTATGTTTTTAAAAATCCTGTATTATAAAAAAAAAAATGCAAAACTGTGAAACATGTATTTGAGAGACATAAACAAACCTCTCATGGAGTCATGGGTTATAATGTCTGAAAAACCCTGTAATGGAATTCTGTATAGACATAGTGGAAAAAGGACTCAACCCACAAGCAGTGTAACATTTTGTAAATAACACCTTAGGTGAACAACAGTCAACATTTGAAGACACCCTTTACTGTAATTCCCACTATATTTACCTGCTGTAATATTGGTGCATATCACCAAAAGTCCCCTTTTACTGCGTTCTTTAGCATGCATTGTGCTGCGTGCACATTTTCCTTCACTATTCTTAGACACCCATTCTGTCATATAATTAACTACTAATATATTTCTCGTGACCTGAAATAGTTACTGGAAATAGTTTCCTTTTTCTTTTCTTATGTTATAAAGACTAAATGCATTTTATTTCAAGCAAATCTGGTAATCGTCTTCCTCTTTTTATCACCTTGATTTTATGTAGATTTCCTGTTTTCTTGATTACTTTTGTTATAATGCTAATAAGAAAAGAGAGACGGTGAAAAAATGGTGTAACAGGAAGGCTATGAGTGTAATAAATAATTGTAAAGGAAAAAAAATTCACAAAAAAAATAATAAAAGTAAGATATGCAAGACTAGATTTATCTAGGTAGAAAGAAAAAGAACAAATAAAAATGACTGATATAGGGGTCGTTGGCTGTCTTGGAGAATGGTTGTGTAGGCACAGAGCCATGACTCCATCACCTAGCCAGAAGCAGCTTTAAAAAGCACAACTGACGTTTTTGTTTGTGAAATACATACCTGAGCACCTCCGCACCCACGTAAGCACCTCCCATAAAAAAGCCAACAAAGCACAGGGTGGTTGCTGCAACTTACGGTGGTTGCTGCTAGGCCTCAGTCCCACATGATAGCACCACAAGATGTCCACATGACACAACAATATAGAGGATGTGTGTAAAATGTACTTTGGATTGGTGATTGATATAGAATGGACGGTGTTAATGTTGAATCTTCTTAATTTCTTCTTATCTTCAGTTGATTGATATATATACGTCTTTTGTATATATATTCTTGGGCCAAATGCTCGCCACAATAATATATGTCAATATTATTGAAAAGTAGTAATACGCAATCTGACTTACGGTTTCTTCAGGTTTATTCTTTGTTACGGATACATAATAAAACATAATAAATGATGTTACAGGATAATGTACATTCAACAGCAGATGGTAATTGCTGGACTTCTGATGGGAGAGTTACATCGTTGTACAGAGCCAAGCCAAGACAGGACTGAGAGACCTCGTGTCCCTCTGTTACTATATAGAAGTGCTAATACTCACGTCAGCATATAACTCTAGCCATATAAGGACAAAACCCCCGAATCCACATTCCAGAGCTCTCGGACAAAGAAAGCCTTGTGACTTATTGATGCCATCTGTTACTTATGTCAATCCACACATCCATATATATAATCAATAGAAACATAGAATATGCAATATTCTACAATGTGTCATCAGACTCCTCATTTCCCTGCACAGATGACACAGCTGATATCCTGCAACAAATTGAACATCGGAGGAGGTAAAGGCCGAGATACAGGCTCGCACAGCTAAGCTAGAGAACAGGGTACAGTTGGTTCACAGTGAGGTGATTAAACACACCAACGACCTCTGCTTACGAATAACTCAACTATAAATATCAATTGAAGAGCTGGCAAACTGGTCTCCTCATAATAAATTGTGGATACATGGGTGCCAGAGTGCATGGTAGAGGGTCTGCTCACTACCAATGTTCTCAAAAATTTTCAACGTATGCTCCCTCATATACCCACTGAAAAGTGGCCAATATACAGAGCCCAAGGTGCTCTGAGAGCACCACGGAAGATGGGAGAGCAGCCTAGAATCATCATTGTTCAGTTCCATCACCAGACTACTAAAGAAGCAATACTTTGCAAATGCAGGGGCACAGAAGCCTCATATCAAGCGAATTACTCCTTCTTAAACTCCTGACTTTTAAGAGTAGAAAGACCCCTATCCGTAAACCCTTCGGGAATCCAGAGTGGTTCTTCCGATGCCTGGATATCACTCCACAGGCAGGAATATTGGCAATCCCTCATTGCACACCACAAGTCTCCCAACTACCAAGTGAGTGGATTACTGTGGAGAAATTTTAAGTACAGGGAGTCGTTCCCTGGTATTGTATGAGTTGAGAGCCTATGTCTGAGCTTCAACTACCATTATCTCACCCCAGGGGAGATCAGGTCAGGACCCAGTGTTTGCAGAAACCATTTGGACTACTGACATGCTGCCTGTGACCATTTGCCGGCTACACAGCTGGGTTTCAGAGTTCCACAGTCTCCCACACTTTTACTTTCCAAGCAGACCAGAAGACCATCGGGAGGAAGAGCCCTCTATCCAACCACTAGACTCTTGACACACCCTATACACACATGTTTCCAAATGTGAGCTTACAAGTTATGTTTCAGTCTTATTTGTTCTATGCAATTATCTTATACAATTATATATTAGCCTAATGGGTAGGAGAGTTGCCCACCCCATTTATGACAGTTGACACTTTCAATTGCTTTGTGGTTCTAGATGCACCATTGTAATGCTGACCCAGAACAGAAGTTGAGAAAGTTTGGGGCAGAAACAAGGCTCTACAGGGCCACCTCCCAACAGGTTTTGCTCATAATGTTAAACTAAAATATAAACTACCCCAAATTATTTGAAAAAAACAGAGACTTAAAAAACAAACAAAAACAAACAAACAAAAAAACAAGATAGTATAAAGGGATGACAAGGGTGGTGGCTGGGGGGAAGGGTACAGTTTTTCTGTCCACTCTATTTGCAACTCAGTTATTCATTGTTTTGTAAAATTGGTAAAATGTTGCCGGAGCTTCGTCTTCCCTCTACATGGACTCTAGGGACTCGGGGTTAAGCCCCCTTCAACCTGCCAAATTATGAGACCAGGTGCTAGTTATTGTAAAGAAACTCCATTCCCCTCTCAAGCACAATCTGCTATTCCATGATCTTAATGATGCAGGGCTTACATAGTCTTCCTGCAAGAGACACGCCTACCTCGCACGCTTCTGCTCACTCTGAATGACCATAACTATGAGAGACTTTATGCCCCTAAGGCTATTTTTACACATAATGGGGGTAGCCATTTTTTTACACAAAAAATTACCTTTGCAGATTTATGTTGTGCAAATAAATGAAGAATGACATTGTACTAGTCACAGGAGCAATCAGCCTAACTACTTTACACCTACTCAATATATATGCCCCAGATGCAGAGTTTTGTGAATAAGTTGCTGGGATGGCTTGGCTGTTAGTGACAGAGAACGTGGTGCTGGGGGGGACTGCTACGCCACTCCTTGCTCAGTAGCAGAAAGAAGCTCCAGACCGGGCCTGGTGAGAAAGGTAAGTGTTTAACTCCTTCCTCCAACTACAGCCCGGCGGGAGGGGGGCCATGAGGGTGGGGGCACCCTCAGAGCACTATAGTGCCAGGAAAATGAGTTTGTTTTCCGGGCACTATAGTGGTCCTTTAATTACAATGTTAGGGGCTCTAATGTATGTGTCTATGTATAGGGGCTGTAGTTTGTGCGTACAGTGTAATATATGTTTGTGTAGGGTCTGTTGTTTCTGTATGTATAGGTAAGGTTACTAGATCCAGCATGTTTTGAGGGACACATATAATTTTGTCATATTTATGAAAACGCATAAAAATGGTTGCCCTGCAGTATGTATAATGCATATTCTGCAGGATTCTTTGTTGTCTAATTACTTCATCTTATACACCTTCTTCTGAATTCTACCTACTACAGGGCAACCCTTTTCATGTGCTGCCCATAAATATGTATACGTGATATGTGTTCCTAAAACACGGTTGATTTGGTAACCCTATGTATAGGGGCTGTAGTGTGTGTGTGTGTCTAAGGGCTGTAGAGAGTGTTTGTGTGCCTAGAGAGTGTAGAATATGTATTTGTCTAAAGGTTGTAGCTTGTGTCTGGAAGGTGTGTGTGCATCTATGGGCTGTAGTGTGCATTTACTTGTATCTAATGTGCATGTATATAGGCTGTAGTGTGTGTTTATAATATGAAAGGCTTTAGTGTATATACGAGGATACAGTTTGTTTGGATAGGGGCTGTTTTGTGTGTGTGTGTGTCTGTGTGTAGGAGGCTTTAGTGTGTATGTACAGAAGTTGTTGTGTGTGTGGGGGCAGAGGGGTCAGGGTGGAAAGGGGAAGAACATTTTAATATTAACTAAAATGAAAATAAATCAAAATGTAAAAAGAAAAAAAGAAATATTATTTTATTACCCCCTCCCTTTTGTTTCTTCTGTTACCTGTGTCTAAGTGAAGGGGGACATCCTGGTGATCCAGTGGACTGGAAGAACCCTGCGTCTGGTGGCACATTGCTTCACACAAGCTCCAGCATTAGTGAGGGCGTTGCCATGCTAACTCTCTCAGTGACTGCAGCTTGTGAGAATATACCCCTTGGCCACCAGCCGGAGATGAGATCTAATCTCTGAGCTCCCCATCAGCCCATAAAGGGACTTAAGTAACTAAGTGTCAGCCCTGCATGGGCCAGCCAGGGAGATCCTTCGATCTCTCTGGTTGGTCTGGGCCCTTGGTCATTATGACACTGAGCATTTGCTCCGTTTGCTTAATTGCCAGTCCAAGCCTTCTTACAGGGTTATTTACTAAACTGAGAATTCAAAGTGAACTTAAAGTGAATTTCAAATTTAAGGTCACAGTAGCCATACTGAATGCATGTTTCCAGTTCGTTTTTTTTTACCTTTGAATTTAAATTTGAATTCTCAATTTAGTAAATAACTGTCAATGTGTGAATAAAATCAATAAATAGTAGATGTCCCCTAACCATTAATCAGCTTTTTTCCCTTAGTCATTTTTTTTGGACGCCATGGACAGAATTACGAATTACAAAACAAACAAAATGGTTAATTTAATGGCTGTTTCGTTTGCTTTCTGATTCGTATGTATGTATTATTCCATATTTACTTGGATATAATAATGTGAATTAGTACCTTTATGGATTTATGTTTGTTTTCTCAGTTTCCACAGTTAAGATTATTTCTTGGGATTTCTCCTCCTTGCTGGGTTGTTTTGAACGGCAGTTTTCTCCAAAAACTACATTATTGCCCACAAAGGTGTAGCAGAACTGAAACCAGTTGTATAATTTATCTTAGTTGCAGTTAGCATTTATCTCTCTCCGTTCTTGCTAGATATATGAGTTTAAATTTTTCGTTCTGATTTTATGTTTAATTTTGTTCTTTACATTTTAGTTTCCTGCTCTTATTGCACCACACATTTCCATCAAGTATGCTTCAGAATTCAAGAGAATCAAAGTGAATATCTGATATCATGTGCTCAGGTTAAGTATCTGTAGGATGTGGTCATTCTCTCACCAGACCTTTGAGTAAACAAATTTGGGGAATTGCATGAAAAAGCTGTAATTTCTGTGTCAATAGGCTAAATATATGCATGTATAAAAACATGCAAAACTTGGAGTATATACACAAGTCAAAAAGTATACTCCTCTCAGAATAACATGTTCTAAATGACTTGGTATACACGATTACTGCTACTGGTCTCTGGAGCTTCAATCAGTTTGCAGATTCTAGACTCACTGGTTTGGTTTCCATGTTGTCCTGGTCTTTCTTTAGGACATGCTTGTGGTGCAGCTCAAGGAGCCTTGGGAGTGCCAAATCCAGCTATGAGTCTGTGGATTGCGGTGCAAGAAGCTCCCTGAACGTCTTTCTTTTCACGTTTTTTTGTTAGCACTGTATTGGTTTGCAAATTAATGCAATTATACTCCCATCCCTCTACTCCACAAGAGCACATGAGCAGCCAAAAGTAGCTTCATTCATGAAAAAAACCCTAAGATAACTTTCAAGTTTATATAAGCCTCCATTAGTCCCAGTGAGGATTTTATTTTCTCATGAAAAATGAGTTTCTTCTCCTTGGATAATACTGAAGAATACTTGATTGAGCAATGGATTGCGTGATTCTCTTAAGTATTTTAATTAAAAAAAGGTTTGTTTTTTTCCAATAATTAATAATAGTAACTGATATGATATATTGCCTGTTACAGAATACAGCTGATAACAGTTTATAATCTTAATACCGTGTCATGAGACCTTTCTTAATCTGCCATGATTCACTAGTTCACATTATATACTTCCCTTACTCAAATATTTACTGATTGGCTGAATATACTGAGGCTATCGTTTTATTTTGTGACTGATTTACTGATTTTAACTCCTTTTCAACCCAGCACTTTTTAATAAGAAAATAATATTTATTTGAAACACAGAATGTACAGAGAACACTTGGGACAAAAAGCTAAATGACGTATAATTACATGTATACATTTCTGTTTAGATACCTGCGAAACCGTCAACAATTCTTTTCTTTATTTTTTTCTTCTTTCTTTCACTCTTTCTTACTTTCTTTCATTCTTTCCTTTCTTTCTTTCTTTCTTTCCCTTCTTTCCTTTCTTTCCCTTTTTTTATTTCCTTTCTTTCTTTCTTTCCTTTCCTTACCTTACCTTTTTTTCCTTTCTTTCTTCATGCCATCTGCCTGCCATCCAAATATGAACATAAATAATATTGTAAATACAGGAGTGTAACTTACACACTAGATATACATGTCATGTCCTGTTACATTCTGCAGATATTTCTGGTCATGGCTTCTGGTATCCAGTACTCTTTTCACAATTCTTGTTTAGTTTTTCTGGTTTTCTATTCTATGTTTGGTTTTCTTGATGGGGGATTTTCTGGGTTCATTCCTTTATTCCGTTCCTGGAATTCCCAGTCTCCAGGATTCCTTTATATGTTTGTTTTTTGTTGCAACACCAGTTCCTTTGCCATTTATCCTTTTTGTTTCAGTGTGTTCCTGCTAGCAGTGGTATCATTCCTCTGCTCCTTTCCTTGCAGGTAAGTACTGTGTGTGTTTTATTGTTGTACTTTTAGTCATGCATATCTAGGCAGTTAGGACCCATCGTAATTGGAGTACTTTGGCACAGTGGTGGGCTGCATATATTTTGGCCATTTATGTATGTCTAAATTTCCAATGTTTATTACATATATAGTACTTGGTTATTTCTCCTCTTGTTTTACCTCGTATTTCTTGTCTTGTTTTATTTTGTCCTGTATTCCCAGTTCATGTACAGTCCTGTCCTGTTCTTCTTTCCTTCATGTTTTGTGTACATGTTCTGCTTTCTGTCCTGCTCTGGTTCTGGGTTCTTCTAGTCTTGTCTTGTTATCTTGTTTGGTGCCTATTCTAGTCTTGCCTTGTTTCTAGTACTGGACACATATCTGCATAATATCAAGCTCCTAGGATCCGCAGAAGCTGCATCAGGGCCCTGGTATGTGGCCACACAACCCTTGGTGCTGCACCAGACCCTGATTGTTCATTCCCACACTGTAACTCCTACCATCTTCAGACATACAGGGCTTCCCGTTCTCTTGACCGCCACATGTGACAATACAATGGGCAGAGGTTGGGACACAGATGCTTCAAAATTATTTGACCCCAAAGTGAGGTATGGTATCCACAGACCGCAGCCAATTAGCACCCAAACCACTACACAGCATGTTGTGGTTATGGAGCTTATATGGCCCCTTTAAGAATAGGATGTCATGCCTTACTGGTGTCTATGCAGGTATTTTTGCTAAAATATTTTTGTTGTTGTTGGTTCAATAAAGTTAAGATAGATACATTCATATATAGATTGATTTGAAGCTTGATGTGCTGTTGGTATATCATTTTCTCTTTTTTATTACATGTAATTTAAATATTTCTTAGCTGGAACATTAGTTGCTTCTATCAAATATTGCCTTAATCTGAGTACGCTGATTTACGATCTTCAGCAATCTGTACCAATGTGAGTCACTTTGTTACAAGAAAATATATTTTTGATTGTACAAGCTAATTCTCTGTATCGAAGGCCGTACACTAATGGAGTGAGGGCTCGCGGCATCATCATTACCATGCTGTTGTTAAAAGCCGACATCCACATTCTTGCATCTATTCCAATCACATTGTTTTTAAACATCATGATTTCCGCAGACAGAACACAAGCAGGTACAATGTATAAGCAGAGGAGGACAGAGTGCATCATTAATGTAAGTTTGGCTCGAGAAAATCGATTCACCCAAATTCCTGACTGTTTGGTAATGTTGTATAGCTTTATGTAAAAATAGATGATCATGATAGAACAAAGAAACAAAAAAAATAACGAAAGGGCACAAACTACAGTGACTAAATAGTTTTTCTTCTCGTCATTTCCATAATATAACATGAGACACATATCTTGTCTTTCTAATGGGTTCCCATCAAATGTCTGACTTAGTAAAAATATAGCTAAGGGGAAAAGGGATGAAAAAATCCAAATTCCCAATAACACCTTCTTTATTCTTGACAGAGACAGAAGTGCGTGGTAATGCAGAGGAAAACAAATAGCGATGTACGTGTCGATCACCATCGTTGTAACAGTCAAAACGCAGCTAGTGTAGGCAGCAAACGTAAAGACAATCAGCGTGAAGCATATGATCCGGTGCATATACCAACCAATGGTGTTGCACGTAGAAATGACGGTATTAAATAAGAGAAAGATGAGATCAGAGATCATCACGTTTGCCAGAAGTTGATACCTTGTCTCTTTCCTCAACTTGCTATTCATTAGAATGATAAACAGAATTAGTGGATTCATTAACAAGGTGACAATGCTGCAGAATGCTGAAGGAATCATAAAAATCCAAAGTTCCAAGTTAGGTCGAGGGGTGCAGTCTATGTTTTCATCTGATGTGTCATTACATGAAGATATAGGAAATGTGGAATTTGACAACAGATCAGTCAGGTTTGAGGTCCAGTTGATGTAGTCTATATCCATCTTTATTTACTTGATCAAAGTCCCATTCCTACATAAGTATATACCATGTAAGAAAGTCTCTGTCGGATTCTGGTACACGTAGCATTGTCAATCTTTGCCTGCACGAATGAAATTCTGTAGAGATAACAGAGATGTCAGTTATACCAGTAGTTTGATGATTTTTAAGATCATGTATTTCTTTTCACTAATGACTGAAACGCATTCAAATGTTTCTTTAAAAGAAAAGTTCTTGGTACCATAACCACTCAATCTCAATGAAATGGTTATGGTTATGTCATACATTCAAATATTATTCAACATGTCCAGGGGCTGGCCTGCTGCCTCTCCTCTCGTGCTCAGGATAATGCAGTAGTACTAGCTTGAGCATTGAGAGGGCAGCAGAGATATGCTAAACTAGTGTATAGTGGTTATAGTGCCAGGAGTGTTCCTTTGAAGGGACACTATTTCATATTGAAGTGATTATTGTGTCAGTTGTCCCCTGGTGTCCTTACATTCAGCATTCACCCACTTTTAATGTTTTAATGCTAAATAAGAGTCTCCGGCTACCCATCCCATCTGAGCTGCTTGGACTAATGCTAATCAGGAAGCATTAACCAACCAGTACTGGATGATTATGATTGGCTAAAAGTGTCAGCTGACCACTTTAAGCCTATCATAGCACCCATTATTGGGATGAATTGGTATGGCTAAAATGAAGTATGTAATCTATGCCTTAGCCATACCTCTAGTAGGTATTGGAAAATACATTGAAAATGGTTTAACACTAAATGGAGGAACAACTCCAGGAAACTCCAGGGATAAGAAGAAATGGTTATAGTGCCTACAGTGTCCCTTTGATCCATATCTCATATAAAAAGAAAAGGAGACACAAGGGGAAGAAAACTCCCCCAAAGGGGCAAAGGAATAGGACAGTCCCTTGCTAAATTCTGTGTATATAAAACATAACTTTTAATGATTGTTAGATGGGGGGGAGGGGGGTTGTTGACAGGTTAAGGAAATAATCAATCGTGTTTTCTGAGTGGGATATGTGCCCCAATAGTATAATCTCTTAAGTGGAGTCCCAACACAGTACTCGTGCCGTAGCTTAAAATAATTGCAGTGGTAGCAACCTACTGTGGGGCTCCCATCTACAGTTGTGATGGTCAGAGTTAAAAATAACCCTCATAGAGAGCCTCTAATAGTCAGTTAGAGAGCCCTATAGGGCTGTGGTCGCCAGACAATGCTACAAATCAAGGAGGGAAACTGATACGGTATCAAAGAACGTGGTCTGCTACTTAATAAATAAACAGTACTCCTCAGCTAGTGTACAGTCAGTGGTGAGATGATACAATGTATCCAATGCCTCTATCAGCATAGACTGCAGTGCCCATACAGACCCTATATAATTCGTAGTGAAACACCAGGTCAAAGGGGCACTACAAAGGGAAACTACCAGCTAAACTGTCCTGCTTGGCTATAGTCTGGGCACACAGTTGGAAACAAATTTAGAAACAGTGAGTGGTAAAAGTACATTTACGTGTCATTGAGTGCAGTATCCACTTTTGACAATACACTGATTTAAAAGGCTCCCTCCGAGGGAAAATAATATAGAGGAGGTGTCCCCCCTCTAATGGATCAGAGGTGGCAAATGCCCAAACAAGTCATAAATACCCCTGACCACCCATGACCCTCAGTAAAGTAGCAAAGCTGAGGTGGCTAAAACACAGACTCCTGTCTACCTAGCTGTCTAAAGCTGAAACAGCTGAAACACAGACACCTGTCTACCTAGCTGCCTGCTGCCTGACACGTGTTTCGGCACTACTGAATGCGCCTTCTTCTGAGGCTAAACAGTGGTCCTCGTATCCCAGAGGCTAATTTATAACCCAATTACACCAATGAGTGGAGGGGGCGTGTTCAGCCTGTTCTTGCCGAAACCGGACTCTGAACAGGCCACCCCCCCCCATGTTGACGTGTCACCATATGATTGGTTGACACTATCTGTGTACGGACATGTATTTGTTGGAATTAACCATGTATATTCCGCTATCTCAGGGCTGATTACAGAGTCCTTTCACTGGTGTGTCTGGCTGAAAGCCGAGGTCTACCTAATCATGTATAAATCCTGCTAAGCATAGTTGTCTGCCCCAGTTTTACCGAAGCTGATACACCTTAGTATTAAGGAATGTGAGATTAATCTTTTTGCATCCACATCCATGTGTATCACTGGTACCTGGGACAGCAGCCATGTATTACATGATCAGGTTCAGTCATTACTACTGATACTGAGCCCTGTGGATAGCTTACACCAGTATATGTAAAATTCCCGTATTATCAGTTTAATGCTGATATATCAATAGGTATATCTCACAGTAGTGTAAGGCTATAGTGGGCTTCAGTTGGTTAAACCCACTGGTACCATCTTAGAGATAGAGGAGGACATGGTTTTCTCTCAAATTATTAGAGGAACCAAATCAGTCCTCTAATAGCTTCTTTTGCCTAGACGATTAGACGCAAGGGTGCACCAGTTACAGGGAACCGGAATTGCTTCAATGTCTCATTGGTCGGGATAGCACTCATGTAGTTTAATTGACAATGTGCCTACTGCTGACAAGGTTTGAACCAGACTTTGCAACTCACTTCACTGACAAGATCTCTACAATCAGAGAAGAGATCTCTCATCTTTCTTCTTCCCCTTACAATACTTCCCCTAACTTCACTCCCTCTGCTGTTCTATGTTCATTCGCACCTGCTACATTGGAAGAGGTTTCTGCTCTGCTCCAGTCCTCCCGCCCCACCACCTGCTCCCTAGATCCAATTCCCTCGCATCTCATCCGTACTCTGTCTTCTTCTCTTTCTCCACCTCTCACTAAAATTCTCAATCTCTCTCTCTCCTCTGGTATATTTCCATTGCCCTTCAAACATGCAACTGTAACCCCAATTCTAAAGAAGCCCAATCTTGACCCTAACTCCCCATCCAACTATCGTCCTATCTCGCTACTGCCTTTTGCATCCAAGATCCTTGAAAAAATTGTGTATGCGAGATTGACAGACTTCCTCGAGTCCAACTCTCTGCTAGACCCGCTTCAGTCTGGTTTCCGCGCTAAGCACTCTGTGGAAACGGCACTGACCAAAGTATCCAATGATCTACTCGCTGCAAAATCTTGTGGTCACTACTCTATCCTAATTCTCCTTGACCTGTCTGCGGCTTTTGACACTGTTGATCATCAACAGCTTTTTCTCATCCTCCGCAATATCGGTCTACAAGATATTGCTCTCTCCTGGTGCTCCTCCTACCTCTCCCAGCGCTCTTTCAGTGTTTCTTTCTCTGGCTCTGCTTCTTCTCCCCAACTCCTCTCTGTTGGTTTCCCCCAAGGTTCAGTCCTTGGTCCCCTACTATTCTCCATCTATACTGCCTCCCTTGGTAAACTCATTAGCTCCTTTGGCTTCCAATATAATTTCTATGCAGATGACACGCAAATCTACCTGTCCTCTCCTGATCTCTCCCCGTCCCTCTTGACTAGTGTATCTGACTGCCTCTCTGCTGTTTCTAACTGGATGGCTGCCCACTTCCTTAAACTAAACTTGACCAAAACTGAAATTCTGGTCTTTGCTGTGTCTGTCTCCCTCCAAGTCAATGGTGCTACCATCAGCTCCACCACGCAGGCTCGCTGCCTAGGTGTTTTCTTTGACTCCAACCTCTCCTTCAAACCTCATGTTCAATCTATCGCCAAATCCTGTCATTTCCATCTAAAAAACATTGCGCGCATCCGTCCCTACTTAATGCCAGATGCGACTAAGGTGTTGGTCCATTCCACTGTCCTTTCTCTCCTTGACTACTGTAATCCGCTTCTCAGTGGTCTTACGTGCTCCCAACTAGCGCTGTTACAGTCCATAATGAATGCGGCGGCGAGGCTCATCTTCCTGTCCGCCCGCACCTCCCATGCCTCACCCTTCTGTCAGTCCCTACATTGGCTTCGTATAAAATATAGAGCTCAATTTAAAATTCTGGTTCTTGCTTTTAAATCTCTACATAATGCTGCTCCTACCTATCTATCCTCCCTTATACACAAGTATGTCCCGTCTAGGCCCTTACGATCTGCTGAAGACTTACGTCTATCTTCTGTCCGTACTCCCACCTCTGATGCTCGCCTTCAAGATTTCTCGAGGGCTGCACCGTTCCTGTGGAACTCGCTTCCCTCCTCCGTTAGATGCTCACCCAGTCTCCACTCCTTCAAAAAATCGTTAAAAACCCACTTCTTCATAAAAGCGTATCAATTAAACTGTTAATAGCTCCTGACTGATTCCTCTTCTGCAACTGTCACTAGTCTAATACTATCCTTACCTTTTTGTGTCATTTTACCCCACTCCCTCTAGCATGTAAGCTCATTGAGCAGGGCCCTCAACCCCTCTGTTCCTGTGTGTCAAACTTGTCTGGTTACAACTACATGTCTGTTCGTCCACCCATTGTAAAGCGCTGCGGAATTTGACGGCGCTCTATAAATATCATAATAATAATAATAATAACCACTGATGTGGAAAGCTAATGAAAGTGATGAGTAAAGAAAATATCTACAAAAATTATATGTACATATACTTGAGTGAAATTGCATTAACTGGAATGCAATTCTCCTTGGTAGCTTTACTTATCAATAAAGGGAGTAAAGGTAAAGCCCTCATTTAAACCATTGGGGGCCAAAGTTTTGAACCTGTGTATCCACAGGTTTGAACCTGTGTAGCATTCTCTTTTAAGGAGGGTGAGATCTAGATCTCCTCCTCTGCGACCCAACAGCACCTTCTCAATCCCCGCAAACTTTACACCTCCATGGTCCCTGTGATGATGACTCCTTATATGTCTTGCCACTGGGCTATCCCTGAGGTTTCTAACGGAGTGTATGTTCCCCACATATCTAAAATGAAGTAATATCTTTTAAACCCTCAGATGGTGGGAGGGACACTTAGGTAGCAAGGTGCTATAGCATTAGGAATACACGTCTGCTATTGTTTTTGTTTAAGTATCGCAAGATGCCTTGATGCTACATCAGTTTTTACACCATGAAAACTAGCTCAGAATCATGGGAGCCGAAATCCATCAACAGCAGGAGAGACGCATAAATCCGTGTCTGTAAAACAGCTGGACAAACCAATACAGAAACATACAGGCTTATTTACTAATTTACCTACCTCCACTTGAAAAAGCCACTGAGGCGAAACGCATTGTGGCTATTTTATATGCTGCTTTATCCTGTTTTTATCTGTTAAAATAAAGGTATTTTGGCTTATACTACACTTCCCTAGTGTGCCATTTTACATTTTTTTTTAACATTTTATTCGATTTTTACCTCTACTGCCTGGCACCTGATTTTTTATTACCAGTGAGCACTACTCTCAAGATATCCTTGGTGGGGATTATACCACCCACGCTCTATCGATCGAGCAGTCCGCCTGCTCTGGTAAATGTGAGTATGTTCTTTTTAACCAACATTATTTTATATAGAAAGCACTATTGTGTTTCCTTTTTTATCTTTTTATATTTTATGGTCCTCATACTACCAACACACCACTCTCACGTATCCTTGCAAGTGGGGATTGTACTACTGTATGCCATTCATACTGGAGCTAGTTACAGCTCCATAAAACGTGAGTAGGACTGTATCTTATTCCTTTTATTTGCTCTTAAAAGAACATACTACCCTAGTATTCCTTCTCCTCTCTGTTATTTCATACGGATCCCAATGCTGAACCCAACCTGACACTTTCATAGAAGAATCATGCAGATACCCAGTTGGACCAGCACTATTTGCAAGTGAACTCCCATATTACTACTATGGACTTTCATATATTGGATCCCTTGCCTGTACTCTGCTTGGGACTTTATTATACCCATTTATTTGTGGACTATACTATTATTTTAATTTATTTGTTTATTCCAATTTCTTTATATTGTTGCTCTACCCTTATTTTGTTTTGTTTTTTGTATCTCTTATTTACTAAAGTAAGAATTTAAAGTGAATTTCAAATTTAAGGTCAAAATAGCCAAACTGGAAAAATTCTCCAAGCCAGCTATGCTTTCAGCTGCTCGGGCCTTAAATTTGATATTCAACCTCCTGACGTCCCGATTACTTACTGCTGAATCAGCAATCGACAATTTTGGGAATAGATCATCAAATTCTTATCCTTCCAGACGAAGGAGGCCCTGATGAAACGAGGCAGGAATAGCCCAATCATTTACAAAGGGGCAGAGCTGGCCCTGTATCAGGATTTAACTCCGGCTACATTGCAAAAATGACGTGAGTGGTGCCCTATTACCGAGCTCCTGCAACGTCATGCGATTAAGTACGCTTGGGGACACCCATTTCAGCTGATGGCCTTTAAAGATAGCCACACCTAGATCTTATACTCCGATGGTGACCTGGCGGCGTTCCTGAGGGAGCTGGGGATCCATGTTCCAGAGGGACTGGCGGTTCCAGCGACGTCGGCGGATGTTCTGAGTACCCTTCCTCGTGACTGGTTTACAGCAGGCGAGTGAAGAGGTCGGCTCCTACACAAATGTCGTGGGTCGGATGTCCGCGGATCCGGGCGGTGAGGTTCTTCGGGTGGGCTTCTGTTGTTTGGGCGGGTGAAGCCAGGGCCTTTTTCTCTTTTGCGGCCCTGGTTCATGGGGTCTTTAGCGGGGTTACCCCAGCTCGGTTGCCCGGTCCTCGGGTGGGAACGACGTGTGTTTGGGGTGGGTTAGGGTTTTTCATTTACCATATCTGCCACTATTATCATTTGAGTCTCTTAGCCCTGACTCATCTCTACTGTATATATGCTTATGGGGGCCAAGTGGGGAACGGTATGCTGGTGAGGGACAGTTTGCCATCGGGATGTTCCTGCAGATATACTTTGTAACCCCACAGGCCAGCCAGGCCACCAGCCAACCCACAGGCAAACAAGGCCACCAGCCAGCCAGCCCACAGGCCAGCCAGCCCACAGGGCAGCCAGCCCACAGGCCACCAGTTAGCCAGCCCACAGGCAGCCAGGCCAGCAGCCAGCCACAGGCCAGTAGCCAGCCCACAGACCTACAGCAAGCCACAGGCTTACAGCCAGCAAGCCCACAGCCTGCCAGTCATAGCCAGCAAGCCACAGCCTGCCAGCCGCAGCCAGCAAGCCACAGCCTGCCAGCCGCAGCCAGCAAGCCACAGCCTGCCGGCAGTAGCCAGCAAGCCCACAGCCTGCCGGCAGTAGCCAGCAAGCCCACAGCCTGCCGGCAGTAGCCAGCAAACCCACAGCCTGCTGGCAGTAGCCAGCAAGCCTACAGCCTGCCGGCAGTAGCCAGCGAGCCCACAGCCTGCCGGGAAGCCACAGCCTGCCACCCGCAGCCAGCAAGACCACAGCCTTCCAGCAAGCCCACAGACTGCCAGCCAGCAACAGTAATTAAGGTAAGAGGAGCCAACTTGGCCTAGGTATCAGCGAGCTATGTTGTGTTGCTATATTGTGAATAGGAACCAGAGTGTTGGAGAGACCCCACTCCAGGCCCCATTAGACTCCATTGTAGTCTCTAATGGGGCCTAGAGGAGATTCTTTCTAACACACTCTCTAAAGGACACTGAGATAGCCTCTGCTAGAAAGACCTCCCCTCCATGGCCCATTAGCCCTCAATTGTAGTCTCTACTGGGGCCTGGAGGCGACTGTTTCCAGCAGAGGCTATCTAGTGGACGCTGAGATAGCCTCTGCTAGAAAGACCCCCTTCCAAGCCTATTAGCTCCATTGTAGTCTCTAATGGGGCCTGGAGGAGATTCTTTCTAACACACTCTCTAAAGGACATTGAGATAGCCTCTGCTAGAAAGACCCCCCCCTCCATGGCCCATTAGACCTCAATTGTAGTCTCTACTGGGGCCTGGAGGCGCCTGTTTCTAACAGGCTCTCTAATGGACACTGAGATGGCCTCTGCTAGAAAGGCCCCCTTCCAAGCCTATTAGACTCCATTGTAGTCTCTAATGGGGCCTGGAGGGGATTCTTTCTAACACACTCTCTAAAGGACACTGAGATAGCCTCTGCTAGAAAGAACCCTCTCCATGGCCCATTAGCCCTCAATTGTAGTCTCTACTGGGGCCTCGAGTGGATTATTGCACTGTTGTTCCTTGTGTCTAAAGATTGTGTAGGGTGTGGCTGGAGGTGGGACAAGGGTGGGGCTTGCTGCAGAGCATGGGTGGGGCCTGTAAGGGGGCCCTTGATTTATTTTGCCCAGGGGCCCTGAGGGTTCTCAGTCCGCCCCTGGGTGTTCCATTTCTCCCGCCCTGCCCCGCGCGGTCTTCGGTTGGGGCATCGGGGGGCGGATGTTAATGTCCCTGTGGATTGCCCGGGGGTGTTCCTCTCTTGGGGGGGTAAGGGGGTTTCATGTATCGTGGGGTCCCTCTCCTCCTGCTTTCCTTCCCTTTCCCTCTTACATGGCGATCCATATTGTTTGGGGATCTCCCCCTTCCGTCCGTGTATTGGCCTTGGGGGGATCTCCTGTGGAATGTGGTAAATCCACCTTTTGGGGGGGAGGTACCCCGGG
>OW240913.1:67248044-67268735 GCA_933207985.1 Pelobates cultripes | reverse complement strand
TCAAAAAAAAAACGTAAAACACAATTATTATCGTCTCTCCTGGAAGCTCCAGGAAAAGCAGAAGAAAAACATAAAGCTATCTCATCGTCTAGCACATTGACGGAAGTACAGAAACTGCGGGCATCAGTCCGCAAAAGGCTCCAAGATGAGACAACTAGAGCTATAGTATGGTCCAAGAGGACTTAATATTAAAAATCAAACAAAATGGATACGCTATTAGCCAGAACTCTCCGCCCGAGACAAGGACACTCACATATTACGAGAATTAAAGACGCTTCGGGTAAGTATTGTACTTATCCTACCAATATAGCCCAGGTTTTTACGGATTACTACACCAAATTATACAATCACTCCGGCGGGGCCGCTAGTAACCCACGGAGTGAAATGGACAGCGCATGCACTTTTCTGTCCCATCTGTCCCTGCCTACGTTGCTGGGAGAGGACTCTGTTGCCCTAGGAACGCAAATCACGGCTGAGGAGATTGATGCTGCAATATCAACATTAAAAGGCAATAAAGCCCCAGGCCCAGATGGTTTTGAGGGCAGCTACTATAAGATATTCCGCGAGGAACTCACACCCCATATGGAAAAGTGGTTCAATGATCTTATGGAGGGGGGCACACCGGACAGGGACATGTCATTAGCGGACATCGTGCTTTTGCCGAAACCCGGCAAGGACGATGCAATCTCGGAAAACTTCCGCCCGATATCTTTAATAAACCATGACTCTAAAATTCTGTCAAAGATCCTAGCTAGCAGACTGAACCCCCAATTAATGCGTTTAATACACCCGGACCAAGTGGGCTTTGTACCCGGCAGGCAATTATTCGAGAATATTAGGCGCAATATTGACCTTAATCTTGTCATGGAGGGACATAGCCTTTATCCCGGGGATGGAAGCTAGAGATTTTAGGGGCATAGAAAGCACGGGGGTACAACGTCTATATCATTTATATGACGGTGGCTCGCTTATATCATTTGAGTAATTGAAAACCAGGGCTACTTTACGACCCTCTGATTTTTTTCGATACCTCCAACTTAGGGACTATGCCCCAAACCCAGCGATTAAAAAGAGTGCACTAACCCCACCTACCTTCTTCAAAAGAATGTGTATTAAAGATCAATTCCCGAAAGGCCTAATTACCGATCTGTATGCACACTTAAGTACGAACACATTAGAATGGGGGGAGCTCACTTATATAACCCAATGAGAAGCGGGCCTAAATGAGGAACTGGAGGGCGTTGAATGGCAAGAGATCTGGGAGGCCGCTGCGACTTCCTCTATATGTGTCTCCATGCAGGAACAGGCTTATACGCTTATGTTCAGGTGGTACGCTACCCTGGCGAAACTTTGTAGAATGAATCAAATTTCTACAGATTTGTGTTGGAGAGGATGTGGCCAAAAAGGGACCTATATACACATGTGGTGGGATTGTCCAGAGGCACAAAAATATTGGAAACAGGTCGCGGAATTATTGCGGGATATCTTTGAAAGAGAGGTCAAGCTAGACCACTGGGTATTCCTTCTGGCCAGATCTATGGATGACTGGTCCAGAATGGAACAGAATCTAATACACAAAGTGAACTTGGCAGCCAGGAGGGCCTTAGCTCAAGCATGGCTACAGAAAGAGACTCCCCCACTCAATATGGTGATACAAAAGATCAAAGATACACTTATCATGGATAAGTTAACCGCTCGGGTCAGGGGTACTATTAAGAAGTTTGAAAAGGTCTGGGGACCGTGGATAGACAGCGGAGTGGGTGATTAGGAGATGGGTGGGATGGGCTCATTCCCCCTATACCCCTGTCTCTTTAAGAAGCTACTGAGATCGACAAAACCACTCAATCTAATCTCCTATGGTGGAACTTTAAGGATCCTGCCGGGAGGTTTACAGGATAGAGCCTGCCCCATGGACGCTATGATACTTGTTAAAATATGCGGTTACACAGCGACTAGGCCGCCTAGACTAGCTAGTATCATCATTGGAGATTCCCTGTAACACCCCCTCCCATCCCCGCCCTTTTCCTCCCCTTCCCTTTTTCTCCTCCCTCCCTCCTTTTTCCTTTCTTTATTTTTTCTTCTTTTTTTTTTCTCTCCTCCCCTTTTAACTAAAAGGTTAAAACCGTCCGCTAAAATTGCTTACAGATGGTTCTATGAATCTACACACATACTTGCCTCATACTAATGTTGATATGTGTTAGTTGTAATGCCTACATTTCTATTGTATTGTATATTTCATTGTGGTGTCTGACCTTGAACTAAATAAAGAATTTAAAAAAAAAATTAAAAGGAAAACAAAAGGCAAGTGACCCATTTAGCCTCTCTAATCCTTTTCTAAAAGCACAGGATTTATGTATTTATTTATTATAAAAAGCTGAATGGCATCCAAATGTTGCTGTTAGAAGTGAAAATTTGATATATCTATTCAGCTATTCACATATGGCATTTTTGGTTATTTAAACAGTATTTCAATTTGTTTTTCCATACTTACTGTAATTTTCCTTTCCTGGCTATTATTCATGGCAGCATCACTTATGGGCTAGCTCTGCCCCCAACATGAACAGGTCAGGAAACAATTAACTAATTAGAACCAGACTGAAGTTATAAAAGGTCCCTCATCCCTCTACTCCACAGTCTAGTTTAAAAGCTATAAAACAAAACAAGGGAGGGTTGCTAATGCTGCCATGAATAATAGCCAGGAAAAGAAAGTAACAGTAAGTATGGAAAAATGTTTCTGTATCCCTGGCTAATCATGGCAGCATCACTTATGGGTAATACCCAAGCTAAGACCAATGGGAAAAAAACAGATACTATTAGTTTGCTGCAACAATATTTTATTCATGAGAATTGACTGAGGATAAAACTCCTCTCCCAAAGGAAGTAGATGAAGAAGCTACATCCAGCTTGTAGTGTTTGATGAAGGTCATAGGAGAAGACCGGGTGGCTGCCCTGCATGTGTCATCAGATGAAAACCTCTGCCCAAGTAGCCAGTGCTCTAGTCCAGTGTTTCCCAACCCAGTCCTCAAGGCACACCTACCAGTCCAGGATTTAGGGATTACCCAGTTGTGTCTAAGGTGTTTTTTTTCTTCTTTGTAAAAACACCTTAGACACAACTGGGTAATCCCTAAATCCTGGACTGGTAGGTGTGCCTTGAGGACTGGGTTGGGAAACACTGCTCTAGTCGAATGAGTCTTTATTTTCTCTGGAGGAGATAGGATTTTAACATGATAAGCCTTCTTTATGGTGTTTGAGATCCAACGCCTCAAAGTAGCGGTAGAAGCAGCTTCAACTTTTCTGTAGCCAGTTGGAAGAATTAATAAATGTTGTGACTTCTGAAACTGATTAGTGACCGCCAGATATTTCATCAGACATTCCTTAGCCTCCAATTGATGGAGCTTAAGTTCTTCCAAGGAGGAAGGGTTTGGATAAAAGGACAACTATCTGAGAAATGTGAAATTGTGAAACCACCTTAGGTAGGAATTCCATTCTAGGTCTTAAGATAATTCTATCATGGAAGACCTGGATATGATTCTCATCACTGGAGAAGGCTTGGATCTCAGACATTCTTTTAACCACTAAGAAAAATGTCTTATATGTCAGAAGATTAATACTCAACGTATCCAGGAGCAAAGAGGGTGTCTGACAATACATCCAGCACGATAGGTAGATCCCAGGGAGAAGCATAATTTCTGGATGGAGGTCTTATGTGTATAGCTGCCTTGAAGAACCTCGCTATCAGAGGATCTGATGCCCATGAGTTGTTACACAATGCAGATATTGCCGATGACTGTACTTTTAATGTGCTTGGCTTAAACCCTTCTCCAGACCTGCATACTGGAATTTCAGAACATCAATATTAGTAGGAGGCAGGAAGTTTATGGAGTTTTGTTCTGACCATAACTGAAAATTATCCCATATTCTGTGATAACACGCTGAAGTGGATCCTTTTTTGGATTTCAAAAGCGTTTCAGCCACAGAATCAGGTAATCCTTGTTTTAAGAGTCTCTGCTTCTCAAGAGCCAAGCCCCCAATTTCAACTGGTTGTGCATCTTTCTCTCTTCTGAAGTCTATGTACCCTGTATCCATTTCTCTTCTAAATGTGCACCCCATCCTTGGAGACTTGCATCTGTGGTACCTGTCTTCCATGGTGGTTCCTCCAATGGAAAGCCCAGAGATAGGTGTTTCATTTTCATCCACCAAGATAGGTTGTCTAATGTTTTCTGAGTGAGAAGAATTCTCTTATCCCAGTTGCACTCTTTGTTTTGTAAGAACTTCATTTGAATTGGGCGCATATTCCACTGTTCCCATTTGACTAATCCTGTGTTGGATGAGAGGGAGCCCAATAGGCTCATAAATTCCCTTGTCGTTATGTGTACTTTGTAGTGAAGTCATCCAATCCCCCATTTTTATGTTTGGTATGACAGTGGAAATGGATTCCATCTTGAATGTCCTTGTTTTTATTCTGGAATTTTGATTTTTTTTTGGATCCAGAATAAGTCTCCACTTCTTCTGTGGTTTTGGGGCCAGGAAAACCGTAGAATAGTGGCCCTTTGATTTTTCTTTGTTTGGGACTTCTTCTATAACCTAGTTTTCCAGAAGTTTTGACATGCAGCTCCTCATAGCCTTTTCTTTTTCTCCTTTTGCTATAAGAGATTGGATGAAGAAATCTTTAGTTGGAAAAGTTTTGAATTCTATCCTGTATCCTTCTTCCAAAATAGATAGGACGCAGGAGTCTGTCACACTTCTGATCCAGACAGGATAGAAGAGATTAAGTCTTCCTCCTGTTATTCCTGGCTTGGCAGGCAAAGGTTCAGAAGTATTTACTTGGAATACGTGATCCTCTTCCTCTAGATGATTTGGAAGGTGTCTGATAGTTCCTCCACTTAGGTCTAGAATATTCCTTTCCTGGCTTATATATTCTGCTGTCTTGAAACCTCTTATGTTTCCAGATGGTAGAACCAAATTTTCTTCTTTCTTGTGGAAGAAAATCTTTTTTCCCGTCAGCTGCCTTGTGAATTGCTTCATCCAGGACTTTACCGAATAGAAGATCTTCTTGGAATGGGAGAGCACACTGGGAGGCTTTAAAGGCATAGTCTGCCCCTTATTAGATCGATTTCCTCTCTAGGGCAGCCTTCCAGCAAGCTATACAGGTTCCAATCACTGTAGTGTCACTGTATACCGAAAAGGAACTGTGCCTTTAGAGTTCCCAGTATTTTTACATTTTGGCGCAATGTCTCTTTAAGGACTCGGCGGCTTGTGCATGCGCAAACCGATATCCAGGACGCCACTGTGCATGCTCCGCCTTCCGAGATCAGAAAGAGACTGGGGAAGCCAGCGAAAACACTAATTTTGGCTCAGAGAGAGCCAGAAGCAACATGCAGCTTGATACTCATGGAAAGCCCAAGGAATCAGGAACATAAGCAAACTAAGTAAATTAAAACACTTACCCAGGCTTCTCCCAATTCTCTGCCCCGGGATTGGAGGGGGTTATTTGATGCATACAATGGGGAATTTTTAAGGTATCTTCAATCCCACATCGATTGTAAATATTTGCAGCCCATATTAAAGGATTCCCATCATGTGGTACATATACTAATCTGTACCTAACTCAGTTAGTCCTGCTCCTGCAGGCTGATTACTGAGTTCTTCAGATGAAGAGAGGCTGAACGTCATCTGGTAAGCCATTGGTACACATGGGAAGGTGGCCTCAAAAAAAAATTGTCTTTAGAGACAAATTCCTGTTTGTCCTGTTAAGGACAGAAAACGACTGTGGGGTAGAGGGAGGAGGGACCTTTTATGCCTACAGTCGGGTTCTAATTAGTTAATTGTTTCCTGTCCTGTCCTATTGGGGACAGAGCTAACCCATAAGTGATGCTGCTATGATTAGCCAGGAATGTGCATTGGTTAATTTGTTATACCAAAGAAACCAAACTGAACCCACATAGCAACAGAATCTTCGTAATTTAACAAATCACATATCTGGATGCGAACCGGGGAGATTTCAGCCAGGGCCGGCGCATCCTATAGGCGACTTAGGCAGTCCGGTGCACCGGTCCGGAGGGGGCAAGTTTGAGTGGCCCAGCAGGAGGGAAGCCCACAGCAGAGCTTCCTGTACCCGGCCGGACTCACAGTGAGCACTTCATGTCAGTCTGGCCGGGTACAGGAAACAGAAGCTCCTGTACCGTGGTCCACGCCGCCCGCCCATGCTACACAGAGGTAGGAGACACAACATGGAAGGGGTGGGAGAGACTACTAAGGGGCACTGAGGGGGAGGGAGAGAGGGATAGACCACTAAGGGACCCTGGGAGGAGAGACCACTAAGGACACTGGGAGGGAGAGGAAGAGAGGCCATTAAGGACACTGTGGTGGGGTGAGGAGAGACCACCACTAAGGACACTGGGGAGGGAGAGGAGAAGAGACCACCAAGGACACAGGGAGGACAGACCACTAAGGCCACCGTGGGGAGGAGAGAGACTACTATGGGACACTGGGGGGGAGGAGAGACCACTAAGGGATACTGATAGGGAGGAGAAACAACTAAGGGACACTGGGGAGGAGGGGAGGAGAGACCACTAAGGGGCACTTGGGGGGGGGGATCACAAAAGGACACTGGGAAGGGGGGAGGAGAGACCACTAAGGGAAAGATAGGGAGAGGAGAGACCACTAAGGGAAATATGGGGGAGAGACAACTAAGGAAAGATGGGGGAGAGACCACTAAGGGACACTGGGGGGGAGGAGAGACCACTAATGAAAAGATGGGGGGGGAGAGACCACTAAGGGAAATATGGGGGAGGGGTGAGAACTCTAAGGGACGAGGGGAGGGAGAGCACTAAGGGAAGGCGGGTAGGGGAAAGCACTAAGGGACAAGGGGGCAGTGGAGAGCACTAAGGGACAGGAGGGCAGTGGAGAGCACTAAGGGACAGGAGGGAAGGGGAGATCACTAAGGGACAGGTAGGGAGGGGAGATCACTAAGGGATGGGAGAGCACTAAGGGTCAGGAGGGGATAGCACTAAGGGATGGGGGGATGGGAGAGCACTAAGGGACAGGAGGAGAGGGGAGAGCACTAAGGGACAGGAGGGGAGGGGACAATACTAAGGGAAAGAAGGGATAGTTCTAAGGGACAGAATGGAAGACCTCTAAGGGACAGGGGGAGAAGTAGAGTTGAGACCACTAAGGGACAGGGGAAGTGGAAGAGATCGTTAAGGGATTGGGAGAGTGTAAGACACACAGAAAGGCTGAGGAAGGGGTGAATGAGAAGCACAGAAGGGCTGGTAGGGGAGACACACAGAGGGGCTCAGGAGAGAGACACACAGAGTCGCTTGTGAGGGATACAAACAGAGGGTCCTGGGGGAAAAAGAGAAACACCAAGGAGCTGAAAAGAGTACGACACAAAGGGGCTTGAGGGAGTAAGACAAGCAAAGGGGTTGGGAGGATGTAGGAGACATACAAAAAGGGGGGGGATAAGAGACACATAATGGGTTTGTAAGAGATACACTAAAGGGGAGTGTAAGACACAAAACGTATAGAAAAAATATACAAATAAAAATAAAGAGCTACTCCCCGCTCAGCCCCTATCCTACCCCACAAACCCTCTCTTTCACACCACACACATACACAATGCATCCTTACACATACACAGAAATACACATGCACAGAATGCATCCCTACTCACACACACACTGAACAAATACAATGCATCCTACACTCACACAGAAACACACCATTGCATAGCTCACAAACACACACACACAAACATACAATGCATACCTTACAAACACACACACAATGCAGCCCTTGCACACATACACAGAAGCACACAATGCATCCCTTACACACACACAAACACACTGCTTCTCTTAATGCATCTCTTACCCCTTACAGGCGAACACACTACATTACGTTACATACACAGAAACAAACCTTGCATCCCTTACACATACAAACACAGATTCACACAATGCATCCCTTACACACACACACACACACAGAAACACATAATGCATTCTTTACACACAAGCACACACTACAGCCCCCTTCACACATACACTCTGTAATGGCTACCCCAGTTGGAGAGGGGGTATCAGCCGTTGGAGACGTCCTTCTTCCCGGCAAGCTGCTGTGTAGTAGTGGAGTTGCTTTATCCCATCTGCTGGATCCAAGTAGAGAGCAGGGCAGAGCTCTTAAAAGAGCTAGTGATTATGCTGAGCAGGTTCCCTTTCAATAACGAGACAAGGCTACGTTTTGAAGGGTCAAGAAGAACTGAGGTTTAATGACAAGTACTCTCCTTTTATGCAGTGCTCCCATGCAAGGGAGACACCCACAGGCAATTATACAGTGACCAATCAAACAATGGTTACAACCCACAAATTCCCTCCCCTCTGCTTGGGAGATAATTGAGTTTCTAACTGTATCTACTCAATTATCTCCAAGCTAAAAAATTATACTTTTTATACATTCTCATAACTTTCTTATTTTACATGGTACATGAATAAAACTTATATTTTATGAACAGTACAACTTGGGGAACAATATATTCAAAATTCGTGCACATCTGTTCGGTGGTTCAGGAGATAGTAAAAAGTCCCTTGAACCGACCTCACACCTGTGAGTATGCCCAAAATCAGTTCCACAGATGCAGGCTGTGCGGTCGGTCTATTTTCGTTTGACGAAAATCCCTATTTGCACGAACGGATTCATCCGTGCTTTTATTTTACCGAAAGAGCGCTCCATTCAGATGGATTTAGCCGAACGCACGGAGGATGGAAGTTTCAGCGGTGTTTGCGTAAAAGTCTAGCCGAAATGAGTTCCACGCGGTCGATGACCAAACACTGCTGAGTGCATTCGACTATCCAAAATGGCAGCCGCCACGTGTTCGTGCAAATGAATGCCGACCACCCAGTCTATCAATTAAACCCATGGAGGGTTCGTGGTTTTCACGGTATTCTTACAGTCAGGGAGGTAAATGAGTGGCACACTTCTGTTTTGGGTGGTCGGCCGTTCGGTACAAAATTCGGTATTCAAACGTTCTTATATTGTATCTCCATTACACAAAAGCCATTATACGAACAGTCTTTGTCTTTTAAGTGTGGGATAAAGTGAGGTAGGGATATGTTACACACTCCACTCCTTGTGAGCAAACTTATGGCTTGTAGGCATCAGGCTTATGGGCAGGCCTTGTAGGCATACTCACGGTCAGGCCCTGGGGGCCCAGACTGTGATCTGTGTAAGGGGCCCCAAAAAAATGGAGCTGCTTCCTGTTTGTTGTTTTTGTGAGCACTGCCTCCAGAGAGCCTGTTTTAACACCAGACCAATGGAGCCAGACTGCAGCCCGAGCCCATCATCATCCTCTTGTTCTCATCTGGTGGTAAGTAGGCAATCCAGTATAATATTAGTGGCACTAATCCCTAATTTACCTCACATTAAAGGGCCACTATTGTCACCAGAACCATCTACAGCTTGATGTGGTTCTGGTGTCTATAGCATGTCTCTGCAGGCTTTTTAATGTAAATATACTGCCTTTCCAAAGAAAAGACACTGTGTGCAGCACTGGCGTTGGTTCATATGGCAGATCATATGGGTTGGGCATTGTGATGGGGGAATGCGGCAAAAATTTTTTGCCTAGGGCGGCACAAATGCTCCCAAGCCCCATTCCCCACAATGAAGATTCAGAATTAAATTCCACACTCAAGTTTACCCTCGTCATCTTAAAAATGACAGCTCACTTGTATTGGTGGAACAATATCTGTGAGAGATTTAATTTGTATTTAACTTTAGTTGAACTATAGAAACAATGTAACAAACATTTAACTGTGTGAACCTCATTCCTAAAAGCTATACCCTCTTGCTGTTTCCTGAAGATTTAGTGTGTCTGAAGACCCACTACAATATCTGGTGTCGTACTAGTGTTTTCTGTATGAAAAACCTGAAGTTATTTCTCGTTTTCTTATTTCTTATCTAACTCTCTGGCTGGCTATGGATCTTATAGAACACAAAGAAAACCAGTCCTGCTTCAATTCAAATGCAGTTTATCTTCTTCTAGTTATCGTGATCTGACAGGAAACAACACCCATGTTAAATTGTGCAGATGTTGTACCATTCCAGTAATCCTTTTGATTTTATCTAACATTTACTAATGGCTTTCTACAACTCGGCTTTCCAAAACTGGACTGTTCCTAAGGATATAGAATTACAAATCCAGGGCATTAACGGACCACGTCAAACACCTAAAGCACATAAAGCTAGCTGAAATACTGTATGGATGCAGAGCGGGTGCTCTTTTTTCATTAGGTGTGGAATTTAATAGAAATTGGCACTTTTGTAAATTAACATAGTTACACCTCCCTGGCTGTCAGTCAAACAACTGGTCATGTTACTTCCTGATAGTTTAGCTCAGTAGAGAAGCTCTAGAAAGCAGTGATCGCTGTGCATGCTGGTCATTTCCTGACATATACTGAGATAAAAGGGAGGGCTTGCACATGCTGCCGACAGCAGGACTGTAGTTTTTGCAAACTGGTTTTATTTTATTTTTTCTATGGTCCTAAAGAAGACATGCAGAAAAAATAGATTTTTTAATAAATGGAGTATTCCTTTCATGTGCAAAGTGTCAGAAAAATCTGATATTTACCTACAAACAGGAAAACTACAGCATAAATCAGCATTCTATTCAGCATGTTAGCAAAGCAATGTCTTACCTTCATTAATCTAATGGGATCCTGTGGCACATTGTTTTGGATTATTAATAAAAATAAATACATGAAAGTTTTTCAATAATCATTATCAGTAAAGGCCGTATATGGAACGAGAATAAAGCACTTTTGTTTAGGATTAACAGTTCACTAAACATCAAGAAGGTTATCAGCTCGAAAAAGCAAGTGTTATCGAACTACCTTGTATCCAAAGTGAGATTACGCTTTGTTACTATAATGTGAGCTTTCTAACTCTCCTCCCCTCTAAAACACTATCTATTTCACATAAACATACCATGATACTCTTACTTTCAAGACATTCTACAAAATAACACATGGGTTGTTTCACTAAAATAGAGAATTGCTAAGAATTAAAAGTGAATCAAAAAAATTAGGCCAATTTTCTAAGACTTTTCAGCTTTCGGTTTGGCTTCTGTTTACAGTTTGGCTT
Source organism: Pelobates cultripes (assembly GCA_933207985.1). Classification (NCBI taxonomy): domain Eukaryota; kingdom Metazoa; phylum Chordata; class Amphibia; order Anura; family Pelobatidae; genus Pelobates; species Pelobates cultripes. Next base: position 67,257,599 of record OW240913.1, on the reverse strand, counting down.
TTTTCACCTTAAATCTGAAATTCACTTTGAATTCAAATAGAATTTCTGGCAATTCTCACTGTAGTGAATAACTCTGTAAGTCTTTAAGAGTGGCTTATTTCCACAAGCACAACCAATAAGTGCAAACAAATCACTGTATCACTAAAATATATTAAGGGTTATTCAATAACATGAGAATTGCTGGAAATTCAAAGTTAATATGAAGTCAGTTTTTAAATTTAGGCCAAAATTTGAAAAACTTTTCAAGATTATTCTGTTTCCAATCTTATTCTTACGTTAATAAATTACACTGATTGTGTTGACCTTGTTTTACCCATCAATTTGGATTTTATTATCTAGGCGTTCATGCTGCAGAACCAATTTATTTAAATGGACAAAATAAATCAGCATATTATGCAACGTATGACTTAATAAATTGTATATTTTCAATAGACAAACAGATATACAGAAATATACATTTGTTAGATAATGAACACAAAATCTAAAATTTAATAATAACAATATTTTTATAAAACTGTGTAAATACATTGCGCTATGGTACAGTGAGCACATTAGTAAACTGACCTTCCAGTAAACTAGTTAATAAGACTAATGCACAAGGACTTTTTTCACTTACCTAGTTTGATTCCCGTTTTTTGAAAAAAAATCTCAAAAAAATTTAAAGAAGAAAGACAAAGATCATAGACTTAATCCCTCTGCAAATGAAATGTTAGTGTGGAGCACTGGATTCATCGGCACCACTTTACAGAAAATCATTTTTTCCTCCTTGCTCTTTAATATGTAATGAATTGGTTATCAGCAGATAGTGGTTTGTTGACTCATTTCGTTGACTAATATGGTTTAAGCCACGTCCATGCAATTCTCGATGGACACTGTCCTTAGTTACTTATAATTCATTAAGTTTTCCTGTTGCTACTTGAGCTGAGAGTATTCTGTTAAGCTATACAGTTGCAAAAATTGGCAAGGATGCAAATCTTTCTGAAGACATGTCTAAAATGAGTTTGCAGTGCATTATGGGTATGTACAGTAAGATCCATTTTATATGCTGTAAGAAATCAGTTCTGATTTTCTGCTTTACGGAATGGCAGGCTGTTCACGATGGCAACTTCCTTGACTCATACTTACATACATCATGTTGTGTTCCTTAAATATTGTGCAAAACTCTAAAACAATTCTTAAGATTTATAACATTTATTGGAAGCATTTACCAGTGTGATTTATTTAATCATTGTTATATTTTTTTCCCCCTGTGGTCAAGATTGTGAGAATGCAATTCAAAATCAGTACTATAGATTTTTTTTTTTTCTAATCAGCAACTGCAATAGACTTCTATTTACTTTTCAATACATAATACAATACCACGTGGCACGATATTAGCATTTGTATGCCCCGGCAATTTGCTGCAGAAGCTTTGTGCCATTGTTTTCTGCGCATGCTGACGACAGACATCCAATATGCACAGAACAGACATTAGCCAACCCGGAACTCCTGTTTGAGGTTTCTAGGTTGGCTAGGGACGCCTGGATGAGACTACCAGAGGTGGAATTTCACCACCAGCAGCAAAGGGGTTTAACTCTGTATGTGCAGCTTTTCATACTGAAAAGCGACATATTCTGACTCCACACACCAATGACCACTTCAAAACCCTTTAAGCAGAAATGTGTCAACATAGAACAAGCAACTTTATTAACCAGTCAATTACAGGACAGTGAACTAACACGTTCCCTTATATAATTTGTGTTAGACTCTCTTGACAACTCAAGAGTTGCCATGCAGTGAGCTATGAATCTAACTGGGAAACATTTTAAGACTCCATAGCATCCACATTATGGTCTGTAGCTACATTTAAACTACTTAGATGTCTCATGGGTGTATATTTAATCACATGCTCACACTGGCTTCGACCTAAAATCTTTCAAAAATCTTTTCAAATAATTTCATATTTAAAAAAAACATTTTAAGATTTAGATTTTTTGTTTTATATGTTGATTTATTTTATTTAAGATGTATTTTTTGAAATGTTAATATTTAGATAAAAAATATATTTTTTTTATTAAAAAAAATATTAAATTATTTAAAAAGCGTATCCAAAAATATAACATTAAAATGTGCTACTCCATTGTCCGTTCAGCACAATTCCTGGTTTAGGGAATAACCTACTATGTGTTACGCCAGGACATTTAAGGATTTCGATTGTCTTCCTAAAACATGAACATGTGTCTTTATGATGTTCCAATGCGTTCTGATAAAATTTCAAAATACATGGATGTTAGGTGATAGGGTGACCACCATTCTTACCAGGGGAGGGCTGGCAGCCTTAGGCCTGGAGGGCAAAACCAGTCAAGTGGCCCATTGCACCACCAAATCAGTTCACCATCCATGCCCACCTTTTCCTGGTTTTATAACGGATATTGATGTTATGCTAATCAGTAGCTCTTTGCCATACCCGCTCCTTCACGGCTCCAGGCACTGCTTGTTGTGAGTGTGAGCCACTGTAAATTAGGGGCAGAGGGCACTTGCACTGCGGTAAAGATGGGGCTGGGCAGGAGGAGAGTGCAGTGCAATCAGTGCACTCCCCTCCTGTGGGTCACCAGTAGACTGGTGCACCTGCCCAGGATCAGAGCCGGTGCAAGGATTTTTGCCGCCCTAGACAAAATAAAAATTTGCTGCCCCCCCATGTGACATCACAATGCCCCACCCATATGAACTAACGCCAGTGCTGCACACAGTGTGTGTTTACATTAAAAAGCCTGCAGGGACCAGCTATAGACACCAGAACCACTTCATTAAGCTATAGTGTCCCTTTAATGTGAGGTACATTATAGATTAGTGTCACTAATAATATACTAGATTGCCTACTTACAAGCAGATGAGGATGATGATGGGCTGCAGTTTGGCTCCACTGGTCTGGTGTAGAACAGGATCTCTGGAGGCTGTTTGCAACTGTGGTCACAAAATTCAATGTTCTGGGAGAATTGGAAGCAGCTCCATTTTTGGGGCCCCTTACACAGCTCAAAGTCTGGGCCCCAGGGCCTGATGGTGAGTATGCCCATAAGGCCCACTCATAAATTCCACCCACCCATGAGTTCGCTCACAGGGAGTGGAGTGTGTAGGGGATGTGTTATGTGTTATTGTAGAGGATCTAATATGTGTGCTTATGGTATGTAGTGTATAGGGTTACCAGTTTGTGCAGGTGATGTAGTGTGTTTGTGTGTAGTGGAAGCAGTGTGTATTTGTGTATAAGGGATGTATTATGTGTTTCTGGTTGTGTGTAAGGGATGCATTGTGTGAATCTGTGTTTGTATGCATAAGGGATGCAAGGTGTGTGTCTGTATGTGTGTGCATTGAGTGTAAGAGATGCATTGTGTTTCTGTGTGTATGTAAGAAAAGAAGTGTGTGTGTTTGCATGTGTGTGTACGGGTTTGCATTGTCTGTTTCTGTGTATGTGTGCAAAGGATGCATTGTCTTTGTGTGTAGGGGTTGCATTGTGTGTGTGTGTAATGGATGCATTGTGTGTTTCTCTGTGTGTAAGGGAAGCATGTTGTGTTTCTGTGTATGTATAGGGATGCATTGTGTGTGTGTGCACGCGCGTAGTGTGAAAGAGCTCCCTGTCTTGGCCCCTGTCCTATAGAGCTGCCCCTTCTGTCCCGTAGAGCTCTCCCCTGCACCTTTAGTGGTCTCTCCTCTCCCCCACCCTCCCCTAGCGGTCTCTTCTCACACTCACCCACCCTCCCTGTGCTCTTCTCATCCACCCTCCCTGTGTTCTTCTCACTCCTCCCTCTATGTGTTCTCCTCACACCCCCTGTGTTCGTCTTACCCCCCTCCTCCCTGTGTTCTTCATACTTCCCCCCTTGGTCGTCTTACTCCCCCACCTGTTCTTCTTACTCCCCCACCTGTTCTTCTTACTCCCCTTCTTCTTCTTACCCCCTTCTTCTTCTTCCTCTTACTCCCCCTTCTTCTTCTTACTCCCCCTCTTCTTCTTACTCACCCTTCTTCTTACCCCCTCTTCTTCTTCTTACCCCCACTCTTCTTCTTCTTCTTACTCCCCACTCTTTTTCTTACTCACCCCTTCTTCTTCTTCTTACCCCCCTCTTTCTTATCTCCCCTCCTTCTTACTCCGCCCTCCCCTCCTTCTTACTCCGCCCTCCCCCTTTTCTTATTCCACCTCTCCCTCTTCTTACTCCCCCCTCTTTTTCTTACTCCCTCCTCTTCTTCTTCTTACTCCCCCATCTTTTTCTTACTCACCCCTTCTTCTTCTTACCCCCTCTTTTTCTTATCTCCCCTCTTCTTATTCCCCTCCCTCCCCTCTTCTTATTCCCCCTATCCCCTCTTTTTATTCCCCTCCTCCCCTCTTCTTATTCCCCTCCCTCCCCTCTTCTTATTCCCCCTCCCCTCTTCTTATCCCCCCTCCCCTCTTCTTATACCCCTCCCCTCTTTTTATTCCCCCCCTTCTCTTTTTATTCCCCCCCTCCCCTCTATTCTCCCCCCCTCCTCGATCAGGGGTAGGCATCTGTCTACTGTTCCAGAAAAAAAAATATCAAATAGGATGCATAGTCCTCTCCAAATAATACTTCTGAGTTCATAGGTCTCTAATACCTTACTTGGGTATGAGACCCGCTGCCATAAAGAAAAACCATGTGTCTGGCCTCCAGGATGACTTCCAGACAGTAACTGATGTTATTCAGCAAAATACAACCTCATTTTTATGAGAAGGCTTAACGGATGTTATACATTTAATCTCGATAACCTAATGCATTTAACTAACTTTGATTTCATACATTTGAAATGTATGTATAGATCAAATTGTCTACTGATTAAACATGTTATTCTATTCTATAACAGGTGAAACTTAATGTTCATTTTTTTTTTAAATTACTATCGTGTGATGTAAACATTTTAAATTCATAATAGCAATTTTTAAGGAAATAATTAAGGAACCAGTTTACCCAGTGCACTAATAAGTATATTACAGTATAGCTGTAATAGTATATATTTGCCCACCTTTCACCTTTCATTTTACCGATTTCAATTACCAGGGATTACCAGAAATACTACAAGCACTGAAATATGGGGGGGTAGTCTTAATGTCCAAAGCGTCTTATTGCAAGGAAGCTGAAAGAATATTGATGGACGAACAGACGTATAAAAAGCAGAATTTTAATCCTAGCAATGATAGGAATCAAACCTTTAAAAAAAATTTCAATAAAGGCAAGGAGCTAAAAATACTTAATGAAAAATAATTAAATTTTTTAAATATTAAATATACAAAAATACCTGTTTTTTTACTTCCTCCCGAAGGATGTCGACAACCCCCCGGGAAGACCCATAGTATCAGGAATAGACTCTATATCCAGTAGACTATCCCACTACGTGGATATCCATTTACAACCTCTTGTCAAAAATACTACCTCATACATTAAGGATACAATTAAAATTTTAAACATTTTAAACGAATGTACCTGGACTTCAAATTGCTTTTTAGTCACCAGTGATGTCACAGCTCTCTATAGCAATATCCCTTATCATTATAGGTGTAACGCAGTCAAATTTTTTTTAAACAATTTTTCAGATTTAAAAGAAATTTAAATAGAGTACATTTTGGAAGGGATAGAACTAATCCTTAAAAATAACTTTTTTTTCTCCAGATAAATGGAACGGCCATGGGGACCAAGTTCGCCCCCAGCTATGCCAATTTGTTTATGGCCCATTGGGAGAATTCTTTTATATTTGGCCCACATAGCTGGAGGCAGAACTTGGTCACCTATGGCCGATACATTGATGATATTTTTTTTGTCTGGGAAGGAGAGGAAAAGGATCTCACTGAATTTTTAAACTACCTCAATACTAACACATGGGGGATAAAGGTAACAAATAATTGGAGCAAGTCGGAAATTATATTCCTGGATCTACAGCTATATATAGAAGAGAACAAGATAAAAACCAAAAATAATTTTAAGACAGTCGAAGCAAACAGCTATATAGGAAGAGAAAGCTGCCACTTCGCACCATGGCTCGAAAATGCCCCTAGAGGCCAATTTCTACATATTCGTCATAATTGTACTCACCTTACGACCTTCGAAACCCAATCAGATAAAATTAAACAGGATTTTTTGGAGAAGGGATGTGAAGAATATAAATTGGAAAATGCTAGAAAAGAAGTGAAGGGAATGGAAAGAGATAATCTTTTAAAATACAAAGAGAGGAAAGAGAATGAGTTTAAGGAAATCCCCTTTATATGTAATTTTAGTACAGAGAATTATAAAGTTAGAAAAATAGTCTATAAGTTTTGGCCTATCCTCTTACAAGACCCTATAGCCAGGACATTCCTTCCAGAAAAACCCCATTTTGTACATAGAGGAGTCAACAATCTCCATACTGCCCTTACATCAAGTTTTATAAAATAAAAGAAAACAACTAATACGTTTTTAAATACAGAAAAAGTTTTTTTTCTGGTGTGGGTATTGTGTGGCATGTAAAAGGACTACAAGCAAAAAAAGACACATAAAGAGCTTTTATAGCAAAGATGGAACAGAATATCAAATTAAAAACCTCTTGACTTGTCATTCAAATAATCTAATCTATCTGATGATATGCCCTTGTGGTTTACAATATATTGGCAGAAACATAATTAAGGGCTTTGAGAATCATAGCGTCTCTTCCCATTATAAGATCCACCATAATTGTGAAATGAAAGACACCAAATTCTTAGGTATAAAAAAATTAGAAAGAGATTGGAGAGGAGGGAATTTTGACATAAAAATGAGTAAGAATGAAATGGAATGGATTTTTAAACTAAACACTGTTATCCCTTATGGCCTTAACACAGACTTTGAGATGTGTCACTTTTTAAAATAAAGTCTCTGATTTTATATGTATATGATTTTATATGTATTGTCATTTATATATTTAACTTGTTAAAGAATATGGTATTGATCCTCTGCTATCATTGTTGTTATTATGTCCATCGGATATACGGTTCAGGAAATGAACCGCAAGTTGGAACGCAAAAGTATGACGTATTGGCATAACCAACATGTGACCGAAAGTAACGGAGGAACCCAGAATCAACTACAAGCGAGGCTTGAAACGCTGAGCGTCACCGTTTCCATGGTGAACGCCCGAGACTTTACAAGCCGGAAATCTATTATCTTACCCTCGAAGAGGTCTTTATTGCAGGATGTGGCGGAACTAACCTCGCCACTATGCACTGGAGAAGCCTGGTTGCCAGCCTCCTGCCATGTGACTATGGCCCCTGGGATGTATTGCCCTTTAAAGACATGATTTGGGCATAATGGATTTGTGTTGTGCTCATGGGCGTCCACAGGGGGGGGCAAGGGGGGACACTTGCCCCCCCCTGGATTTTTCAGCTTGTTCTGCTATTTTGTGTGAGATTTAAAATGAACTGCAATACCGGCGCCGGCCAGTAGGTGGCGCTGTGTATGGAGAGAGACAGGGATAGGAAGCTGCATCTTATCCCTGCTTCTCTGCTGATTGAAACCGCAGGGGAACAACACATGCAGCCAGAGACAGCCTACAGATCAGGTACAGATGGGGGGGGAGGGGAGCCTATAGAGATGGGGGGGCAGCAGCCTATAGATTAGGGAGTGAGGCTGGGGGGGCAGCAGCCTATAGATTTGGGGGGCAGCAGCCTATAGATTAGGGGAGTGAGGGATGGGTGGAGGTTTTGAGATAGCCTATAGATTTGGGGGGGCAGCCTATAGATTTGGGGGGGCAGCCTATAGATTTGGGGGGGTGACAGCAGCCTATAGATTAGGGGGCAGCAGCCCATAGATTTGGGGGGGCAGCAGCCTTTAGATTTGGGTGGGCAGCAGCCTTTAGATTTGGGGGGGCAGCAGCCCATAGATTTGGCGAGGGGGGCAGCAGCCTATAGATTTGGGGGCAGCAGCCCATAGATTTGGTGGGGCAGCAGCCCATAGATTTGGGGAGGGGGCAGCAGCCCATAGATTTTGGGCGGGGCAGCAACCTATAGATTTGGGGGGGCAGCAGCCTATAGATATATATAGAAATGAACAGGAAGGGTCAGCAAGGAGCTGGAAGGTAAAGCAGCACAAAGGTAAAGTAGAAGGAGCAGAAAGGGTCAGAAATGAGCTGGAAGGGGCAGAAGGAGCACAAACATAAAGTAGGGGAATGAGCAGGAAGGGCCTGCAAGGAGCAGGAAGGAGCAAAAAGGGACAGCAAGGAGCACAAAGGTAAAGTAGAAAAGGGAGCAGAAATGGTCTGCAAGGAGCAGAAAGGGATCAGAATGAGAAAGGAGCAGAAGGGCGCAAAATAAGCAGAAAGTAGCAGAAAGGTAAAAGAGCAGAAGGGGCCAAGGATAGAAAACAGTGTCAGAAGAAAAAAAAAGACTGTCAAATGAAGGAGAGGAAAAGGAGATTGGAGCAGGAAGGACAAATTAAGTGAACCCTCCACTTTATTCTGGACACCATATCATAAGGCTTTGGTACCTGGGCCAGGAAGGGAAACGCTGGACCTTCTCATCTCCAAAGGTAAAAAAATATCAGTATTGATGTGTTCACTTTTATTTACTTAGTGTCAGGAAGCACAGAGTGTCGTTGGGTAGGGGTGTTGCTGATTGGCTAGAGTGGTCAGCTGGCACTCTAAGCCAATCAGTAGCTCCCCATTCATAAAAAAGTAAAAATATTTTATGAACCGGGAACTAGCGATTGGCTTAGAGCGTCAACTGACCACTCTAGCCAATCAGCGGCACCCATGCCTGACGTCAATCTGCACTTCCTGACACTCTGTTTCAGAAGCAGACTACCACTGAGCGACCTGGAGCTGGAGGAAGCCTTTGGGGTTAAACCATTTGAGAGCGATTTAACCCCTTAAAGGAAAGCGAGCACCCTTGGGCTTCCTGGCATCATAGCATTTTCATTTAGGTGAAGTTGTTATGGTGACCACAAATGTCCTTTAATTTGCTTAAAGGAACACTACAGTGTCAGGAATACAAACATATATTCCTGACACCATAGTTGTGAAAACGCTATTCACCCTGGCTTTATGTGATAATGGCTATGCCCCTTCCCTTTCATGACACTGTCAAAAAGGTACCAAGCATGGATGTCATTACAATTATGCCCCCCCCCTGGAAAAATTCCTGCGGACGCCCATGGTTGTGCTGCTGCTGGCCCTTTTAAGAACCATCTGGGGACATACTGTGGAGTTACTGGGTGGCCACCATTTCCTGTATCAGAAGCACATGGTGAGAACAATGGATGGCGGCCATTTTAACTCCCAGACACTGTTTGGACTTTTCAACACGGTGCCATCTCACCAGTATTTGTTGCACAGAGACATCGTGCGGTGGTTTTGGACTATACAGCAGGGGACACATTATACCGTGATTGTTTTTTATTTAGCCTGTATATGTTTTGCAGAATCTGCATTAAACTGTATTTTCCAAAGTACTGAACGGATCTGGGTGAATTTTGGCTATGTGGTTCACCCAGATCCCCCAGTTCCAAGGATATACTTATATTTTATGGGGTTATTGCATGTTTTGGGGTCCCTGTGATGTGTTGTATGAAACTGTAT
>OW240913.1:67147913-67247944 GCA_933207985.1 Pelobates cultripes | reverse complement strand
TTCCCAATTTAGCTGTGGCATGAAGAATCTCTACTTGCTATGCCAAAAGTATTTCCTAAGACAGACTAAAACGGTATATGCGCCACCTCTGTTCTACCTATCTCTGAGATTATACCTCTCCTGTTCCTGAAGATAATGTTCTGTCTGTCCTTGCTTTCCTGATACGACTGTGGTATGGTGAATTCCCACCTATCATGTCAACAACATTACCGGAGTCTGAAAACAAAACGGGTACATGCAACACCACTGAGCTACCATCTCTGAAGTTAAAGCTGTCCCATTCTACTCATTAAATATTACATCTTTCTGAAGATATTGCGATTTTTAGCCTTACTCTTAATTCTGTGTTGGTATGGAGAAAATTAACACATCCCTGAAACATCTGTCATGCTTAAACAATTATTTCTGAAGATCGTTCCCATGACAATCCTGCCTGTAGTACTCTGGACTTGTTTCTTACTTATGAAGATGACTCTCTTATTTTTGAAGAAAAGATGATCTCTGCTACAGTGTTACCACTGATAAAAACAGACTCTAATCCGTCTCTTCTTTCAGTGTTCTATTATAGTCACATGTGAACCTGTGTCTCAGCTACTGTTTAAATGATCACACATGCCAGTGTCTCAGTCAGAACCCAGAATAACATATGTTATCTCTGCCCAATAGTGATTCTGTGCCATTAGAGAAACTGTATCTGTCTTGTAAGGGTAACTATAAAAAAACTTTTACATTCTAGTCTGCCATCTACAGTTTTCACTGACACCACCTTTCATGGGATCTGTACTATAGCTACTCTAAAGCGCATACATATTTTCTCTGTCATTACATGGTAACACTAGTTTGATCATTGGGCTGTGCCACTCTCTGTTCCTCTTGTTTTTTCCCTTGTCCTATGACAGTGTTGGCAGGTTGAGAACCTAGAATTTACTCCTTAAAAGGGGAGGGGCGATACTGTCAAGATTCTATACATAACCCCTAGTTTTCTGTTCTCTTCAGTCTCCTGCTGTACCTCACAGTGACACTACTTTTCTGTGATGCTGTTGCAGGCTCCTGCACCCAAAATGGAGAGATATGGCTCTGTCCCCAGCAGACCCTACCATGTCATTATATTGTCCTATTTAGTCTAGCTTTACCGCTTTTCCTGGACCAGTTCTTTGGGTTTCTTTCAGGTTTGGTCCTGTGCTTTGCACCCTGAGTGCAACTCCAGGATGCCCTGTGCCCAGTGTCCAGAAGGCCAGAGGTCCTGGCTCCCAGTGTCATGAGTTTACTTCTGCACAAGACATACAGAGATCAATGCTATACACACACTTACCACTTCTGGCGTATTAACAAAGTTGGCATTATTTTATCTCAAATTCAATTTTAAACTCTCAACTCTCAACTTCTGAAGAAAGTGCTATTTTGCTGAAAAATGTTAAAACAAAACAAAAAATGTGCATATTTTACCAATGTGAATTGATCTGATCTATTATAGCTAACCCTACCACTGTGGACCAAAATGTGACCAATATGCAAAAGACAAATTTTTGACAGGTCTAACATTAGCAGTACTTCATTAGTCAATGCTTGCTGTCATGGGGGGCGTGGCTTGGACGTCGACCGGGATGGAGGCTTGAACTGTGAGCTCCGCTCCTCCGACCCCGCGAAAGCCCTAATTATTAGCCCACATCAGCACACATGGGACGAAACCGTAGAGGTGACCCCACTGGGACACCCAGGAGCTCCCAGGCTGGCCAATCTTATGGCCCGATGGACGGCTTTCTGCAGACGCCGGCAGACACACGCGACGAGGCCGGAGACCCCAAGATGGCGGCGCACTCAGCCGCGACCGGAGACACCCCTGCCTCTACACTTGAGGGGATTGGGGACGAACTGCGCACGATTGCGGCCTCTATGGCCACGAAGGCAGACTTGTTGGTCCTGACCACTACCATCCAGGATGCGCTGAGGGCGGAAATGGCCGGCATACGCACAGAGGTGACGGCACAAGGTACCCGAATACAGGAGCTGGAACACTCCCACGAGGCCCATACTGCCAGGTTGGTGGCTACCGACACGACTGTAGCACGACAGGGTGTCCTACTATTGCAGCTACGGAGAGCGGTCGAAGATCTTGATAACCGGGGCCGCAGATGCAACATCAGGGTACGTGGCCTGCCCGAAGCAGAAGGCGAGGAAGACGTTGAGGACACCCTAACGGCCCTATTCCGCATGATTCTGCCAGCGGACACCTCCCTGGCACTAAGGTATGAGAGAGCACATAGGGCCCTACGCCCCCGATCACTCGAGGACGGCCCCAGAGACATAATCTGTTGCATCCATTCATTTGCGACAAAAGACGCCATCATGAAGGCGGCCAGGGCCCAACCCACCTGGGACTATCATGGAGCACAAGTCTCGCTGTACAACGATCTGTCCCCGACCACCCTGGACGCTAGAAGGGCATTGCGGCCCATTACGTCTTTGCTGAGGGACCGCAACATCCCCTACAAATGGGGCTTCCCGTTTGCCCTATCAGCAAGACACAGGAATGGCTGGGTGTCACTCCGCGGCCCGGAGGAGGCCCCCGCCTTTCTGGAAGAACTTGGACTCCCTCCTACACCAATACCGGATTGGATCCTAGGGCCACTGGGGCCCGGCCAGAGGCCGCAACGCGCACCCCGCCGACGTGGGGGAAGATCACCGCCGAGACCTGCACAACGACGCCGTGAGGCGCAGGAAGGCCGAGATTGACGACCGTCATCCTGATGCCGCTCACCCACCCGCCAGCTAAGTACTGTCCCCACTGCTAGAGCACTACCCCCACCACCCCATACCGGACTGGGACTTGGCCCATTGCTGTTATTGTTGGCCGATTTACCCCTGACCAGAAACATTCCCCAACCCTGTCTAATGTGACTGCCGAGACAGGGGGGGGTATAGAAGGAGTATGAACAGTGGACACATCACCGGGAACTTTGCTGCTCCCCCTCTCCAACTCCCTTTTTTTTTTTTTTTCCTCTTCTCTCTCTCCTCTATGCCTGGGAAAACAGAGCTGGCCCACTGCACTGAAGCGCATGGTATCACTGCGGAACGAGACTTTTAGATCTGCTCACTGAGCAAATGACTACCTACCACTTTTTGGAGATGTATCCTTAGAACCTTCTCATCTCAATAAGTACCTCTTATTTTTACTGTACTTGATGCATTTAACTGTGATGTTGCACCACCCGCAGTGAGGTAGACTCGACTACACCTGGTAACAGAACAGGGGCACTAGACTTGCTTTACAGAGCGTCCTAGACTGACGACAGAAGGGGAGAACTGAGGAAGGGTAGGACAGGCAGCGGAACCAATGTATATATTTATGCTCTGAGGGGTCGAGAGGAGGTGGGACACCCGAGAGATTATATTTTGGAAGGGGAAAGGGGAGAGGGGATGAGAGACGTGAGCTGCGGGCCCAGGGAAAGGGGGAGAAAAGGAGAGGTAGGACAGGAGAGGAAGAGAAGAGAGGAGGAGGGCTGGTAACACGAGGGGGGTGTGGAGGGAAGGGGAGAAGACGGGGGGGAGGGGGAGGGGCCAGACCTATGACAAAGGGACAAGAGCGAAGGTAAAGAGAAGGGAAGGGGAGGGAATTGAGAACAGGTGAAAAAAGGGGGGGGAAAAGGAAAAAACTTAATTAAATATTATCTCTAAAACTGTTAGCTATGTTACATATTACTTAGGGATAAATGAGATATATGAGACAGTACACTACTATGGCCCCTGGGACGCCCTGACATACCCCCGATCACAGTCTATGAGGAGACGTACGGCCCTACCTCACACCCAGAACCTACCCTACTGAGAAACAGAGTGACGGAGTTGGAGCTGTCACTTCCCATGGGATAAACCCGGCCCGACTGCTCTTGATATGATGTGTCAGAGGGGAACTTGAGACCGAGTGGAAAGATGGGGGGAGGTTATGGAAACTGCCTAGGACCAAACAAGGGGACCTGACCTAAGAGTACACTAGCAGTGACAGCGGGCAACAAGGGGTGATGAATGTTTCTGCATACTTATTGTTATTGATATTATTTTTGTATATACCTTAATCAATTATATCTGTTATCGTATAGCCCACCTTCTGATATACCTAAATTCCCCATGTTCATACACACCTGGGCTAGGGCCCGGATGGAGCGGGATAGATATACATTCTACACACATACGCTTCACCATACCTGGTTTAGACACCGACCACTGCTCTACGCATTCACCTGCGCAAGTCTCTCGGCGGAGCCACAGGTACACCCACTCACCGATCTGGTTATCGGGGGGACACCTGGCCACTCCTGCTGAGGCGCAGGTACTCCTCCTTCTCGAAGGAGGCTCCGGGGTAATACCACCGTTTACCCCACGGGGACATTACCCGATAGGGGGGTTCTCTTTGCCCACCCTTATTTTAATCTATCAACCTACACTACACCACACTCATACTCCACACCCACATACTCTCTTACACGTACACACATACCTTTGCACATACCCCACTCACCGCAATCACCACACGCGTTTGGGCTCCACACAGGAACAAAGAGACAACACGCCTGACAGCGGACGACGACAAACAGGCTTCCCTGACACTCCCTCCACCCTTCGTAGACCCACATTAGCCATACGAACACCCGTACACTATCCTAACTCATCATCATTCGTGGAGCTGCGCCGTCGGCCCGGACCCTTGCGCCGCTCGGGCGGACCTCCTGCAGACGAGCGTACATCGATCCGGACAGAGCCATGGCATACCATCGCACCCCCATGACCGTCATGACACTCAATTGCAGGGGACTGAATATCCCGGAACGCCGCTCTCACCTACTGAGGGTGCTGAAACAGAGGCATATATCGATCGCGATGCTACAAGAAACTCATTTCAAAGAAGGCGCTGCTCCCAAACTCCGTAACACATACTACCCTATAAGCTACTGCAACAACCACCCACTGGCTCGTCGGGCAGGAGTCGCAATACTGATAGCGGCGAACTTAGGTTTTCAGGAACTGGACCGGATGGTTGACGAACATGGACGCTTCCTATTTCTCAAAGGGGTGATAGCTGACAGAGTATACACCCTAGCGTCTATTTATGTACCCAATTCAAAACAAGCACAATTCCTGCGGACAACGCTACGCGCTCTACAAGGATTCTCGGAGGGGGCCCTCATAGTCGGGGGAGATTTTAATGCCCCCTTGGACCCGCTCCTGGACTCATCCACTGGCTACAGCAGCCTCTCACAAAAACACATTAGATCCATACGCAGATCATTAGGGGAGCTGTCGCTGGTCGATTGCTGGAGAACGCTACACCCCACCAGCAGAGACTACACGCACTATTCGGTGATACATGATCGCTACTCCCGGATTGACTATGTATTGATTAAGCAAGACGGACTATCTCGACTGAGAAAGGCATCCATAGAACCTGCAACATGGTCAGACCACGGATCGGTCCAAATAGAACTGGAGTCCCCGTTATTTAAACCGACAACCTGGACCTGGCGCCTGAACGAATCCCTACTCCAGGATTTCGCGGTGAGGACTGAGGTTTCCCAAGCACTGGAACACTACTTCCAGGAAAACGGAACGGACGAGATGTCCCCTATATCCGTGTGGGAAGCACACAAGAGTGTCATACGCGGCACTCTTATTAGCATTGCGACCCGCAAACGGAAGGAAGCAACCCGCGCGATAGCAGAATTGTACGGCACCATCTCGCGCCTCGAGCTTCAACACAAATGCTCACAACTAGTTGAAACATACCGCGAATTAATGGAAGCCAGACGTAACCTGACAGCCCTCCTTACAAAACGATACCTACGATCGCTTCAAAGGTCGAAAAACTTCTTTTATACACACGCGAATAAAGGGGGGAAATTCCTCGCGCGCCTACTCCGAGGAGATATGACACGCACGCAGGTACGAAAAATCCGACTGTCATCAGGCAGCATATCCCAGCACCCGGAGGACATAGCAGGGGAATTTCGAGAATACTATAATTCGCTATATAACCTCCGCCATTCGGAGGAGCCGACCCATAGGCAGGAATTGTCCCCACATATACGAACATATTTACAAGACACCATACGGACACAAATAAGCCCAGAAATGGCGTCCACACTGGATGAACCGGTTGCCACCGACGATCTGGCGGCGGCACTTAAATGTGCGAAAACGGGGAAAGCCCCGGGTCCGGATGGATTTCCCACGAGCTATTACAAGCACTTCGCCCAGATCCTACTGCCGTGGCTGACAAAGGCAGTCAACAAAGTAACGGAGGGGGGACAATTTGGAGTGGAATCCCTTACGGCAACGATAACCGTCATACTTAAACCCGGAAAAGACCCGGAACAGTGCGGCAGCTATCGTCCAATCTCCCTGCTGAATGTGGACACGAAACTCCTGACAAAAGTCTTGGTGACCAGATTTCAACAGATACTGCCAAATTTAGTCCATGTGGATCAGACGGGATTTATCCCGGGCCGAGAAGCTCGGGACAGTACGCTACGCCTTTTCTCTGTACAACATCACGCAAGGAAACACCGGAAGCCTCTCCTGCTGTTATCCACAGATGCGGAGAAGGCTTACGACCGGGTAGATTGGTCGTACATGACCCGAACACTCCAGCACATGGGCTTAGGGCAGAGGATTATGGCGTGGATATCTGCCATATACAGCTCGCCGAGAGCGTCGGTTCGTGTTAACGGAGCTCTGACACCGAGCTTCGGAATTACAAACGGCACCAGGCAGGGATGCCCCCTATCGCCGCTCCTATTCGCTCTCTCCCTGGAGCCACTGCTACAGGCAGTCCGAGATTAACCGGACATCCATGGCTATTCCTGGCAAGGCACGGAACATAAGGTGGCAGCTTATGCAGATGACCTCCTGTTCTTTATTTCCCAACCACGGATCACATTGCCGTGCATACTCTCAGAAATCGATAAATTTGGCCAGATATCCGGGTTTAAGCTAAACTTGGCGAAATGTGAGGCGCTAAACATTACCGTACCTGCGGCAGAATACCAATCACTAGGCACGCTCTTCCCATTTCGTTGGTGTGCAGGGGCAATGAAATACCTAGGAATCTGGATTCCTACGGATCCGAAGGATTTATAGCGACTGAATTTCGCACCACTCCTGCAGTCAATCGAATCGGACCTGAAAAAATGGGCTTACCCGCACATAACGTGGCATGGCCGCATAGCGGTCCTTAAAATGAACATTCTCCCGAGGATCCTATACTTATTCCAGACCATCCCAGCTGCCCTACCGTCGACATTCTTTTCGACACTCCGGTCGGCTGTTATCCATTACACGTGGAGAGGCGAAAGATCTAGACTACGCCACGACTTATTGTGTATGCCCAGGCACAGAGGGGGTCTAGCGCTGCCGGATTTCAAAAAGTACCACCAAGCGGCGACCCTACAACGGATCCTGGAGTGGCATGAAACAGACACGAGCAAGCAATGGGTGTATCTGGACAGGGAGGGAGACACCGCAAAACTAAAAGCGATGGTGTGGAGGAGACGGACGACCAGGAGCGGTAGGAAACAAGCCGAAGGCCCGGTAGAACAGACATTGCTTACATGGGAAAGCCTTAGGGAAATACCCAGGATCTCTCCGACCCCGAGCCCCTTGCTGCCGCTTGCACACAACCCCGATATAGGAGGTGGGCTGCCTGGGGAAGCCTGGACATTCCTGGGGGACGCGGAATACATCCCGATATCCTTGGTCACCCAAGATGGTACCCTAAAGACACTAGATGCGCTGCTGGTCGACCGACCACGATCACCGATGGCAATTCTCCGATATATACAGCTGCAACATTTTTACAACTCTTTGCCACATAAGGACAAACTACGAAGAGAGCTCACGTGGTTTGAGGACCTCTGCTTTCGTGGCGCATCACTAGGGAGATCAATCTCGAACCTGTACCAATACTTGCTGACCGACCACACGACGGACAACAACATCTTCCAACGACTCTGGGAACGGGCCATGGACAAGACTTTCACACTGACGCAGTGGGACAAAGCCCTGATATGGCAACATAAGAGCTCCTCTAGCTCGCGGTATCAGGAGGTAAACTATAAACTGATCTCCATGTGGTACAGAACACCGGTACTACTGCACAGGATCTTCCCTGCTGTCGAGCCAACGTGTTGGAGATGCCAGGAAGACAACGGGACTCTATTACACATCTGGTGGGAATGCAGACTTATAGCACCATTTTGGAACCAACTCAAATCAGATGTTCTCCTAATCCTTGGGAACGACACTGAATGGTCTCAAGAACTGGCCTTACTGCACATCTCCTCACAACCACTATCCGCATACAAAAAATCTGTACTACGCCATCTACTAAACGCCGCCAAATCACTCATTCCAGTATACTGGAAGAATACAGAAATCCCCACAAGAGAAGAGTGGATTCACAGAGTCGAAGACATTAGAGCGGCGGAGGCACTACAGGCAGAATTGACGGGCAGAGAGGCAAAATATGCGAACATCTGGGAGCCATGGCTCACCTTCCGGGCGCAACAATAGGGGGGCGCTGGCGGGGGGGGCTGGGGGCCGGGGGACGGCGCAGCCCTCTCGACAGACTCACTACATACATTATAGCTGACGGCCGCCCAATGTCACTCCTGTTGGCAGACACTAAGCCTCATGTACCATCCACACCACCCCGACTGGACGAGACACTACAAAGGATGACTTGAGCCAACAAAAACGCCCCTAAGCGGCCCACATAAATACACACAATTAACTGACTAGTCGATACTCACATATCGCCCCTAACTAGACAGCACGACACAGCGACGGACTATGAGCCCTCACAGGCAAGAACAACGGCCTCCGGACCTCCACCACCCCCAAGGAGGGGAAGAGATAAAATGAGACAGATCTAACACTGCACGTTATCCACACCCAATTAGTTGATAAACGTCAGACACATCACCCTGACCCCCATGAGAACCCTGATTATACACCATATGACAAAACAGGCTGACTGGGACCTGACCGGACAGACGAACCATCCGAGGGACTGGGTGTTGCAGAACACAACGACCCTCACATGTAGGGACCCCTCGCCCTCAACCCTCCTTACTTATGACGACGATATACCTTCACACCCACGGGGCATTACGGCTAACTTGTACCTCATACCTCCATCAACACAAGACACCTAATACGACACTTCCGACGCACGCCTATTGCGACATGCACAACCCGATCATACAAGCTAGACATGGAACACAACACGGTCAGGCAACAGATTGACCAAGTCTGGGGAAACCTCATGACACAACTGGGCTCTCCCACAATGGCCCTCCTGCACCAAATGCGGACAGTTGAGAGAAGAATGAGAACACCTCGATTAAATATTCACATTGCTGGAGGGACTCTCACATGCTACCGTGTCCTCTTCTCGAACCAACACCATCCTCTTCCCATCCCACCTACAATAATTGTGTAATGCCACATATCTTTAATAACAACACTCAACAACGCCCTACCTGTGGGCTAAGACACACCCTAACCCAATGCATCACACCCCACTTACACACCTCTCGACGAGAAGATTTGACACACGAAACATTAGTATTCACACGGCTATAAGACGCCGATACATATCGATTACCCCGCACCGCCCTAGCCCTCAGGGGACTGATCTGAATAACTATGATTATCACGAGCTCTAGCTAAGTACCCCTGGGAGAGGGACACGGTAACGGCTACTATTAACGATCTCATGTTACCTAATATTGCTATTGTAATAGATTATAACCACACATATTTATACTGTTTTGATATCTGATGCTTTTATTGTGTAACCTAGTATTCTACTATAAATGCGGGCCTGCGTGCCCAACTCTACCTACTGACTGGCTTCAATAAAAACTGATTAACAAAAAAAAAAATGCTTGCTGTCATACCACAGAGTAAAGAAATACATATGGTTCTTCAAAGGTTATTTTACTACTTAAGAATGCAGGCTCCGCATCTCTGTGGGCCATACAGTGAGGGGAAAAGTTATTTGATCACCTGCTGAGTTTCAACGTTTTTTCAACGACAAATAAATTATCAGTCTATAATTTTAATTGTAGAACAACAAAAGAAAATCCAGAAAAACGCATGTCAAAAAAGTTATAAATTGACTTACATGTCAATGAGTGAAATAAGTATTTGCTCCCCTATCAATCAGCAAGATTTCTAGCTTTTGGGTATCTTTTATGCAGGTAACGAGCTGAGATTAGGAGCACTCCCTACTTATTTCACTCATTGACATGTAAGTCAATTTATAACTTTTTTGACATGCGTTTACCTGTATAAAAGATACCTGTCCACAGAAGCAATAAATCAATCAGATTCCAAACTTTCCATGTCAGGGAAAAGATTGTAGTCCTACACAAGCCTGGAATGGGCTACAAGTCCATCGCTAAGCAGCTGGTGCGATTATTCGCAAATAGAAGAAACACAAAAAAACTGTCATTCTCCCTCGGTCTGGTGCTCCATGCAAGATCTCACCTCGTGGAGTTTCAATATTCATGAGAACACTGAGGAATCAGTCCAGAACTACACGGGAGGATCTTGTTAATGATCTCAAGGCAGCTGGGACCATAGTCACTAAGAAAACAATTGGTAACTGTAACGGACCGTTTTGCACACAAGAGGTTAAAAAACGTTTAGGCAATATTCCCCTTTTCAGATGCACAGACAGCTACTGCAATCACCAATCTCCCGAACTGCAAACACATGAATTCACCAATCTCCCAAACTGGAACCAGGGGAATGCTCCAAACTCCCGAACAGGAAACACACAAATGCTGTAAACAGCCGAACATGGAAAACCATACGAACAGTTTACACTCCTGACAGTCGCACTGTAACAGCAGACAATCCAATTCCCCCCAAGAACGAGACAACACTTCATTTGAGGGTGAAGCAGAACTGATTTACTGGGGCTACCTGCTCGGCTTTTATGCAGGTCTCCCACCTGGTGGACACTCCCCTAGGGGACCAGATGGAAGACTGGGAAACATATTGGACATTGACCAATCACAAGCTTACAATCTCACAATGCATCACAATCCCTCCTCTCTGTCCTGGAGATAATTGAGAAGTAATCCAATTATCTCCAAGGACAGAGGCAAAACTCCATTAACCACATGGCAGACAAAGGACAATAAAAGACATTAAAATACATACTGTTACATTTATCACATAGAACATACACATTCTACCTATCCCCAGATAGCTTAGATCTGAGCGCACATTATTACCGGATTGCGCTCAGATCACAAACATACAGTTCAATCGCCATGGAGCCAAAGTCTTTCGGTATACGAATGAGCTCCATGGCTTAGCTATCTGGGGTAACACTGCTCACATAGGGAAAATAAAAGGTTTTTATGTACGGCCATAGTCCAGCGGCAAGAGGTGGGCAACCAGGCTCCTCCAATGGCCAGTGGCGAGGTTGGTTCCACCACAGTAACCCACTACGCTGTGAAATTCTGCAGCGCCCACAAGGTCCCACTGCTCAAGAAAGCACATGTACAGGCCTGTCTGAAGTTTGCCAACGAACATCTGAATGATTCAGAGGAGAACTGGGTGAAAGTGTTGTGGTCAGAGGAGACCAAAATCGAGTTCTTTGGCATCAACTCAATGCCTATGACACCAAGAACACCATCCCCACCGTCAAACATGGACCTGGACACATTATGCTTTGAGGGTGTTTTTCTGCTAAGGGGACAGGACAACTGAACTGCATCAAATGGACAATGGACAGGGCCATGTACTGTCAAATCTTGGGTGAGAACCTCCTTCCCTCAGCCAGGGCATTGAAAATGGGTCGTGGATGGGTATTCCAGCATGACAATGACCCAAAACACATAGCCAAGGCAACAAAGGAGTGGCTCAAAAAGAAGCACATTAAGGTCCTGGAGTGGCCTGGCCAGTCTTCAGACCTTAATCCCATAGAAAATCTGTGGAGGGAGCTGAAGGTTTGAGTTGCCAAACATCAGCCTCAAAACTTTAACGAATTGGAGAGGATCTGCAAAGAGGAGTAGGACAAAATCCCTCCTGAGATGTGTGAAAGCTTGGTGGCCAACTACAAGAAACGTCTGACCTCTGTGATTGCCTACAAGGGTTTTGCCACCAAGTATTAAGTTGAGGGGTCAAATACTTATTTCACCCATTGACATGCAAATCAATTTATAACTTTGTTGACATGCGTTTTTTCTGGATTTTTATTTTGTTAGTCTGTATCTCACTGTTAAAATACACCTATCATTAAAATTATAGACTGATCATTTTTTTGTCAGTGGGTAAACGTTCAAAATCAACCGGGGATCAAATACTTTTTTCCCTCACTGTATGTCATGGAACCAGTTATTCATGAAAATGGCTGCAAATCTAGTGTGGTCAGCAGCGTCAGTACAGATAACGGGGCATTAGCCAGATAGTGGGGGAATAAATATGTCTTTCACATTTCAGTGTGATCAAACGTTTAACCCCATGAACAGGTCTGCTCGAGCCTGAGTGTCGAGTGTCGAGTGTCTCTGTGCAGTTGTTGGTAGGCTGAGTAGTCGGGAAATGAAGTAGCAACCTTGTGGTAAACGTGTATGGCAAAGTTCAGAGAATCAAGGAGAGACTATAGATCCACACAGGAATAGGCATCTTTCCCCAGAAAGGACTCCACATTTCCCTGATATAAAACTGATATAGATTTCTTAATTATATTTGCTTCTTTTCAGTTTTAAAAACTCTTGTTACTTATTAACTTGAACTTTGTTCGGGACTTTTTTTCTTTTCATTCTACGAGAGCATATTTCCTGGGAATTTACCTAACGTGTCTGGAAGCAAAAAGGATGTGATAAAACAAGTCTTGCACCTAAAAGTGTTGCTGAATTCTAAGAACTGAATCAATATATGTGGCAGGCAGCCATACATTATGTGTATATTGTAGTGTATGGTAGTACCATGACCATAAAAATCAGTCAATCAGTTTTCAATCCTTTAAAATATTGTGCATTCAATTAGACATTTTTAGTAGGAACCTATTCTCAGAATCAAATTTAGTCAGCGAACAAAAAATAATTGAGCACAGTTTGCTACTATAAGAACCACCATATGAATATTTAGAATTAAATCCACAAAACTAGTGTTAAAATTAAAACCTCCTGTATAGTATTACCATGTTACTGTATAATGGTACTAACTCAAGCTCTACCCCAGGGGTTCTCAACCCAGTCCTCAGGACCCCCTACCAGTCCAGGATTTGGGGATTACCTGGCTGTGTCTCAGGTGTTTAGAAAAAGGGGAAAAAACACCTTAGACTCTAAGGTGTTTTTTTTTCTTTTTCTAAACACCTTAGACACACCCAGGTAATCCCTAAACCCTGGACTGGTAGGGGGTCCTGAGGGCTAACATTGAGAACCCCTGCTCTACCCAGACAAGAACGTCACTGCTGTATTAGTCTATGTACCCATCTGTGTATGTAACAAACTCTTGGCAAAACTTAACCCCATCCCCCCCCCAACCTCCTTGTCTTCTGCACCCTTCCCCACTCCCCCACTTCTTTGTTTGTTATAAAATAATAAAAATTGTCAAATTTAAAAAAAATTAAAACCTCCAGACACTTACCATTTGCGAGTCCCCGTACCTGTCCTTACAAGATGCCTGACCAAACAGATGGCATTACATTACTAAGGTCATCCTAGAAAGGGCAAAGGCCAAGTGTAATAGAATAATAATTCAGGAAATATTTGCATGAGCACCATGTGGCTAAATTGCACCTGTGTTAATTGGAGCTCTTTGCATAAAAAAAAACTAAAACCTGCAAAATAGGATCAAATTGGAAAGAATACATACAATAACCTAATATCACTGAGTATTTTGTAATGTCATTATGGGGAGTATAGTGATGATCACAGATAAGCTCCATAAAACATGTCTCCATATCCATGATGTGTTCCTAGGCACTTAACCATTATTTAGGCCAATATCAGAAGCATTATTAGAAGCAATATCAGAAGCAAGTCCAGTTGTATGCAGCATTCATATGCCACAGGATGGAATCTAATTACTTATTCAAAAAAGGCTCCAATAGGATCCTTTGTTGTTTGAGCATCTGATTTCCTTACTACACACAGTGTATGGATTCAAACAAAGTTTTTTATTTTCTGCAAAACAGCATTTAGTAGTGATGTATAAGAAAACATGGTGGAACTGACAACCATATCTACAGTTGCCTAAAGACAAATGTCGTGCCACATTTCTGAAGAAAGTGCCATATTGCTGAAGAATGTTCAAAAAAACTAAAAAATTTGCATATTTTACCAATGTGAATTCATCTGATCTATTATAGCTAACCCTACCACTGTGCACCAAAATGTGACCAATATGCATTCTGTGTCAAAGGACTAATATTTGACAGGTCTAACATTAGCAGTAGTTCATTAGTCAATGCTTGCTGTCATACCACAGAATAAAGAAATACATATGGTTCATCAAAGGTTATTTTACTACTTAATTCTACTGTACACTGTATGAGATAGGCAGCAATATATAATAGTCAAAACAATAACACTAACACTCCACCGTAATGATTGGCAGAATCAATATACAATGGTCAGCATTGATTGGCAGAATCAATATACAATGGTCTTCATATCCCTTCATAACCCTTCAAATCAACAGGATCCAGAAGAAATTACCATACATACTCGTGATTAAAATATAGTTTCACAGGGTGTTTGCTGTACAAGCAGTTAACTTTCTGTGTGATAACTTTCCAGGCAGTCAGTACTAACAAAAAGGTGGCAGTGAGCAGTCACTTGCATCCATAGGAGTGCGCAGCCTATTGTATAAGGGTGTGCACCCTAAAGCACAAACACACACACGCCATGTGTATATTATATATATATATATATACATACACACACACACATACACACACATATACTGTTATATGTGTGTGTGTGTGAGGGTGCTCTGTGTGTGTGTGTGTGAAGGCGCTGTGTGTAAGGGCACTGTGAGTGTGAGGGTGCTGTTAGTGTGTGTGTAAGAGTGATGTGTGTAAGGTTGATGTCTGTGTGAGGGTGCTGTTAGTGTGTGTGTGTGTGTGTGTGTGTGAGGGTGCTGTGTGTGTAAGGTTGATGTCTGTGTGAGGGTGCTGTAAGTGTGTGTGTGTGTGTGTGTGTGATGGTGCTGTGTGTATATTGTGTGTGTGTGGGTGCTGTTTGTGTGTGCTGTGTGTGTGGGTGCGTTATGTTTGGGTGATTGTGTGTATTGTGTGGGGGCCGTTTAGTAAATATCCCACCTCCCTTCTTACCTTATGCCTGGGAGGGGGTATCCTGCTGCTGCTGCCATCCATTCCTGGTGGTCCAGTGGAGAGTGAACTCTAGCCTGCGGGGCTAGAGTTCGCTATCGCGAGATCTGAGAGTTGCCGCGGCAACGCTCCAACCTCGCGAGAGGAACCCGGCGGAGCTGCTGGCAAGAGCTCCCTGGGTCCTCTCCTGCCTCCCTCACTGCCTGTGGTTCGGTGAGGGGAGGTTTAGAGCAGAGCCGGCGCTCGGATAGTGCCGGCTCTGCATGAGCCGACAGGGGAGATCCTGAGATCTCCCCTGCCGGTCTCAATCCATAGGCGTGCCGCGGGGATTAGGGTGTGCCCAGGCACAACCGGCACACCCTGTGCACACGCCTATGCTTGCATCATGATCATGGTAGAAAAAGCTTTCATCTTGTGATGGTCTTAAAGTGAACCTCTTATGAATAATATAACTCTCCTTCAATCTCTCCCATATACATTGAATACACCATACATCACAAAGATACATGGTGTATGTAAAATATAAACAAGTACTCACTTTTCCTCAGTTCCTGCATCGCCATCTTCATGCTTTGTGGGTGTTACTCTTCATGTAACACCCACCTCTGGACCATCCTCCGCTCAGCCTCTGTTTTTCTTTGATTTGCTCTGCTTGTGCAATGATGGTGTTGTATCGGAGTGATGTCACATCACTCCGTTCTTATATTCCCTAACCGGCATGCCTTGTGGTTGCTATAAGTGGAGAACAGAGGGACCTGCTGTGGTCCTCATGTGGTTTTTCTCCTAGACTGACAACTGTCAGTTTTGTTCTCCTAATCAAAACTGCTAGCACAATGTCTAGATAAAATCTTATGCTTAATCCGATGATATTTGGGACATGACAATTGCCCTTTAAGCACTGATGCCTGTGAATTTTTATTTTATTTTTACATATTTGACCAAAGGAGTTACTTATAAGACCTCATGGCCTTAATAATGTAATATTTTTAGATACTCTTTTAAAATAATGTTTTTCAAAATATCAAAAAAGTATCATATGTAAAAATTAAATATAAACTATATGTAAAAAATAAATATAAACTATATATATATATATATATATATATATATAGTTTATATTTATTTTTTACATATGATACTTTTTTGATATTTTGAAAAACATTATTTCAATATTTTTATATATATATATATATATATATATATATATATATATATATAAAATATTGAAATATTTATATTAAACTTTTTTTTTAAAACATGAAATAATTTTAAAAGTGTATCCAAAAATCTTAAATAATTTGAAAAGTATGTCTAAAACTATTACATAGAAGACTATATTGGATATTGGTGCCAGGGAGCCATATGCACAGTTTGTCAGCTCTTCGCCGAAGATTATTTTTCCTCTATACAATCTATTAATGAATAATGCCCTTCAATTTTATGTAATTATTCCACAACATTGAATAGTAGGCGAAAATACTACTGAATTTACATTAACTTTAATTTGAGTGTGACAAACTTTGCTACAGCCTGGTATGGATTAATTTATAAACTATGGAGATTATTACAATGCAACATTACAGCAATAATTCTTAGGGGAGTAGTGTTGGATTGAAGGCACAGCATAACCATCCCTTGTCCCTGTGATCAGTTCAAGGCCCTAAACTTGGACCCTTGAGTTGTTAACAGTCTCCTAACCCTAAACCTTAATTCTGGAGATGCCATGAACTCTCCTCCCTTGTCAGGTTGACATAATTAAAGGGAAAAAAACCTACAAGCATGGTACCCTGCCACCATAACCACTTCAATACGTTAAACTGGATACGTTGCCAAGATTGACCTTTTAAAATGTTCAGTAATTTTATGCCTTTTAGGCATTACATGTGGCAGAAGTCATTTTCAAGACAATATATTCTGTTAGCCATTAAATGAATTTGCAATGGTTCTACTGCATTCCAAAGGAATTTGCAGTAACTGCATTTTATTATCATTATGTTAAAGTAGATTGTATTGCTCAGCTCCCCAGTACTCACATTTGCTAAAATATAAACTTTAAAATTTGGAAGCTATGCAAAGACTGTTTTGGCACAGAGAGGTTCTTCAATTGTTCTTCTAATAAAGACAAGGAAACTACCTGATGGTGAGAAATAAATGCACCATTTAACCCCATCTTATCTGAAACATAAAGGAATGTCTAAAACAAACAGCATTTATGCTATGACATGGTATCTGAAGGCTTTAAATCAAGAAACCTTGAAAAAGAATGCTTTTGTTAGGTCCAACATTGAGTATTTGCTTTATATTAAGTTCAGATTCAGTGAATGCTGAAGTGGATTCCTTTCTTTTGGAATCTGCGGTGAGGTTTTCCCTTTCCATCGTGAACAAAACAGGGTTTTTTTTTATAAAGGAAGTACAGAAAAGAATACTATGTCATTCAAGTCACCATTATCCTCTCTGGCACTTGCTGTATTCGAGGCTCTGTATCAACAGTCAGATAGAACAATATTATATTCTGCTTCCTGTCGTTGGAGCTGTTCCATTTTATTTCCCCTGGGGACTAAGTAAACAGTCAGTAAAGGTTTTACTGAGGAACTATTTTAATCCTAGCAATAACCCTATGGAGGCCAAGCAGGCATATAAAACACATTCAACATAATACCTGGCATAACATGCTTTGTTACATTTCTCTCTCCCTGGAGATCATATGAAATACGAACTTATTATATTTATTTTTAAGCTTGTATCCAGAACAATGTAAGAGAAATGTCAAACAACAATACAAGCCTGCATATTAACCTTTCCAAATAAGCCACCCAGTGTATTCAGGTTATGGGGCTTATTCGCTAAACAGAGTGTTACAATAAAAAAAAAAGTCATGCCAAAGTATGTCAAAGGACTATTGATTTTTCAGACTTTTTTTTTTACTTGCCTTTAGGTGTTGTAATCCACTTTACAGCATATCTAGGCTATATTGTAATAAAATGACTACGAAAAAGTTTCCAATTCTTTTAACTACTTTGAATACTGCAACAATATTGCCATCCAGTGCTTAGTTCTGGTGGTGATTCTGGAATTAGCCATTACATTGGTGGCAATAGTCTAAACTGAAAACTGGGAGATTTGGGGAATTTTTTTCATGAAATAATAAGGCTGGGTTACCTTCATGGAGTAAAGAAGGCTGGTAGTTTTAAAGTTTTAAGTGATGCGACATACCAGGCCCTATCCATAGAATACCTCTGGAAATATGACAACTTAACAGGACTTGGTCACCCAGAGCACTGCTCTCTCCCAGACAGATCACCTACTGTGACTCAGCTCTGTGAGCTGCTTAGGGATCAGTCAATATGGTGTACACACAATAGAATTGAGGTAAAGGATCTCTCCACTACATTCCCCTTTGAGATTACCAGGGGTGTCTTCCTCCATCTCTCCCGACATTTCCTATGCTCTTGCATCGGGTTTTGCTTTGCTCCGCCATAATTGCTAAGATGCCAACTACAATATATACAAGAAGAACCAGAACACTTTTATTTTTCATTTGTGTGTTATTTAAGATAAGTTTTATGCGGGCAGAGCCTGACCACCAATGCTGACAGACGCATAAGCCCTTTGCTCTCCCTCACAGGAGTTATAATCAGCTATCGTCTGCACGTTTTACCAAGCATCCAGCCTCCAACAAGGTTCCACCGACAGCATACAGCATAACCCAACAGGCGAGAACATGGAACATGGGAGGCATGAAAAAGAAGAAGGAACTACCCCCTTCCGTGGCCACGTTGTTCCGGACCACAAGAGAACAGGGACAGCCATCTTTGAGTCAAGGCCTACCTGACTCGGGCTCTGAATCTAACAGCAGCGAAGCCTCAGACAGACAACAAGCCCCGTTAACAAAGCAAGATCTCCAGCACATGTTACAGGAAGCTACTGCAGATCAAGACTGGGAAATAGAACAAGCGCATAGAGACCTCCCACCGGCCTTCAATACCACAGCCCCAAGAGATATAATTGTAAGAATGCTCCACTTCACCACCAAAGAAAACATCACATGGTTTTGTGTATTTTTGGAAAATGAACGCATTCAGTGTGGTAGCGGCTACAGGAAGGAAACTATTTATTATATAGAACTGCACAAAATAACTTCTTATTGGGATTTAAATATTGCTTGGTGATACACTACATTCACTTGTTTTAAGTTTATATTATTTTTTTTTTTTATATAGAGATGTCATTCTTTAAACTCGCAGGATAATTTAATGTAATTGCAAAAAAACTGAAAACCAAATTAATTTTATGATAATTTGAAATAATCTATATCTATTGTCTATTTCCTGGCCATATCTATAGCAGCACAACAATGGGTAGCTCCTCCATATCCCTAATTAAACAGGAGCCTAATTAAAACAGAAGGAATAAGTACCTCCTCCCATCCTCTGTCTTTTTGTTCCTGTCCTATCCCTAATATGGACTTAGTCTAAGACTACAGAATGTCTCTTTTTAGCTTACCTTAAGGTTGTTACCTTCTGCCTCAAGGGTGTTCAGCCTCTCTTTCTTGGGAAGCTTCAGTATATGGCCCTGTGCAAAGGTGACCCCCTGGAGAAACCCCTTTAGTGACCAGGGGTTTAGTTTATGTGACACTAGAGATGGCAAGAATATGCCATCACCCTATTCCCTGCAGTGACCCAAGGGATAGCAGGCTGGGAAAGGGACATGCTGGGTAGCTAAAACACTGTGCAAAAGTGTCCCACTGAAGATACCCCTTTAGTGACTAGGGGTTAACTTGCTGTGACCCTAGGGGGTAGCAAGATTATGCCATCACCCTACTTTCTGCAGTGACCAAACGGGTAGCATGCTGGGCAGGCACATACAGAGCTTTTTTTATATATATATATATATATATATATATATATATATATATATATATATATATATATATATACACGCACACAAATACACATATACAGGGCCGGCACATTCATAATGCGGCACAAGCGACCACCACAGAGAGCACTTCCTGTCAGTCTGGTTGGGTACAGGAAACTGAAGCTCCTGTACGGAGGTCTGCTCCGCTCGGCCATGCTTCAAGAAAGGTAGAAGACACACCGGGACCAAGGGTAAGAGAGAGAGGGGCACTAAGGGACGGGCAGGAAGGAACACTATGGGACGGGGGGTGAACACTATGGTGGAAGGAGGGGAAAAAACTATGGAACACTAAGGGACATGGGAGGGAGGGGACATGGAGGGGAGGAGAGAGGAACACTAATGGACATTGAGGGGAGAGTGGCACACAGTGGGGCCTTAGTGGGGAGAAAGACACACACAGATGGGCCTGGGGGTGAGCAAGTTCACAGAGGGGCTGGGGATGAAAGCAACACACAGAAGGGGCTGGGGGTGGAAATACAAAGGGGCTGGGGGTGAAAGAGGGGCTGGAAAAGAGGAAAAAGAGACAGAGGGGCTGGGGGAGATAGACGGGCTGGTAGTGAAAGAGAAACACACAAAGGAGCTGATATGAGTAAAAGACACAAAGGGGCTACACAAAGGGGCAAGGAGAAGAAATCCATCATCATCCATGCACATTAATTTGATCATGAGGAATAGTCGCAGATGAAATGCGTGCGAGCTTGGTATACATAACTGCATTATATATGTCAGTAGGTAGATGTATGTAGGCATGCATAAACATATTAACACTAACTGGTAGCAAAGAGAAGTGGATAATACAGCTAGACATTGCTAACATTGGAGGAATGAGTTGGCATGCCATCACAGCCAAGAGGTCAGTCAGCCTATGCCCCAGCTGGGCTGATAACTTCCACAAGAAGACCGTTCATGCAGGGTCTGCAGGGCTAGCCTGTCAGGTGACAGGTGCAGTACAGTAGGTGTTTGCTGGTACGTGCGGGTTCTTCTTTAGGATCTAGGCCTCGTATGAGAACTGTCCACTGCTGAGGTGCTCAGGCTCCTGTGGCTCTGTCGCCGCTTTATTCTCTTATTCCTAGGCCTCTGTGCCTTGTAATATATCTCTTATACATTTGCAGATATTCGCCACTGTATTATCTTATCTCTGCCTCTGTACTTGGTATTAAGAATCAATAACTATTTGACGCTTTATTCGCTTATTTTTTGCCCTTGTATTTTGTTTTAGGCATTAGCGAATATTCACTGCTTTGTTCCTCCATCTCAGCATTTCGAGCTGTTTTGGTTAATTCGTGGCTATTCATAGCTTTGAGCTTTGTTTTCTGCTTTTGGGGCTCCTCTGCCTTGCTTTCACTGCAATTCGCCGCTTTATTACAGGTTCACAAAGTTTCTAAGTTTACTTTAAAAAAATGTTTCCTACACATAAGATCCCTGTGTGTGAGCAGGCACGAATTGAATGGTCTCGCCATGTCATTTTCATGCGTATTCGGAAATGTCGGTCTGGTTGGGGTGATGTCATTATTGACGCATTCACTCCCCTTTTTAAGCACCAAAACCACACTATTTTCTTATAGTTTCTCCTATATTAAATAAGTAGATTTGTGTGCAGTCTTCATTTTATTTTGAATTCTTTTTTTTTTTTTTGGGTTTTGGCAAGTTTTTTTATATTTAAAGATGTACTGCCTCTTTTTCTGTATTATGGATTTTTTGTTATAGTATTTTTTAGCATAGATTTGCTTTGCTAAGGATGAAATATGGAAATGTTATGCAGTTATGGAATCGGATTCCTCATTTTTTCTGTTGTTACCAAACAAAAGAGTGCCTATTGGAATTCCCTATGGTAAGAAAATTATTTAGCGCCTACAAAGGAAGTCGCCCTAAAGGATTATTTGTGAGGCATATAATAAGAGAGCCTTGTATAAGTAAAGTCTCTGCACAGACTGGCTGAATGTGCCTACAGTACCATCTACCCCTGTTCCATAAATTATGCAATATCAAACAGGAGGTTTTAAGGCAGGAGGGCATCAAAGTAGCTGTGAGGAACTGACTCTGCTGGGTTTCGAACCCTGGTTTACATGGTGCTAAACCTCTTCCTTACCAGTACACCAGCCTGCCTTTTGCAAATTTACCTGAAATCTGATACCATTGCTTGTAGAGTCAAGGTTATCAGTGACAACTCTCTTCAGCTGTGTCTGGTCAGGTGTCTGGTTCTTGGCCTATAAAAGCCACTTCCTGTCTCTGTACCTTTGCCAGATTATTGTGGTTCCTGTACTCTCTAATCAAGCGTGTT
The DNA here is from genome assembly GCA_933207985.1 of Pelobates cultripes. Lineage (NCBI taxonomy): Eukaryota > Metazoa > Chordata > Amphibia > Anura > Pelobatidae > Pelobates > Pelobates cultripes. The sequence continues at coordinate 67,225,394 of OW240913.1, read as the reverse complement.
CCTGTTTCTCCTTCCTGTTGCTGAATTTGGACTGTTTTGACTTTGCTGCTTCTCCTTCCCACTGACCTCGGCTTGCCTCACTACGATTATCATCTTTCTGTTCCAGTCTCCCATCTCTGCTTAAGACCAGAAGGCCACTCAAGGCTCAGGGGCTCAACCACCTGGGTAACGAGTGGCTACCTCTGGCAGAAAACATTGCTGATCTGGCTACTGGACTCCAAAACTTTGTAACATCAATATCATTACAGAATAATCTGGCCCATTCATGGAGACCGTCGGATCAGATTCTGCATTGGCCCAACAGGTTGCTTTTAATGCAAGAACTATGCAGACCCAGGCACAGACCATTCAAGTGCTGCAGGATCAGGTAGCTGAACTGCAAAATGAAGTTCGATCAATGCATAGTGAGCTTACCAGCTACAGGGCACATGATGTTGCGGCTGCTGCTACTACTACTGTTACACCTGCACAAGATGCCCGCTTGCCTCTACCAGAAAAATTTGGAGGAGACCGCAAAAAATTCAGGGGTTTCCTAAATCAATGCCGTTTGCATTTCATGATGTTACCTAACCGTTTTCCATCTGAAAGAGAGAAGGTGGGATTTATTTTTTCCCTCTTCAAAGATGAAGCCCTGGCCTGGGGCTCCCCTTTTCTGGAACAGGACAGTCCAGTCTTGGGAAATTTAAAAGACTTTCTTGAGGCCATGTGCCTAGTTTTTGATGATCCCAATCGCTGTGCTACAGCAGAAGCCACTCTCCTTCATTTACATCAAGGGAGGCGCTCTGTGGCTGAATATGCTGCTGAATTCAGACAGTGGGTTACTGATACTACTTGGAACCAATCAGCCCAGAGGTTCCACTTCAGAAGGGGTCTCTCAGAAGCTATAAAAGATGAGCTAGCTCGTGTTGATCTTCCTGTTGAGTTTGATGCATTTGTGCGGTTGGCTATCCGTATTGATCGGAGACTTTCAGAAAGAAGATTGGAAAGACAGGGCTCTTTTAAACCAAGTGCTACTCCTACTTTCTATTCAAGAATTTCTACTCCGACCCCACAAACACCTACAGACTCTGAACCTGAGGCTATGCAGGTAGATCTAATAAGAGGGCCATTATCCAATGAAGAAAAACAGTGGCGACGCACTCACAACTTATGCCTGTATTGTGGTAGTGCAGGGCATTATGCCATCAATTGCCCTAACAAGTCTAAAAGAACAATAGCTATGACTGCTGAGGGTGCACAGATTCAACACCAATCCCAGATTTCAGACCAACTGGATTCTGTCACACAACCCTTGTTTTCTCTGGCTCAGGGTGAAGAAGGTATGATGACTCAACATCCTCATTTGGTGGTGCCTATCACTTTGCAATATGGTGATAATAAAATTTCAACTACAGCTATGATAGATTCCGGAGCAGGCGGAAACTTTATGGACATTAAATTTGCAGCAGGAAATAAAATTCAGTCTATCCCTAAATCTTCACCTGTGTTAATGGAAACAGTAGATGGTTCTCCACTTACGTCAGGCCCGGTTACACATGAGACTGTGCCCTTAAAATTGATTCTGGAAGTGAATCACCATGAGTCTATATCTTTCCACCTAATTTCCTCAACACAGTTTCCAGTGATTTTGGGTATACCCTGGCTTGCTCTGCATAACCCACAGATTGATTGGAAGACTAGAACTTTGTCCTTTCCTTCAGAACACTGCTTAATGAATTGTCAACCCTCTAAGGCGACACCTGTTACCACAACAATTAATGAAATGGTTGCTACAAACTTAACTAAGCTTCCTCTACAATATCGGGATTTTGCAGATGTCTGTGATAAGAAGAATGCTGATCAGCTTCCACCTCACAGGCCTTATGATTGCCCCATAGAGCTGCTACCTGGAGCTGCTATCCCATTTGGCCGTATATACTCCCTTTCTGAGCCTGAATTGAAAGCATTTCGTGAATACATACAAGAAAATCTTGCCAGAGGCTTTATTCGACCATCTACTTCTCCAGCAGGAGCTCCTATATTCTTTGTAGAAAAGAAAGATGGCAGTCTACGGCCATGTGTCGATTACAGGGACATTAATAAAATCACTGTTAAAAAACGTTATTCCTTGCCTCTCATTCCTGAACTTCTGGAGAGACTTCGTTCAGCTAAAATATTTACGAAGCTTGATCTACGGGGGGCATATAATCTGGTTCGCATAAGACCAAATGATGAATGGAAAACAGCTTTCAGAACCAGGTACGGACATTACGAATATCTAGTAATGCCATTTGGGCTTTTTAATGCCCCTGCAACTTTTCAGCCTCTAATCAATGATGTACTACGAGATCTCCTGGATCAGTTTGTTGTGGCATATTTGGATGATATCCTGATATTTTCTGATAATCTTGAAATTCACAGAAAACAGGTCTGCATTGTTCTTGAGCGCCTTCGTACCCACCACCTATACATTAAACTGGAAAAATGTGAGTTTGAACAAACAGAAATTCAGTTCCTGGGGTATGTAATAACTCCTAAAGGTTTAAGTATGGACGCAAGTAAAATTAAAGCTGTGCTGGACTGGCCCATCCCCAAGAATGAAAAAGATATACAGAGATTTGTGGGGTTTGCCAATTTTTACAGGCGTTTCATTAAGAATTTCTCTGCCGTTATTACACCGATCACTGAACTTACACGTAAAGGGACTCCTTTTCAGTGGTCCAATAAGGCTGACACTGCATTTTCCAAATTAAAGACTCTGTTTACATCTGCCCCTATCTTGGTACATCCTCAGCCAGAATTGCCATTTACTGTAGAGGTGGATACTTCTGATTCAGCTGTTGGGGCTATACTGTCTCAAAGGACTGGACCTAAGATGTTGTTACATCCATGTGCCTTCTATTCCCGCCATATGTTACCAGCAGAAAGAAATTATGACATAGGGAATAAAGAACTTTTGGCTATAAAAGCTGCCTTTGCCGAATGGAGACATCTCTTGGAGGGAGCCACCCATCCAATTACTGTCCTCACAGATCACAAAAATCTGGAATGTATTCAATCCGCTAAGAGACTGTCACCCAGACAAGCACGCTGGTCCCTATTTTTCTCCAGGTTTAATTTTTTTATTTCATACCGCCCTGGTTCCAGAAATGGCAAGGCGGATGCCTTGTCTAGGATAGCTGACCCCCTCCATACTACAGTAACCAAGGCCACCATCTTGCCGGAGAGTAGATTTTTAGGAGTTACCTTTCCTTCTGATCTAATGTCTCGCATTAAAAAGGGCGGGCGGGCAGGTCATCCAGGAATCCGAAAGACACAAGAACTACTTACCCGATCCTTTTGGTGGCCTAAATATTATGAGGATGTTAAGAAGTATGTGTCCTCTTGTGATGTATGTGCCAGACATAAGACTCCTCGCTCATCCCCTGTTGGCTTGCTTCAGCCTCTTCCGATTCCTCATCGTCCCTGGGGATCTATATCCATGGACTTTATTGTTTAACTACCTCCCTCTAAGGAACACACTACCATTCTTGTTGTTGTGGACCGGTTAACTAAGATGAGTCATTTCATAGCAGCTCGTGGTCTCCCTTCAGCTAAACAGACTGCTGACCTAGTTATTCAGGAAATATTTCGCTCGCATGGACAGCCTGATTAAGTAATTTCTGACAGGGGAGTGCAGTTTACATCTCATTTTTGGAAATGTTTTTCTTCCATTCTAGGTATTAATGTAAATCTGTCTTCAGCTTTTCATCCACAAAGTAATGGACAGACTGAGCGAACCAACCAGACTTTAGAACAATATTTGCGGTGCTATATTAGTTACCTGCAGGATGACTGGCTGGATTTTCTACCCACGGCGGAGTTTGCCTATAACAATGCCCAACACTGCTCCACTTCTCTGAGCCCATTTTTTGCCAATTATGGTTACCATCCAACCTTTCTAGTGAGTCTCCCAATTACTACTTCCATTCCTGCAGTCACTGACCGGCTAACCGCCTTACGAGATTCCCAAGAACTGTTGAAGGAGACTCTTTTGGAGGCTCAGGAATGTTACAAAAGGGCTGCTGATAGGCACAGAAAGGAGGCCCCAGTTTATCATGTTGGTGACAAGGTTTGGCTGTCAACAAAGAATCTTAAGCTTAGGATTCCTTCTCATAAATTGGGTCAAAAGTTCATGGGACCTTTTGAGATCATCGCTCAGATCAATGCAGTCACCTTCCGTCTGCAACTTCCGGATTCCATGAAAATACATCCGGTGTTTCACGTGGCACTGCTTAAACCGTTTCATGAAAATACTTTCCCTGGTCGAGCCCTGCCTGCCCCACCACCAGTCCTCGTGGATGGTGAAGATGAATACGAGGTGGAAAAAATTCTTGACTCCAGGATCTTCCGCAACAAGCTTCAATATTTGGTTCATTGGAAAGGCTGGTGAGGAAGATAGATCGTGGGAACCAGTGGACAATATTCACACTCCTGATCTTCTTCAGTCTTTCCATGCACAGTACCCTGCTAAACCAGGAAATAGGGCATCCAGAGGCTGCGCCTATAGAGGTGGAGGTAATGTGAGGAACTGACTCTGCTGGGTTTCGAACCCTGGTTTACATGGTGCTAAACCTCTTCCTTACCTGTACACCAGCCTGCCTTTTGCAAATTTACCTAAGATCTGATACCATTGCTTGTAGAGTCAAGATTATCAGTGACAACTCTCTTCAGCTGTGTCTGGTCAGGTGTCTGGTTCTTGGCCTATAAAAGCCACTTCCTGTCTCTGTACCTTTGCCAGATTATTGTGGTGCCTGTACTCTCTAATCAAGTGTGTTCCTGTTTCTCCTTCCTGTTGCTGAATTTGGACTGTTTTGACTTTGCTGCTTCTCCTTCCCACTGACCTCGGCTTGCCTCACTACGATTATCATCTTTCTGTTCCAGTCTCCCATCTCTGCTTAAGACCAGAAGGCCACTCAAGGCTCAGGGGCTCAACCACCTGGGTAACGAGTGGCTACCTCTGGCAGAAAACATTGCTGATCTGGCTACTGGACTCCAAAACTTTGTAACATCAATATCATTACACTGGGTGAATTTTGGCTATGTGGTTCACCCAGATCCCCCAGTTCCAAGGATATACTTTTTATGGGGTTATTGCATGTTTTGGGGTCCCTGTGATGTGTTGTATGAAACTGTATTTCTCTGGCTGTGATAATTAGGTTACCCATTGTGTTCAGTAATCATATCACAGCCAGAGGGGAGGATTTTGTGTGGGAGTGTCTGTGTGTATTGTATGGATTGATTGGCTGTTTTGTAACGCCCTGTGGGCTGTACTATGTTTGTGGATTGGGAATAAAAGAGACTGTATGTGACAGTACAGGGAGTTCCTGTTTTAACCCTCAAAGTGAAGTGTCGTCTCATTATTGGGGGAAGGATTTATTGTATGCTGTTCCAGTTTGACTGCTAGGAGAGTAAACCTATTCGTATGGTTCCTATTCAACTGTCTACAGCATTCATATGCTTGAGAGAAGGTATACGCTTCTCTGGTTCGGTGATTGTGGCGTCTGCTGCAGTGCTTGGAGTCCTCAGGAAGCGCTAGGAGCATCTTTCAACGGAGGTACCCAGTCGGGGTGCCAGGCGATCCGTTACACAGGAACTTGTCCAAAAGAAGATACAAGGACTTTTATCCACATCCAGTTGAAGAAGCTCTTATGGCGAAACGCGTCCTGGGAACCTTGTGAGGAATAGTCTTTATTGCTTTGGCCTTTTTATGCCTAGTTAGTGTTATTTTATAGAAATATTTTTATGTTAAAATAAAGTCTATATATATTTTTACTACTACCTCAGGCATTGTTCCTGCTATTCTTGAAAGAAGGATTGTGGTCCTTAACCACATACACCCTCTGATCAGAGCCGATGTGGATGGCTCTGGGCTTGTAAGTACGAATTTTACTTCTTCCACTACTATTTTAGACCTACGGTACTGCACCATATGTGTTCTCCCTTACTCTAGAAATCAAGAAAGGAAAGAACACTCACCAAAGAAGGGATAGGGTCGCCTTTACGGACCCCTCAAGCCATTTTATTGAGCTATGCATACTTAGCTCTTAAAAGTGTGAGTGGGAATTTTTTCACTCTATATCTATACATATCAAATTTATATCACAGTATACACTATGTTTGGTTTTGTTTGTTTATGTTTTTAAGGTATTGCATACTACCAATGGATATTTAATATAAACATTAAGGTATTGTTACATAGAAGTTTGCACACAAGTATATTTTGCACGGGTTAATTTTATAAATATACAGCGTTTCACCTCTACTTCACGATTTGACAATTTTAAAGAAAATAATTTGGTGTTATAGCAGCTGATCTACTTCGTCTTATTTGCACTTATATATTAGCGCTAGTACCTTCCTTCTGTTTTGTACTGAAATATGCAAATTGTTATTTTAAGTGTTAATTTTGTCATGGACCCTTTTGTTATCTTCATAAGCTAGGAAGTTAACTGATAATGTATCTTGCAATACACTTTAAAGGGACACTATAGTCACCCAGACCACTTCAGCTCAATTAAGTGGTCTGGGTGCCAGGTCCCTCTAGGGTTAACCCTGCCTGCTGTAAACATTTGGGGTTAAGCCAGCCACTAGTGGCTGTCTTCCGGACAGCCACTAGAGGCGCATCTGCGACGCTGTTGGCATATTATGCCTCCATCACGCAGAATGTCCATAGGAAAGCATTAAAAAATGCTTTCCTATGGACACTTTGAATGCGCGTGCAGCACTGCCGCGCATGCGCGCTCCGCTGACGTCAGACGGGGAAGCTGACGTCGGCGGGGGAGGAGAGGTAAGGGAGCCCGGCAGTGAGTAACTAAAGGGGTTTTATCCTTCAGCACCACGGGAGGGGGACCCTGAGGGTGGGGGCACCCTCAGGGTACTATAGTGTCTGGAAAACCAGAATTAATGTGTTCCGAGGGTTGCTGCATTCTCTTTTGTATACTTTGCAAACCATAAGGAGTTGGTATCAATTATGGTTCTCAAATCAATCAAATCAAAATCTCATCAGACATTTAAATGTTACAGCATCTCATGTGGCATAGGAAAAAAATGTCAGAGGTTTATAACAGGTAAACTTAGGTTACATCTATCTTGTCCTGTATGCATGACAAATCACCTAATATTTATTGCACATGTACACTGCAATAAAAAATACTCTATTTACATTAATTGCGGGTAGGAACATCTGCTTGTCTGTAGTATCTTTGCAATGTGAAGCCCTAGTCAAATTGAGGAAGTTATTGAGATCATATATACAAAGGCACTTAAGAAAACATCCTGTTGCATGCTGAGTCTGTATTATTATTATTATTATTACTGGTATTTATATAGCGCCAGCATATTCCGTTGTATATTACAAAGTTTTGTGTCATCTGCAAACACCGAAACATGGCTTTCAATGCCTATTTCAAGATCATTTATAAATATGTTAAATAGAAGCGGTTCCAAAACAGAACCCTGAGGGACACCACTTACCACTTTTGTCCAGCCTGAAAATTTACCATTAATGACAACTCGCTGTACCCTATCCTTAAGCCAATATTCTACCAATATATATATACTTATGGTCAATATTTCATTGGTCTAGAATTTCTGCACATGGAGCCATGTATTCCATTTTCCCTAATGAAAGTATCCCCATACTGTTCCAAAAATGTCAATAGGATTATTGCCCCATAGGATTAACTGGACAGCCTGGGTTAACAAAGTCAGATATTATTTTACACCAAGGTAAAATACACCAAGAGATCTATCTAGTTCAGTAAGAAGGAATGCAGTAATAAATACAAAACTCAAGAATACCTTTATTGAAACAGTGCAACAGTAGACAACACAGACTTTCATAAAGTTAGCACAACGAGCATAAAACTGATTTAGGCTGTCTTTAAGATTAAATGTAAACAACATTTTATTATAAAATGCAATCAAAGTTAATTTTGGTTGGATATCTTCGGTGGCATACTCCACATGGCGGTGTCCCAAAGCTTGTTATTTTAACATCACATGTGATCAATGCACAGATTAATCTCACTTATACTGTCATTTCATAGCTTGGATTGATAAGCTTTTTAATAAATATTACAAATTTGAGAATTTGTTAAATGTGTATTTGAAGTTAGAGGATGCTCAAACTATGTCCTACGAGAGTCAGACAGAGACAGCTCCCGGAATGATCCTTCGTACATGTGTGTATGATTTTCTTATGGTAACACTGCTGTGGTGGGATACACCTCTTGGTAGTACACACTCTTCGGTCAACTTCTCGTTCTCTGTATTCCAGCACATAACTGTTGCAATGACTTCATTTTTCTCATCCCGACCACCTGTTATGAATATTTTATTGCAGCACGCAGCTATACCACAACTTGCTCGTTCATGACTAAACTTGGTCACTAAACACCAATTGTCTTCAAGAGGGCTGTAAGAGTACAGGGCTTTCATCGCGCCACCTAAAATAAATAAAAAAATAAATTAGCCATGCAGAAAGCTGTTTATGATCAATGTCCTCTGATATTCTTCATATGTCTTTTACGACACATATGTCTTATGCATATGAAGCCAATTTTGTATCACACTGGTTACAGAGATAGTCATAGTATCTAAAGTATTATCAAAAGAGAGATGATATATGGATTTATGTGATTTATGGTCATTAAACTTTTACGAAAGTGAGAAGAACTGAAAATTGAAAGGAACCTATACATGAAAACATTTGTTTTTTCAGGATTATTTGTTCCCTTCTATTGCTATGTCCTTTTCCACTAACCTTTGCTGATGTAAAATTGAAGATTAATATATTTTTTCTTTACCTCACTTCCAGCACCAAGACAACTCCGCTGCAGTGGCCTGTCTGTCAGCAAACCTGCTGCCTCTTCTGTGATCTCATCCAATTTAATGCTTCTCATAGAGAAGCAATGAGGATGAGATACGCATCTGTGGCAAAGTTGCACGCCTCCAATTAAATGCTCCTATGAGCAGCATTTGATTGAATAGTCGAGTCTGACTCACTTCTGAAGGCTGAAGTGCCTCTTTTGGCTGTCAGAAATACCGCTACTAGAGGGGTATTAAACCTTTTAATGTAAACATTGCTTTTCCTACAACACAGCAATCTTTTACGTTAAAGGGTTTAAACGACAGGACCTCTGCATCCAGACCACTTCATTGAGAGAAAGTGGTCTGGAAATCTTTAGTGGCACTTTAAATAAATGTGGAACATCTCTCTCTCTCTCTCTCTCTCTCTAAGAGGTTTCTGCTATAGAACTCCAAGAATCCTCTTTTAATAAAAAATTACAAATTGTAGAACCATACGTTGTAGAAAACTTGTAGAACAACAAATAGAGCCTGGTCATGCTAGTTACCATGCAAGTATTTTTTTGTATTATTATTACATGTAGGTTTAAATTTACCATGACCACTCAGCAATAGTGATGTCCCGAACGGTTCGCCACGGACTCATAATTGAGTAAACTTTGACCCTGTGCCTCACAGTCAGCAGACACATTCCAGCCAATCAGCAGACCCTCCCACCTCCTGGACAGCATCCATTTTACATTCATTGTGAAGCTGCATTCTTAGTGAGCTGTACAGGAGGTGGAAGGGTCTGGGAGGGAGGGTCTGCTGCTGATTGGCTGGAATGTGTCTGCTGACTGTGAGGTACAGGGTCAAAGTTTACTCAATGATGATGAATAGGGGCAGACCGAACAGCGCATATGTTTACTGTCCGCAGAAAACCGTTCGGCGAACCGTTCAGGACATCACTACTCAGCAACAATTAACATTAAATATTTGTGTTAATATACATTAATGTTTCTTACTGAACTTCTTCAATGTTTTTATATTTTAGGTGTATTTAAAGGCATTAACCCAGAATATGTGTATAACAAGGTCCTGTACAGGTAGAATACACATAGTCTATACATGGTGCTTGTACCCGTAAAAATAGATATAAGAACCTAGAATGTAGCACTGCCCTTTTCAACATGGCCGCCACTGTCTATGTATGTGCATCATGTAGTGGCCATGCTTATAGATTTTTCTACAGGAGATAAAGCAGAACCTCAGCAATGAGAGTGTAACTGCATGAATTTTATTGGAAATAACTACATATCCACACATTTACCAGTGGTATAGCTAACACAGTATGTAGGTACAATATGGAGCATTGCAAAAACTGAACTCTTTAATGTCCATCATGCCAGAGACCCTGTGAGCTATTTTGCAAGAATGACACACTTTTTAAATTGGGTCCAAATTTATTTTATAGGCTTTGAGAAAATGCTATTATATGTCTGTGCTGAGCCTCTTCAGTTAAAAATAAAATAAGCAAATGCATAGAAAATTCATACCACTTAAATGTGTTTGAGTGTTACAATAAAAAAAAAATATTTTAAAAGGGGGCTAGCTGGTCGCACATAATCCGAGCTCTGGGTCTAAGACTCCAATTCAGCAGGTTTTAACCTTCAATGCCTGCTTCCCTAAGTGCACACATAAGCCAGACACCCTCAGGTTAGCCGTGGTCACTAACATAGCAACTTTGAAACTGGTGATTGGCAGACATGCGATGGAAAGCAAGTGCAGCCTATGGGAGGCTGACACGGGGAGAGGCGGCCGCTCTCCTCGGTCTTGAGCTGACTACGGAGACCAAGCATGCTCTCACTCCCCCATCCTCCCTTTGGACCGGTGGGGTTTTTTCCAGTCCTTCCTGAGGTGAAGACACACTTACTCTGCCCACACTCGATGGTTCCCATGGAGAGAGCTTACCGCAAGCTGCAAGCCAAGATGGCCGCCAACACAATGCCCTCTGCACTCTTGTCTCCCACAACTTGGGCCACACTGGAAGGCCAGATATACAAGGCTTTCGAGCACTTCTGGACGCAAATCTGGAACAGATTCCAGCAGCAGCCGCCACAGACAGACACCGCAACCCAGCTAAAATCTGTCCCTTTGCCGAAAAAAGCCAAGCCGGGATGCACCGGGCGAAGCACTAAAGCAGTGCAACTGGTGGGAAGACGGAGGCAAGTACTCACTCAACATGCAACGAGGAAGCATAACAATGATCCCCAGGTTCCAGCTCAAGTGCTACCTGCAGCTTCACATGGGACCTATGGGTCAGGTGAAGGAAACTGTACTCTCTTTAAGAGCTGGTGGGGTCCCCAGACATCTTGCCCTTTCTATCATCACGTCTATATGACCTTCTTGAGGGGCATAGGATGAGCAGTGGGACACTTAAAGGCAGCCCGTTCCACCCGTGGCTGTGGGCTAATTGTAATTGTTTTTGTTCCTTTTTTACCACACGTTAATATAAACCCGGGGAAATTCACTTTTACAGCAAATGTTAGATAATCGTAATATCCCTTATAATAACAGTCAGTATGTTTTTTTTTTATTTTAGAATGAATTCATGTATGCCTAGCTAGTTTTCTCTAACATTAAAAAAAAAGTGCTGTTTTCTCTGCCATGTCAATGAATATTGCTGAATTGCTTGCGCCTGTTGTTGTGGCGTTGCAATCCTGTATGTAACTTTGAGTACGAAAAAATAAATAGTTAAAAAAAACAACTTACCAACAACATAAATATGGTCATGGAAGCTAACAGCATTGATACATTTCGCCTCCACTGGCATTGGCGCTTTTAAACTCCATTTATTGGTTGAGGGATCAAAACACTGTGTTTTATCAGTAGCTAGCTTTCCGTTTGGTCCACCGCCGATAACATACAATTTGTTCTGGTAGCTTGCTGCAGCAAATGAACTCACACTGAACAATAAAGGAGCTACCTGCAAAACACACATGGTAATGAGTAGTTATCACAATAAGTTAGTGCTATCGCACAAAGTAATATAGTGAATTTTCATATAGGAATACAAAACTTTTACGAATGAGTAGAGATAACAGTGAAAGAGATGTTAAAGGTATATACTAAAACAGTGGTTCATAACCTTTACTAAACTAAGGCACACAAAAATATCTAAGGCCCCTAACCAGTGCGCATGTGTACTTAACTGGTAGCCTTTAAATCCTACTAGTTATTACTATTCACTTTCAATATTAAAACTGAAATGTATAAATATTTCTAATTCATTAAAAAAGACACAAACACTGTACACAAACAGTACCTTTTTGAAATGACAATTCAAAAATATAAATATCAAGAGACAATGTAGGGACTACTATGTCTTATGGTTAAAGCCTAAGTTGACAAAAATTTGGAAAAGAGCATCTTCTCATGTATCATGAAAGATGGTCTATGAAGGATTCCAAGGTCTAAGAGTATGTTATATAAATTTTCCTGGCTAATCATGGCAGCCTATACTTATATGGGTTAGTTCCGCCCCTTACAGAAGTTAGGACAGACCAAAATAAGACTTAAAAGGAGGCTCCAGTCCTAAGGTCTTCAGTCATTTTCCTGTCCTACAACCCTTAGGTTAGAGAGCATATTGCTCTCTTATTTAAGTTCTTATTGACATTTATTTCTTCTTTCAGATTTACATTTAAATTTGCTTGTGCCTTCTGCTCGCATGATTTTCATGCTGTGGAAAATGTATTTCGTGCAGTTTGACAGCTGCTGATCGCACAAACCGGCTTCTTGGTTTCAGATAGTTTTGCGCTCATTCAAACGATTGCCGGCACATGCGCAATTTGTGCTTTTATTTTGTTTTGAAAAATTACGCGAACGAAGGGATTCGTATGCTGTGGCGTCCATTTTAAGTATGGGCAAGACTAGTAAGTGCCAAAAACGAGATGTTTAAAGTATTTAAAGGCACCTGCTTTACTGCTTTCTGCTGTATTTCTTGGTGTAGAAGTTCTTAAAGTGCCAGCAAGCTTGGTTTCAAATTGCCTCAGGTAGAATTATGTCTGGTTAGACATATATTATTTTGGAAAATATTTCTTTTATGTATTACAGTTAATTAATGTATTTATATATTTATTTTAGTTTGCCCATTATGACCTCTCCAGCTAACACTCGGATGTCTATTTCTGAATCCAGATAAGCGAAGTTTATTCAGTCCTGGGTTTTTGTTTATTTTTTAATATATTATTAAAATTGTTCTTTTATTTTACTATATACTATACCATTGGGTAATAAATATAAAAGAAACAAATTAAAATCAATGTGGCTTAGTAGAGAAGTAAAACAAGAGATTAAAAATAAGAAAAGAGCATTTAAATCAGACAAATCAGAGGCATCCTATATAAGATATAAGTAAGCCAATAATGCTTGCAAAAAGGCAATTAAAGTGGCTAAACTAGAAAATGAGAAATTGGTAGCCAAAGAATACAAAACCAACCTCAAATTTTTTTTCAAGTACATCAATTCTAAAAAAAATTAAAAATGAAAGTGTAGGTACACTGGAAACAGAGATGGGTTTGTTAGCTAATGAAGACCAGGAAAAAGCTGAAATTGTAAATAACTATTTTTCTTCAGTATATATTAATGAGAATCCTATGGCAAGAGATATGCAAATGATTGCTGCAAAAAACTTGCAGATAACTTGTGATTGGATGACTCGAGACAAGGTGCTACAGCAATTAAAGAAAATTAATATAAATAAAGCTCCGGGGCCTGACGGTATTCACCCACGACTACTTAAGTGGGGAAATAAGTGAACCTCTGTATTTAATTTTTCAAGATTCTTTTGTTCCAGGTATTCTACCGGAGGATTGGAGGAAGGCAGATGTTGGTATTTAAAAAGTGTTCAAAATCCTTGCCTGGAAATTATAGACCTGTGAGCTTAACTTCTGTGACTGGGAAAATATTTCAAGGGTTATTAAGGGATAATATTCAGAAATTCATTGGGAAGAACTTTGTTATTAGCAATAATCAGCACGGTTTTATGAAACATAGGTCATGTCAAACTAACCTAATTGCATTCTAGGAAGAAGTAAGTAGAAGTATAGATCAGGGTGTTGCAGTGGATGTGATCTACTTGGATTTTTCCAAGGCATTTAATGCTGTTCCTCACAATAGGTTAGTCTTTAAACTAAAAGAAATTGGTCTAGATAAATATTCTTGTTCTTGGCTAGAACATTGGCTTAAGGACAAACCAATGTCATTAATGGTAAATTTTCAGGATGGACAAAAGTGTTAAGTGGTGTCCCTCAGGGTTCTGTTTTGGGACCGCTTCTATTTAACATATTTATAAATGATCTTTAAATAGGCATTGAAAGCCATGTATCAGTGTTTGCAGATGACACAAAACTTTGTAAAGTAATAAAATATGAGCAGGATATTGCCTTGCTGCAGTGGGATTTGGATAGACTGGGGGACTTGGCACTAAAATGGCAGATGAAATTTAATGTAGAGAAATGCAAAGTTATGCACTTCGGGGTTAAGAATGCACAAGTAATTTACACTCTAAATGGTAGTGAACTAGGGATAACTACACATGAGAAGGATTTCGGAATTGTTATAGACAATATGCAATATCAATCTGCAGTTGCTAAGGCCAGTAAGGTTTTGTCATGTATAAATCGGGGCATAAATTCTCGGGATGAAAATATAATTTTGCCTCTTTATAAATTGCTGGTAAGACCACACCTTGAATATGCTGTGCAATTTTGGGCACCTGTTTTAAAGAAAGATATCATGACACTAGAAAAAGTTCAGAAACGAGCTAAAAAACTGATAGAAGGAATGGAGCATTTTAGTTATGAAGAAAGGTTAAAAAATTTAAATCTGTTTAGTTTGGGAAAATGGCGCCTGAGAGGTGATATGATAACATTATACAAATATATTCGGGGCCAGTACAAACCTTTATCTGGAAATCTATTCATAAACAGGGCTATACATAGGACACAAGGTCACACATTTAGGCTGGAAGAAAGGAGATTTTATCTAAGGCAAAGAAAAGTTTTTTTTACAGTAAGAGCAATAAGGATATGGAATTCTCTGCCTGACGAAGTGGTTTTATCAGAGTCTATACAGATGTTTAAACTGCAATTGTATAAATACTTGCAAAAACATAACATACAGGGATATAATTTCTAATTACTGTGGTAATAGCTGCTTGATCCAAGGAGACATCTGACTGCTATTTTGGGGTCAAGAAGGAATTTTTTCCTAGTTTTTTGAAAAATTGGAAGCGCTTCAGACTGGGTTTTTTGCCTTCTTTTGGATCAACAGCAAAAACATACGTGAGGAAGGCTGAACTTGATGGATGCAAGTCTCTTTTCAGCTATGTAACTATGTAACTATATAGTAATGAAGAACATACGACAGCTTCCCCTACTAGAAAAAGGAGAGAAAAATCCAACACTTGCGCAGGATGCAGTGGCAAGGCATTGGAGGGTAAACAGCTATGCTTAGCCAGTCTACCGAAAGTAGCAGTATCATCGTCTACAAACCCAGCTCCTTTGATGGATTTACTATCTTGGATAAGGAAGGAGGTAACCCAGAGCATTTCGGAAGCCCTTGAGGTAAGAAAGAGGTCTGAGAAAAGACCCAGACAGAGGCAAGACTCTTCGCATTCCTCTGACTCTGAAGGCATTGAACCTATAAGGGATCAGGTAGACTTCAGCGATAGTGAAGGCGAAATGATGAGTGAAGCCCAAGATGCTAGAGCTGTTGAGAAATTAATCCTTATAGTGAGGAAATCATTAGATATTCCTGAAGATGTCCCTAAAGCTAAAGGTTCAGACAAGCACTTTGCTGATTTGAATAAGCAAAGATTATCCTTCCCTCTACACAAGTCCATTAATAACTTAGTTACAGCTGAGTGGAAAAAGCTGGAGAAGAAGGTGGCCTTCCAAGGTATATTGGCAAGATTAAACCCTCGGAAGAGTGCACTTCTAAGCTGTGGATTACGCCTCCCAAGGTAGACGCTCCAGTATCCAGAGTTGCTAGGAAAACCATGCTACCTTTGGATAGCTCAGCTCTGTGAACCTATGGACCACAAACTGGATGCAGATCTATGTTGAATATACACAGCAACAGTAGCAGGATGCCACCCTGCTGTGGCTCTTACTGCAGTTTCCAAAATAATGAAGAACTGGATCAGAGAGCTGGATTCAGAAGTGGAAAGAGGGGTCTTCATCTGGACCTAAAGATGGCAACTTAGTTCATTGCTGAGGCATCCCTTTGAAAGGTCCTGGTGACTCTGATTGCAAGGCTAAGAACTCTGGGATTCAACTTATTCCACTACCAGGACGATCTACTCCTACTATCTCCAAATCCAAGGACAGCGATAACCCAGAGAAATGTAGTACTGGAGGAACTTCAAAGGTTCGGGTGGTTGATAAACCACGAGAAGAACAACCTGAATACCTGCCCAGAAGAGGACATTCTTGGGAGCCGAATTCAATACAATCAGCAATTCAGTCTCCCTATCCCAAGACCGGATCAAAAGAATGTTTCTCTTCATTTCACAACTTCTCCGGGAATGTCTGGTCACTTCAAGGAAGTTTATGCAACTTCTAGGAATTCTAGCCTCCACGATTGGCCTGGTAAGATGGACACAGTGGCATCTGCCTGTGGCTCAAAAGGCTTTTCTTTCCACATTCGACAAAACAAAGGGAAATTGGAATCAGTTGATGAAGATTCCTCCAATGACAAGACTGCATTTCACTTGGTGGCTGAAGAAGAAGAATGTGACCAGGGGGTTTCCCTTAACAGACCCACACTGGATAATCTTAACTACGGATGCCAGTGCACCAGGATGGGAAGCGCATTGCCTGAACCAGGTAGCTCAAGATCAGGTCACAGAAGGAATCTGTACTCCCAAGCAACATCCTGGAGGTGAGAACTATTTTGAAAGCTCACCAGAGATTCAGGAAAAGTATATGTCACTAGTGCATTAAGGTGGGACCCACAGTCGCATGTTGATAAGAGAGATTTACCCCATCTTGATATGATAGTGACATGTTTAAGGTTACTCCGCAGGCCATCTTCCTCTTCCAGGGAGTCAGAATACAGTGGCGGATTATCTAAGCCGGGTAACCCTGGACAGGTTTGAATGGCATCTATGTCCAGAAGTTGTCCTGGAACTGACAAGACGTTGGGGAGTATCTCAGATAGACCTGATGGCAACATCCAAGTACAACCAGATACTTTTCCAGATTAGGATTACTTCTCCAGACACTTTGACCCACGAGCTTGGGGTCAGGATGCCTTGACTCAGGAATGGAGGTTCAACCTGATCTACATTTTTCCTCCTATACCTCTTATTTATGCGGTCCTGAGAAAGATTGGGAGAGTGGAGACCATAGCAATTCTCCCCTTTTGGCCAAGAAGTCCTTGGTTCCCTATGGCGATTCGAATGAGTCTGGAACATTCCAGAAATCTCCCAGCCTGATCTTCTGATTTAAGGTCCTCTGTTTCACCCAGAACCTCAGGCTCTGGGTTTGATGGTATGGAGATTGAGCGGGAGTCACTTATAGGTAAAACATAACTAGCTATGTTATCAAAACCTTATTAAAGTCTCGAAAAGTTATCACCTCCTCTTCATACTATAAAATTTGGCAAGTGTTTGTTAGGTGGTCTTTGGAGCATGCGTTGGATATCTCTCCACCTCCGATAGCTACTATACTTAACTTTCTCCAGTCGGGACTGGATAAAGAACTAAGCTACAATACCCTAAAGGTTCAAGTTTCCTCTTTGTCTGCATTAACGGGTATTTGTTTGTGCCCCAGACCCTTTGGTTGTCCGCTTCATGAGGGCTGTCATTAAAATGCTACCTACTCTGAAAGCTTTTATGCCAACATGGGATCTCCCATTGGTGTTGCAAGCCTTAACCAAGCCTCCATTTGAGCCTCCGGTTCAAGCTTCCTTGACACTGCTTACACAGAAGGTACTATTGTTGGTAGCAATCTCAGCTAGGAGGATGTGTGAGCTACAAGCATTGTCCTGTGATCCACCTTTTTCCTAGCTTTCAGCAAAACAAGGTGGTTCTCCGACCAGCACTGGAATTCTACCCTAAGGTGGTTTCCAAGTTCCACCTCAACCAAGAGATCATTCTGCCTTCATTTTACCCATTTCCTACATTACCTGAGGAGGAGCAGTGGCATACGCTCGGCGTGGTGAGAGCTCTCTCTTTTTATATTGAGTGGCCTTTATTGTGTCCAGCTTAAGGCACACCTGTACAGGGCCGTCTTTAAGGAGGGGCAAAAGGGGCAGCTGCCCCGGGCCCAGTTACTCCTGGGGGCCCTAAGGCAGCTGCCCCATGGGCCCCCTGCAGCACCTGAGGTAATCAGGGGCCACAGCCCTTTAATACTGCTCTGGACCGGGCCCTTGTAATATGGGGGTTGGCTGAATACAAACACACAGCTAGCCCCTCACACACTGCCCTGTGATCCCTTTTCTTCTCCGTGGCATGCTGGGAGGCAGTGAGGTCAGATCACTTCCTCCTCAGTGCCGCTGGGGAGGAGGCACACACCACACGGAGGAGGATGCAAGCATTGTTGGGGAGAGGGACTGAGAAAGCTGATGGCAGACTCCCATCAGCCTGGGCCAACAAGCTCCCACTGGACCCCAGGGAAGCCACCTTTCTGTACCCAAAAGGTAAGGAGACAGGAGGGTGGCTAAATATGTTTTGTTTTTTTGTTTTGCTTATTTCTGATATCACTTTTATTCAAGTGTTGGTGTTTGTAATGTAACACACAGGGAATAAGTACATGTTAAAAATCCTAGAAGAACCTGACAGTTCCCTATTAAATATAAATTTTAAAAGTATTTATTTTAACATATTATTGCATCAAGTGTTATCAAAGGCTGTATACCATTTTCAAATGTCACTTTTGCCAAATTCTGGACCAGGGTATGTAAGAACAGAGTTGAGACATTATTATGGCCAAGGTTGCTGGGAGTTGCTGTCCAAGAGCTGCTAGAAGGCAGAGATTAAAATATGTAAATGTACACATATATGTGTGTGTGTATCTGGCTGTGTTTATGTCCTTGTGTGTATCTGGCTGTGTTTGTGTCAGTGTGTGTATCTGGCTGTGTTTGTGTCAGTGTTTGTATCTGGCTGTGTTTGTCTGTGTGTCAGTGTTTCTGTGTGTATGTATACCTGTGTATGTGTACTTGTGTGTCAGTGTGTATGTGTACCTGTGTGTGTGTTTGTGTGTGTGTGTGTGTGTGTATGTATGTGTCAGTGTGTGTAAGTGTGCATCTGAGTGTGTGGTAATGCATACATCCCAGCATTTTAATGCCAACACAAATACACTCCATCTCTAGCACTGTACACATATACACCCCTGCATTTATACCTTTATGTATGTGTGTATCTGAGTGTGTGTGTACATACCTGTGTCAGTGTGTGTGTGTACCTCTGTGTGTGGATGTGCCAGTGTGTGTGTGTATCAAAGTGCTTGTATCTGTGTGTCAAAGGGTGTGTATCTGAGTGTGTGTGTGTATGTGCCAGTATGTGTCAAGGTGTGAGCATGTGTCAGTGTGCCTATGTGTGTATCTGCGTGTTAATGTGTATGTGTATATGTGTTATAGAAATCACACAACATGCAAACAGAGCCCTGCAAACACAAACATTACATACAAACACACCAGTTTGCTGAAACACCAATACTACACACAAATGTACACAACACTACATCCAAACAACCCCCTGCATGCAAATACAAACATTACATACAAACACATTCCTGTATTAAAACGCTAAAATTATATACAAACACCAACTCTACACACAAAAGTACACCTGCATTTAAAAGCCAACACTACAGACAATCACACATTACTGCATTCAAACGCAAACACTACACACAAGTACACCACTGCATTCCAATGGTAACAGTACATACAAATACACCCCTACATGCACACATACACTCTATACAATAACATGCTGACATTCAATTGCACAAACACTGCTCAAAAATACAACCCTGCAAGGATGGTAGATCCCCACCTGGCATAGCATCGCAGGAGTTGTATGACAGATGGGGATCTATCTTTTCTTTACTCTTGTGCTACAGGGCAGGCCTGAATTATTATTTTTTTGCACCAAGGCACTCTCTACATTAGTTTCGCCTCTAGGTTGGGGTGGAGGGAGTGATTGCATGCCCAGGGGGCCCAAGCAGATGCTTGCCCAGGGTCCAATCAATATTAAAGACGGCCCTGCACCTGTGCAAAAATCATGCTGTCTAATCAGCATCTTGAAATGCCACACCTGTGAGGTGGATGGCTTATCTCGGCAAAGGAGAAGTGCTCACTAACACAGATTTAGACAGATTTGTGAACAATATTTAAGAGAAATAGGCCTTTTGTGTACATAGAAAAAGTCTTAGATCTTTGAGTTCAGCTCATGGAAAATGGGGGCAAAAATAAAAGTGTTGCCTTTATAATTTTGTTCAGTGTAATTTAACCCGTATAAGCGCTAATTCTTACATAATGTTAGCGGAAAAAGATGCCATCATAATGACATCAGAATTACATAAGACACAATATTCCCAATGATCTTACTCCTCGATTACAAAACAGGGCATATCCTGTAATTTACAATGCGAATTACATATATAAAAATACATTCACAGAGACAAGTTCTAAACATGAAGAAATCACCACGGAAAAAAAGCATCATCTACGATTTTTCCACTTTTAGAACTTTGCCAGGAAGTGCTTTTAAGCTTTTACACACAAACACACAGCATCTGATGCAACTTCTCTAATGCACAGCTACTTTGTATTGTTATCTATTATGCAGTCAGTGCGTACTGCTTAATGACTTCATAATTATATCACATGCAAGTTTTAGGTGAAGACAATGCTTCCTGTGAGCACAAAATAGGTGTCACATTTGTGGTCTAGTTTGCATTAACATACAGTTGCAAGAAAGCTAGATAAATCAGTAGATCTTCTTTAACCAGGCGGTCTCATTTAAATGTTAATGACCTAGTTACATCACAATGACATAAGTGCATATTTGTGTTTGTTTGCTGTAACCCAGCACTGACAGTCACAGCTAGATATACAGAGGCCTTTAGGAGGAAGCAAGATACACAAACCAGTCAAGTATAAAAAAGTAAACACCAATACAGATAATGAAAAGCGTTTTATAATGTTTAAAGACACCAATAAAATTGGTATTATATCATAACACTCACAGTGGATCAGCATGTACTAAATATTGCACAGATCTTGATGGGGGTATTACTAATTCAACCATTTGGGTGTATCAAATAAACCAAATGTCAACAACAATGCATCAGTTGTTACCTGTAAAACCAGTTGGCGTGCAAGCCTGGGAATGACTTGGTGCCACAATATATTTTGTGGTATTCAGAAATCCATTCTGAAATTGTCCTATAACAGGTGTAAATTAGTTGGTATGCTCCTGTACCAGGAACACAAAGTCCTGAACTTCTTTGCGAGATAAGACTTTTTTACAGCTGATGTTGGTGTGTATTGATTAAATAGACATTCAAAACCTTTTTTTTTCTTTTCAGCAATATAGTCTATTAAAATACTGTAACTGGATTTCTCTACCTCTGCCCAGCAGTTGTGGAATGGATCATAGGCCTCAACACTATATATTCTCTGACTGCCATCAAAACCTCCGATGGCGTATACTTTTCCACAGAGGGCGGCCATCTTGTGTCTCCATCTGCCAATATTTAAGTACTCTATTTGGATCCATTTGTTGATGGAGGAGTTATATTTCCAAACCTCATGCTGTGTTTCTTTCCCACCTAGATAATAAAAAATATAATTAGAATTCAATCACAATGGAGGCGTGTTTCCCAGCCAAATGTCGCTAATCCAAAATATTTCATTCTCAAAGTCCCTTTTTTCTATTTTTTTCAGCCTATCAATAATTACAATGCTTTCATTATCTGTTCTGGCATTCTGTTGATGTCAGTGGGTAAAAGACAATAAAAATAAAATAATTTAAAAACAAAACATCAATGCTAATAGAATACCTGAATCTCAGTACCATACAATAGACAACTTTATTTAGGTTCAATAGTAATTTTTATCTTCTTGGCAAAATGTTGATCTGTGCGTACCTGCATGAAGAATACAACAAAGTTTTGACTGTACTAAACACAGAATCAAGAATCAGTCGGTGCAAGCTGGTAAGTGTGTGGCATGCATTCCACAAACTTCACAGGGCGTGTAAATACCACACGTAAACTGCTCCAGGTCAGACTTGTTGCAATACTGCCAAGCAAGGATACAGCCTGGTTTTTGTCCATTAAGGACCGATTCGTCTTCCTGATATTGCTCTGTAGATGCTACAGGAGTATGAGAAAAGCCTGTATCTACTATACCAGGGAGACTTCCTCAACCTTCAACTGCACCACTAAAGACCACCATGGACGTAATAGAACAAGACATGAGTTCACAGATAAACATATACTATATATACTATACATGATGTGGTGAAGAGTGTGAAGTATAAGATCTATACATTGGCCCTCATTTTCAGGTTGTCCCACCTACAGCCAAAATCATATATTAAGGTATCCAAAGGGGAAGTGTGTTATCATTACCAAGACTGTGTGTGATAGTGACCTAATTTTTACCCATACTTGTGTGCATTTCCTTGAATCCCACCATGATTGTCATGGAACCACCCACTGCTAACCCACCACCATGGCTACTTTGTAAGTATGTTTCTCTTTCAAACACTCTAGACAAGTATTATCATGATTGCTGCCACTTTTATTTTTTTCTATTATCTTACTATACTGTTTACAGCCTTTATCACGTCTGTTTTCTTAACCCCTTAAGGACACATGACATGTGTGACATGTCATGATTCCCTTTTATTCCAGAAGTTTGATCCTTAAGGGGTTAAACTTATACTTATGTCTGTGTTTGTAATGTTTATGAACTTTATCAATATCTTTCAACTTTCATCTATTGATACACCATCAAGCCTTGGCTACTAACTTCCTTCAGAAACCCGGCTAAACTTCCGGATGGAGAAGTTCAATAAAGTCCACATGTTGATGAGAATCACCACTGAGCAAGGCATTTGGAGTGCTGAAGAACTGATTAAAGCCTGCCAATAACCTGGCTTTAATTTTGGCAAATAAAGTAAATATAAAAAACAAAACATAAATATGCACAAAGAAATTAAATAAGCGAAATAATAATTTGTCATCCCAGCAGGAATAACACAAATCAGTAGTGACATTAAAGGGGAGACAATGAGCTGGAAATAACCAAAGAGAAATATGAGGACAAGCTGCACAAAAATACATGCTGACTTGGGAGTACTTTTAGATAAAACAGGCATTCTTAATGACGCATCCAGCCAGCCAGTTCTTTGCCCATGTGTTTGTCAAATCTTCAATGAAAAAAAAAAAAATAGAAATGCACAACGTAGAGGCAGAAGTGGTTGCTGGGGTAAAAGACCCATAGAGTAGGCAGCGTGACCTCATTAATACCATGGAGATCAGCATTAGGTATCACTCTGAGTAATGTGAAAAAAGTGGTCACAGATGTTGCATTATATAACCTGCCGCAACAGCAGTAAATGAAATATCTGTGTATCTCCTGTCTCAATATTTTATTGACCTCTTGGAATGACTGGGATGGTAGTGGCATTGGGTATCAGGCAGAATGAACCTCTTCCTAAGAGGTTATATTTAGAATAGCATGGAAAACATATACCACGGTCAGAGTGCGCGTACAAATAAAACTCATGTTTTTTGTTTTTCTTGACCGCATCCATTTAAAAAGCCCATAGAACAGGAAGCAGGTCTTAACTTGCACATATCAACCATGTTTTTATTACTCATGAACCTAATAGTGAATAGTACTTGATAAATCTGCACAGACCAGAACAGAACTCACTACCATTTTAGATTCTTGGCCGAAGACTATCTGTTGGATACAGGGCGAGTTACTATACAAGGGTGCACTGATAGGACTTAAGAATAATTCCAGCCCCAAATATACTTTACATCCATCAATGGATCAAAATGTTGGTATTCTTAAAGTACACACCTGATATGTAAACTTCATTTTTAAAAGTTATACAGGCAAATTCAACCCATTTTTTATCTTCATTTTCATTTTCTTGTTCTGATGTTGGGAGTTTTGAAACTTCTAGTCGGCTTCTTCTTAAAGGATCAAGACAGGTAACTTCAGTAACAAACTTTTCATCTTTTGTGCATCCTCCAATTATCATGAATACTTCAGACTGGAACTCGTGCATCCGAGGTTTCGTTCTCTCTGAAATTATCTACAACACAGAAAAATATTTAATTATGAATTAAATAATGCAGAGTTCATCTGAACTGATGCAGGAAATAACAATGTGACTCAGAAATATATATCATATAAAAAAAACAAAAAAAAAACAACGATATGTTGTCCATTTGTGTGAAGTAACAACTTCACGACAAAACATTAGATTGTATTGTATATAATCAACTCCACACTTTCATTTATGCATTCTGAAGAATAAGTCATGCAATAGAATGGCCTCTTACTACAAGTAAAAGTAACAATAAGACATTATAGTAAGCTTACGAGTAAAAGTAGAATAGAAGGAGTAAACATTAGGTGGTTAACTTGTTACTCACTGTAGAAACTCTGTTATTGGGATGGCCTTTCCCTCCATGACCAGACCACTTCCAACTATAGAACAGCAATGCTCAGATAATTCCCCCAAAGCAGGATTATATTAAAAACTAATTTTATTTATTAGATCCCCATATGATAAGGTTAGAAAGCATATAACATGCTGCTATGGCCCTAAATAATTATGTGGTCGTGGGGCTTGAGGGAACCCATACCTGTGAATAGGTCAGTGTGGTGCAGCGGAGGCTCTTGAGGTTTCCAGGACAGTGATTGTGCAGATGGTTGGAGTGTGGAGGCTGGAGACTTTGTGTTCCTATGAGGGGATGAAGCTCATGGACTGTTCTGGCTTCGGGATGCTGACTATGCAATTGGGCTGCTCAGGAGGACAAGGAGTGACTCAGTGAGTCCTGCCAGCATACAATTAAACTTTAATCATGGGGCAGGAGGCAGGTATGGGGCCTGTCATGGTGGTGCCCATCTAGATGGGTTTTGGCGACCTATCGGACTATGAACTTGGTTCCTTATCCAGCCAATTTTATTTTATTTTCTATAGCACCCTGGATGTCAGTTGGTGAACTCTCCCCTGCATTCATCATGAGGTTCACACGGCAGCGTCTGATAAGTCATGCTCTTGTTGCACATATACCTTTTACCATTTTCTATTCCGCTTTTCTCAACCCTCATTCCATCTCCCTTGTCTCTTTCCCTACTTTCCCTCCCCTACTCTTTTTCTCTGAGTCTTCACTCTCTCTCTTTTATGTTCTCCTCTTTTCCTTTCCTCTATTATTTATTTTTCCCAGCTAAATATAGGTACTAGTGGTTTGTAGGTATGACCGGCATTTTCCTTTTTTCTCCCCAAAACTGCTGTTTAGAGTACTCTGAATTATTTCCCTAATTTGCACCATAGGCATTGTTATGAGCTCAGCTCAGACATATGCTCAGCATAGCTAATTTCCAAAGCATTACCTAATTGTTCAATACGTGTATTGACAGCCTAATCCACTATCATAGAAGTCGTGCAACATGCTTCATTAGAAATTTTATGCTCACCTCACTATCCGCACTGTATAATACGCTACCCAGAATTTCTATAGAGTTTATGCATCATTCCTGGTCTCATAAATTTAATGCTATAACTTAGCGCTAACTAGATTTTTTTCTTTCTTTTCTGAGATTAATATGAAATATACTCAGATTAGATCTAACGAGACATGTTTTCTAGACTCCTAGAACTTTTTTAGGCAGCAAGTTCTTTATAGTAAGAGTCCATTTGTATGCTTGGCAAATAAATTAAAATTTTATCAATTTTTAAAATTTATTTTTTTATTCTTATCCCTCATATCAGCATCTTTCGTTTGCTATTATGATTTAATTGCGTTCTGGAGTCTAGTTAGAGGTACACGCAATCTGCTAACCTAATCTTTTGTAAGAGGGATAATAAGTAAACATTGGTTTCATGCTGTACTGTTGGCCCTTTTCGTGATGTATGTATAACAATCCCTGCAGTTTGTTACCTCTGTTTGTTAAGCTCTGTTGCTAAATGACAATAAAATAATATTTTACACAAATCACCCAACTGAAACAGGGAACTAAAAAAAATATCTTAAGATTGTTTAATATAACTCTCCGTTGAGAGAATTCTTTGAGGGCTGCTGTTCTTTAGTCTTATTCACGTTGCCATGATTAAATGAACAATGCAATCACTATAACCACTACTGCTGTCCGGGTTTTTTAAAGTTTTACCACGATATGAAGACAACGGTTGAAGTAGGAAAAAACAAAGTGACTTATAAAAAACTAGAAAAGCTAAACCTATCTTGGAGAATTTTCTATAATAAATTAGCTCAATATCGTTTTAGTGGTAAGGCATCGAGCCCTTAGGCCAACAGAATTTAAAAAACATTTTTTTTACATTTCTTTGACTGGTCGATATTGGTATGACTCCATCTTTAGTTTGAAGTCTGCTCGAAGTGTGGCCTCAGTAATATTTAGGGTGGGTCCCCTTCTATAGTTATGCTTAAAAAATAAAATAGCAAGATGATAATCTTATATGAGATTTATAGGTTGAAGCTAGTACAACTGGAAATTCAACTCACACTTTTGTCCATGTTCTACCAAAATCAGGGCCACTATGTCCAAAGTCCATGTGCTAAATGTCTATTTTGTCTCATTAAATAAGTCTTGGATTGGGAATTTCATGGTCATTAATCATAACTAGTTTCACCATCCCTATTTGCCACAGGCTATTTCCAGAAACCCCAACTATGTACCAATATTAAAGGGATTCTATAGATACCCAGACCACTTAAGCTTAATGAAGTGGTCTGGGTGCAATGTCTCTGTCTGTTTAGTTGTGTAGCTGAAAGCATTGCTGTGTTACAGGAACGGCAATGTTTTCATTGAAGGGTAAACATGCCTCTAAGGGGCTAACTGGAAGGGTTAAACTCGGTCATAGATAAAATGACTCTCATTGCAAGCATTTGATTGGTGCAGCGTGGTGTTTTGAAGCACATGCGCACTAGCCTCCCAGGGATCACAATTGAAGAGGCAGAGAGCAGAATGCTTGTCAAGGTGAGCCTCTGATCTCTCCGGAGACTGTGGATGTTGTGATGTGGCGGCCATCTTAGGGATGCCATGCAGGCTTGAGGGTCGCATGTTGCAGGTAATTAGGTTTCCCCAGTTGGGAATGGGATATTCCCCACTGGTCCAAGGGAGGGGGATTGCGGGGCACCAAGATATTTGCCATGTTTAGCGGGCCCTGTTGCGGGAGATCGGCCGTTTTCCCCAGCCTCCAGGTCTCCCAGCATGCTAGGCCTCATAAGTGTCTGTAGTTTAGAAAAAACACACAAAGCCTGTGTCCACAGATTCCCACTCGGTTCAGCACCAAAGCACGGTTGTTCCAGACTTCGAATTATATTATTTTGGGCTGTATTAGCCTAAATAAAGCTCAGCATTGCTGGAGCTCTCAGAAGATGCGTCTGGCCATCTTAGAAGTCAGGCCCCGCCCGACAGTTGCCTTTTAATGTCCCTTTATTGCTAAATTTCTACTTTCAGTAAACACATTTCCTCACTGTCACTGGTGAGAATGACTGTTATGTGGCAAGGACCAGGAGCTGCTGCTCTCTCTGTGCTACTTCAAAGATGGCCATAAAAAGGTTATTTTTAATGCTTTTTTCATTTATGTCATTTGTGGTATATATGCTAACTTTTTATTGCTGAAAATTAAGTAAATAGGAAACATTTGCAAATGACATCACAGTCCTGTTTAATTCGGGCACAGGCAGGGCACACAGCACATGAAGACGAGAAATAGAAACACTGTTTAATTTCTTCTGTTCTTTGTATGCTTTCTCTATGCTGACTGTCAGCTGGCAAGGACAGAGTTTATAACAGGACAGCTAAGGCCTCGATTTATAATTTTTTTGGGTTTGCTTTTCAAATGATTTGGATAAACTTTTAAAATTACTTTATTAAATATCATAAAATATATCCTATATAAAACATATATCAATATAACAAAAGCCATCTAAATTAAAAAAATCTAAATACTAAATCATGTTAAATGTTTATCCAAAAATATCAAATCGAGGTCTGATAGTGAGGAATTTTCTCTGTCAGGAATTTCCCCTTGCTATGGTATCATTACAAATAGCTGACATGCTCTAAGTTAGCCAATTTTAAACAGACTGAGCATACGGTCATCTGTAGCTTGAGCCTTGGGTCAATATAGGCAAAGTGTATTATTCCCAACAAGGCCTAACTTGATAAGTACAATAGAGTCACTCAGTTGCTGGATTATGATATGTGGATTTATACATTTAATTTTATTTTTTCATACATCACAAATACATATTTTATAAATATGATAAGTAGACATGATATTACAAATTTGGGAATAGGGATAACCCCCCACCCCCTTCCCCTTTATATTTAAAAGCATTTTTAAAATGTATTTTTTATGTCATTCATTAAATCCACAATCACAGTAAATTGTTGAAACCTGACTTGTACTGTATAAAACAAATAGATTTTGGGAACCACTTTTAAAGAAAACATATTCAATAATTTAACAATCAGCAGGGACACTCCACTGGATTTGATGGGAACTAAACATCTTTTACATCCTTGTGCCAGTTACAACCCCTTCCAAAAGTTTATCACATACAACAACCAAATATATCTTTATTAATTTCTGCTCATTAGTGTCTGACACACAAGCTGAACACCAATGCCCACCTGTTGGTTTACTTATATATACATGTTATGGGGGCACCTAGATTACTGCATTAAAATAAAGTCGGGTGCCTATATTCTCTAAACAGTGAGTTGATAACCTTTCATGAATCCTGGAAAGAAAAGTTTAGAATAATGTTTTTTCTTCACTTATTTGAGTAAATGATCAATTATAAGCCACAGGTATGCAATAAACGCCTGCCTGCCTGAATTATTGCTTTAAATTCCTGGTCACTTCTTATAATAAATAAAATCTCAGCATAATAGTACGCAACATTGATCCCCTTTTTCTCTAAAAATTAATCCTCCGCCATCCCAGGTTCCAAAATCAAATATGGAGTGTCATAAAAAATGAAAAGGCTCTTAAAAATTTTCTCTAAAAATACCTGGATTTAGTTAGACTCAAGTTATCCTTTAAGATAACTTTCAATATTATTAGATGATAAATATAAAATGTTTCTGACGGTGGAGTGTACATAGTGATTCTAATATGTGATTCACTAACTTTATGATAAATACCCATCCTAAAGTGATTACCAGTCTTAATAAAGTGCACATTCAAGCACTCCAGTCCCGTTTTATGAAAAGGAAAAAAAAATCATTGAAGATGCAAAATTGAAATTATGTAAGCAAATACTGTTTCTTTAGGAGCCAATATATACTGCAAGAAAGTGTATCAATTATAATTTTAGATGGTGAAGGAAAGACTAACAAAGGCAGACCTTTGTCTTAATCTATAACAATACAAACAATGTTCCAGTACTCAGCCATTCAGTAAAAACAGCTCCAAGTAGTTGTTTAAATCCCTTATTTTATTGTAAAAGATTAAAAGAAGACCTAATTAGAGCATTCATACCCAGACAAGCATTGTTGTAGTCAAAGGGTTGTGGACCTGTCCTATGCACTTCTATTAGCCACAATGGTAGCACTAAAGTAAAGAAGGCCCTAGTGATAGAATTTATGTTGGCCGCTCCTATTGCAAGGGTGACCAAAAGATAGATCCCCATCTGTTGTACAACTCCTACAATGCGTTGCCATCTGTGGATCTACCATTTGCTGATCCCTGTTGTGCTTTATTCAGCATTGAGCAGTTTGAATGTAAGAATGTTTTTGTATGGAGTATGTGTGAGTGAATGTAGGGGTTTGTTTGTATGTAGTGTTGGCATTTGAAGGAAGGCGTGCATCTGTGTTGTGTTGTTTTTCGAATCATGGGGTGTGCTTATGTATAATGTTGGTGTTTTAATACAGAGGTGTGTTTGTATGTAGTGTTGACGTTTAAATGCAGGGGTGTGTTTGTATGTCGTGCTGACGTTTGAATGCAAAGGTGTATTTGTGTTTAGCGTTTGCATTTGAATGCTGAAATGTAAGCGCATAGAGACATACACTACCACACACATACACAATGATACACACATACACACAATCCGATACACACACCGACACACATGCAGATACGCAGACACATACATTAACACACATACAAATACACAGACAGATACATACACTAACACACACAGATACACAGGCACACACAGACACACATACATACAGACAAACAGAAACACACACTGACACACAATGACACACAGAAACATATGGCATGCATACAGATTCACAGACACTCTGAGTGTCTGTTTGTGTGCAATTGTGTGTCTGTGAATCTGTATGCATGCCATATGTTTCTACAGACACTCAGAAACACACAATGACACACATACTGGTCAAAATTTTAGCTACCGTCCAGTTTCCATCCTATTGGGTGCAGGAGGGTGGCTTTAGCTATTTGCACCGTCTCCTTTTTGGCTTCTCCTCATCTCCCTCCTGCGAGGCTTAGTCTGTAATGTAGGAGGATGTGACAGGCCATTAAAGAGATTCTATAGTGTTAGGAATACAAATCTGTGGCCCTCCTCCTCCGGCAGCTAAAAGGTTAAAAACCCTTTAGTCACTTACTTAATTCCAACACCTATGTTCCTCGGCGCTTGGTTGGTGGTCCGCCTCCTCCGACGTCATCTGACGGGGGGCACACAGTTTGGAAACTGCTGGTTTAACCTATTCTGTAGTTTCTGCAATCAAAAGTCATAGAGCCTTGCCTTAAACAATAGTTTTGGTTGCACCCTCTTCTATACTATTTCCATCTTTTGCCCCTATTCTCTATTGTGCATGTTCATGTGTCTCTCAGGCATTCTGCAGAATCCACGGCTGCTGAACTAATCTTTCTACTGTGTTATATAGCAGAATTAAATGAAACAAATAAAGAGTACATGGTTTCCTTTTCCTTTCATTTGCCTTGAGAAGCCCTATTGAGTTTTCTAACATTACTTGAATGCTAAACTTTATGATAACTTTTGTATGTAAAAACATTTAGGTACTGTAATTTAAAGGGACACTATAATCACCCAGATCACTTCATCTCAACTGCAATGTTTACATTGCAGGATTAGGTCCTAATCTAGTGGCTGTCAGTATGAAGCACTAGAAGTGCTTCAGCAGCTCTGATCGAGTAAAACTAGGTCATGCAACGTGGAAGCCCCAAGGAAAAGCATTGATTCAATGCTTTCCTATGGGGAAGTCTGATAGTGCTTGCCATACATGCACATTAGGTCTCCAAAGCTGCTTTGTGAGGACCATTAAATTGGCCATGGGTGGAGGAGGCCATTCCTCTTCTGTGATGTCTCCAGAGGTCAAAAGGTGAGCAGCGCCTAGATGAAAAAATATATATTTTTTATATTTTAGATTTGAATGCATCAACATTGTCAATCTTTGTAGCTTTTTTAATTTCAACATATAATAACACAAAATCAGCTTTAAATAGGCAACAGTTAATAGTTATTTTTATTCAGTTAGTTTGTATTCTGAAAATGTTCCTCTGGATCATAAATCCTTGGGCATTTGCATATTTACACTGAAATCCTCTTTCCCCATTTTCTTATTGGTCTCAATTTGTACAGGCTTCATTTCTTTGAACATTTTATTAAACCGAGATTAACCAATTCCAACAGTTAGTGATAAATAATCAAATACATTTTTAAAGGGAGAAATTTATTTAAAATACTGTTTTTGAAAATGCAATATTACTTTTACTGCAGGAATAATAATAAAATAA
Organism: Pelobates cultripes; assembly: GCA_933207985.1. Lineage (NCBI taxonomy): Eukaryota > Metazoa > Chordata > Amphibia > Anura > Pelobatidae > Pelobates > Pelobates cultripes. The sequence goes on along the minus strand of OW240913.1, from coordinate 67,193,557 downwards.
AGTTTCTAATCAAATGTCTTGGATTTGATTCAAATTTTGACATAAACTCATTGATTTTTTACAAGAAGATTCATACAAAATCTGAGTTCAGTTGGAACTTCAATGTCTTCTTGAAACAAGGTTGTGGAGAAAACCTATAGTTTGACTACCCTTTCATACATATCTTCTGACAAACTATGACACTCCCATTTATTCATCAGATTATAATAATTTTGGAGTTCCCATTCGTGGATGGGAGTTTTTTTGTGTTTTCCTTTTATATTTGAAAAAATAATATTTTAGATCCATTAGAATGCCAAAAATAATGACAAAATGTATGTTTCATAATTGTCCATTTTATAACAAATGGTTTAAATTAACAACAGAATTCTATGGGAATCCTTAAAATTGCATTTAAAACATGTAAAAGATGTATATTCAAAAAGTGCTTGGGAGTGAGAAAGTTATAGTATAAATTATAGTGTATATATACTACCAAGCACTTGTCAACTGAAAACTATTAGATGTGCAATGTTTTGGAATTTATATTTTTGGATGCTCAGAAGTGTCGAACCAAATCGAAATAGTCCTTGTAAACGAATATGATGGGTAGAAATTAATCCAATAGTGCAATATGTCAACTTAAATATATAATAGGTAATAAAACAATGGTAGCTTACTCACGTTTGGTGGAGCAATGACCAGCTCCAGTTTTGATAGTGTATAGCGGTATAAGCCCCACTTACAGGATGTGTTGGTGAGTGTCCGTAGAAGATGGTGTTGTGGGATCCATTTGAAAAAGCCCTTTTGTGGAGAAACGCGTTATGGAAAGTATTACTTTGTAATTTATTTGAATAAAGTTGTTTTGGTCACTATACTTGCATACGGTGCCAATTACCTTTTGTTTTAAATAGTTTTATTTTTATTTGCCTGCTCCCCCTTTGTGAGTATTTACTATCTTTAATATCTTACCAATTTTATTGTAATAGAGAGCACTATTATCTGATTTATATATTTTTGTCTTTTGGGTCCCACAACACCATCTTCTACGGACACTCACCAACATATCCTGTAAGTTGTGATTATAACACTACAGCCCACCAAATGTGAGTAAGCTACTGTTGTTTTATTACCTATTACTCATTTAAGTGACATATTGCACTATTGGATTTCTCGTTTTCTTGTATTGCATATATGTATGAATTACACTAAGAAATCTTCTACCCATCATATTCGCTGACACAACGACCTACTGCCTACCCAAGAATTCCTATTGCACTGCAATTATATCAGACTATTGGCTAGTGGCTTCTTGCAGAGAAATTTACTCCTTTACAGGCTGCTAATCTTAACTAGTTTATAAATAGTAGTGAGTGAGACTTTATGGACTAAATTTAATATTGTAAAATACAGGAAAGTAAACACGTTTGGACCTGATTATGGTAGAGGAAAGGTCTAAGGGAAACTGTCATGACTTATCTGGCCCTCCGCTCCCCTGTAGTGATCTAATTAAAGAGGTGGGTGTTACAGTTATGTGTCACCCAACTCTGATCTGCCTTTGCTCCTCCCACAGTCTTCGTTGATTCGCCATGCTTGGGGACACTTCCCTAAACAGGGAAAGCTTCTTCCATGACACCAAAATGCTCACACGCTGGCTTTGTTACTAGCATGCTGGCGGCTGAATGAAGTGACCTCAGTCCATTCCTATATTCCCTAGGCAGTGCTATCAGCTTTATGGGTAGAGAGCTGTCGGGTATAGCATGGCATGTAATTTATCGCCGGAACCCACTTCCGGGTTCACGGCGCTCAGCCCCGCCCCTTTCCCTGACGCGGTCCCTCCACGATACTTAGGAGGACCGCGCCAGATTCAAAGGGCTGGATTATTCGCACAGGTGCTGCATGAAGATCAGCTGCTCTACTTCTGATCCTACCTGCTCCACTTCTATACCTCGGCTAGTAAACGGATTTCTACCTTCTCCACTTCTCGACCTCGGCTTGTAAACGGATTTCTACCTTCTCCACTCCTAGACCTCGGCTTGTAACTCTGAATTCTACCTTCTCCACTCCCAGACCTCGGCTTGTTAAAACGGACTTCCCCACTCTCCACTCCTAGTTCTCAGCTTGTTGAAACGGACTTCTAATTTCTCCTTCATTGGGTGAATTAACCCTTCCAGTGCCAGAACTGCCTTTAAGTTAAGTAATACTTTTACCAAACAAGTCAATTACTATTATTTATATTACACAGTATCTAAAACTCACTAAAGTGTCACTTTGTCTAATTATTCCTCTTACTCATAAGGGATTGCTACAAAGCCTAATTTTACCTACATGGATATTTAAAGGTACAGTGACCATAGTTTCATACCAATATAAAAGGAGGTGAACCTTATTGTTGTTGCAACCAAGAAATGCTGCAGTTGAGTTCCAATTAAAGAATATTACAAAATAAGTATTACAGAATAATCCAGCCCATTCAATGGAACCAGCAGATATTAACTCTCAAGTTTCTGCCCTAACCAATAGAGTGGATACGATTGCTCAAGGGTTACAGGAACTGCAAATTACAAATGAGAGAATATTAACCTATGTTAGAGACATTCAAGGTCATCTTCCTCATGCCGCTCTTCAATCGGCTGGTGATCCTGCTGTCTGTAATCCAGAAAAATTTCATGGAGATAGAACAAAGTACAGAGAGTTTTTGAATTCTTGCAAACTACTAATTGCTTTAAAACCTAGATCTTATCCCACCGAAAGATCCAAAGTCTGTTCAGTGATCTCTTTTTTAAGAGGTGAACCTATGGCATGGGCCCATTCCTTTTTGGAAAATGATGATCCCATATTGGATTCATTGGATGAGTTCTTTGAAGCTATGTCTTTATTATATGAAGATCCTTTTAAACAAACTACTGCTGATTTAACCATCAGAACATTACACCAAAAGAATAGACCTGTTGAAGATTATATTGCAGAATTCAAAAGATGGGCTACAGAAACCCAATGGAATGACATTACTTTACGCAATCAATTCCGTCTCGGATTATCTGAAGCTGTGAAAGATGAACTCTCTCGTACAGAACTTCCTCCTACCTTAAATGCATTGATTCAACTGTCTATCAGTATTGATAGACGTCTAAGAGAAAGAAAAGCTGAAAGGGTTCTTACTAATTCTACCTGGAGAAAACCTTTCACTACTCTAAAACTACCTGAAAAAATTCCTCCACAAACTGAACCTATGGAAGTAGGTATAATAAAAAGTCCTCTTACTTCTGAAGAAAGAATAAGAAGGAGACAACTAAACTTATGTATGTATTGTGCTTCGAATGAACATCTAATTTCCGAATGTCCTCTACTGAAACATTCAAAAGGTGGTAAGCTTCATTCATCTACCTCTATATTGAACGTTTTTCAAAAAAGAAAAGCATCTACTTATTTTTCTATATCTCTCATATTACAGTGGGATACAAAAAGAATCGTGACTGAGGCCATCATTGATTCTGGTGCTAATGGAACTTTTCTTGATTTTTCTTTTGTTTCAAAAAATAAAATTCCTTGTGTTCAAAAAACCAATTTTATTCCAATCAGAGTTATTGACGGTTCATTTATATCCTCAGGACCCATCAAAGATGAAACAATCCCTCTAAGAATGATTACCAACAACGTACATTTCGAATTCATTACATTTGATATTATTAAATCTCCACTTTATCCCGTCATTCTAGGAATTAATTGGTTAAAAAACCATGATCCTTTAATTAAGTGGTCTCCCTTCTCCATCTCCTTTGCTTCTGATTTCTGTAAAAAAACGTGCTTACAACACATTCCTATTCTCCAAACTACTGTAGAACCAGTTATACCTCCATTCTACTCCGATTTTGCAGATGTCTTTTGTAAAAAAGAAGCGGAAACACTTCCTCCTCATCGGGTATATGATTGCCCAATAGATCTCATACCCGGAGCTCCTATTCCTTATGGTCATATTTATCCACTCTCTGAAAAGGAGTTAGAAATTTTAAAAGAATATCTTAATGAAAATTTACGCAAAGGGTTCATCAGACCCTCGACCTCCCCAGCTGCTTCTAGTATTTTCTTTGTGAAGAATAAAGACCAAACCATCCGTCCTATTATAGATTACAGAGCCTTAAATAAAATAACTATTAAAAATCGTTATCCTCTTCCACTAATAAATGAATTAATTGAAAGGTTAAGAACTGCAACTATATTCACTAAACTCGACCTTCGAGGCGCATATAACCTCATTAGAATAAAACAGGATGATGAATGGAAAACCGCCTTCCGGACAAGATATGGTCTCTACGAATATCTAGTGATGCCTTTCGGGCTCTGTAATGCCCCTGCAACATTTCAACATTTTATCAATGATATCTTTAGAGATCTTCTGGATGTATGTGTTATTATCTACTTAGATGATATCTTAATATATTCTAACAATTTGGATGAACATAGGAAACATGTTAGATGGGTTCTATCTAGACTGAGAACTCATAAATTATACGCTAAACCAGAAAAATGCCTTTTTGAGGTTACTGAATTCTCTTTTCTAGGATACATTATTTCACCTCATTCTTTGAAGATGGATAATTCCAAAATCAAATGTATTATTGATTGGCCTGCTCCTACTACTACAAAAGAATTACAACGTTTTCTTGGATTTGCAAACTTCTATAGAAAATTTATTAGAAACTATTCGGATGTATCACATCCTCTTAACCTCCTCAACAGTAGTAAACGTCCTTTTAATTGGAATAAAGATGCACAAACAGCCTTCGACGAATTAAAAAAAAGATTTACAACTGCACCTATTCTACAACTACCTAATCCAACATTCCTATATGTTCTTGAAGTTGATGCATCAGATGCAGCCATCGGAGCAGTTCTTTCTCAACAAAAGACTCCACAAGATCCACTTCATCCAGTTGCCTTTTTTTCAAGATCCTTGAGCTCTGCTGAAAAAAATTATCCTATTGGTGAAAAAGAATTATTAAGTGTTAAAGCTGCCTTCGAAAATTGGCGTCATCTTCTGGAAGATACAAAACAACCTATAATAGTTTATACTGACCATAAAAATCTTGAATATCTCTATACTAACAAAACCCTTACAGCTAGACAAGTTAGATGGAACCTATTCTTTAACCGATTTAACTTCCAATTAATATACAGACCTGGAAATAGAAATAAAAAGGCTGACGCTCTTTCTCGAATTCCTTCTAAAACTACTACTGATGATTATCCTTCTACCAAAATAATAGGAATCCTCTCTTCTCTTCATGATGACATAAAGAATTTGAATCAGAAGGATCTTGAACTTCCCAAAACACCTATACTAACAAAAAAGGATGGTCTATTTTATTTTAAAAATAGAATTTATATTCCTCCCATTCTTAGGAATAAATTACTTAAGATGGTTCATGATTCCCCCCTAGCTGGACATCCTGGAATAAAGAAAACACTTGAACTAACTTCACGATATTATTGGTGGCCTCGCCAGGATAGAACCATTGAATTATATGTCAAAACATGTCCTATCTGTCAAAGGTCTAAACCAGAACATAATCAACCTTTTGGATTACTACTTAACTTACCTATTCCAGAAAAACCTTGGCAATCCATTTCTATGGATTTTATCGTTGATCTTCCACCTTCTCAACATTTCACCACTATTCTTGTCGTTGTGGATCGCTTCACAAAAATGTCCCATTTCATTTCTTTAAAAAAATTACCCTCCTCTGTAGAATTGTCTAAGGTCTTTATTGACAATATTGTGAAACTTCATGGTCTTCCTGAAGAAATTATTTCTGATAGGGGGACACAATTTACCTCCAAATTCTGGAAAGAGATGTGTCTCTCCCTTCAAATTCAACGCAAACTCTCTTCCGCTTATCATCCCCAAACTAATGGGCAAACAGAAAGGGTTAATCAATGTTTGGAACAATATCTTCGATGTTATTGTTCATACCTCCAAGATGACTGGACCACATGGTTACCTATGGCCGAATTTTCTTACAATAATACCATTCATTCTAGTACGAAAATGACTCCTTTCTTCTCCAACTATGGTTTTCATCCGTCTTCATTCCCCATCCAAACCATTACTTCATCCAATCCTACTGTTACATCAAAAAACGAATTTATGTCTTCTCTATTTCTCAAATTACGGGAGAATCTTCAACTTGCCCAAAATAACCAGAAAAAGTTTTTTGACAATAATAGAAGAATTCCCCCTCCTTACAAGGTAGGGGATCTTGTCTGGCTCTCTTCAAGGAATATTACCACAAGCCGTCCTTCAAAGAAATTGAGCTCTCTTTTTCTTGGTCCCTTTCAAGTAATTACTATCATTAATGATAACGTTGTTAAACTAAAACTTCCTCCAAGTTTTAAACTTCATCCAGTATTCCATGTCTCCTTACTTAAACCACACATCCCTGATCCTTTTTATAGAGAAATAGTAACAACTCCTGAACCTATCATTGTCCAAGGTGAAGAAGAATATGAAATTCACAAAATTTTGGATTCTCGTGTCCACCGTGGCTCCTTACAATACCTTATCAGATGGAAAGGTTATGGAGTTGATGAAGACACTTGGGAAGATTCATCTAATGTACATGCTAGGAGGTTAGTTACTGCCTTTCACAAACGCTACCCCTCCAAACCGAAATAGTGCACCCAGAGGATGCCCCATGGGAAGGGGGTACTGTCAGGTATAGCATGGCATGTAATTCATCGCCGGAACCCACTTCCGGGTTCACGGCGCTCAGCCCCGCCCCTTTTTCTGACGCGGTCCCTCCACGATACTTAGGAGGACCGCGCCAGATTCAAAGGGCTGGATTATTCGCACAGGTGCTGCATGAAGATCAGCTGCTCTACTTCTGATCCTACCTGCTCCACTTCTATACCTCGGCTAGTAAACGGATTTCTACCTTCTCCACTTCTCGACCTCGGCTTGTAAACGGATTTCTACCTTCTCCACTTCTCGACCTCGGCTTGTAAACGGATTTCTACCTTCTCCACTCCTAGACCTCGGCTTGTAACTCTGAATTCTACCTTCTCCACTCCCAGACCTCGGCTTGTTAAAACGGACTTCCCCACTCTCCACTCCTAGTTCTCAGCTTGTTGAAACGGACTTCTAATTTCTCCTTCATTGGGTGAATTAACCCTTCCAGTGCCAGAACTGCCTTTAAGTTAAGTAATACTTTTACCAAACAAGTCAATTCCTATTATTTAGTGTCACTTGTCTAATTATTCCTCTTATTCATAAGGGATTGCTACAAAGCCTAATTTTACCTTCATGAGTATTTAAAGGTACAGTGACCATTGTTTCATACCAATATAAAAGGAGGTGAAACTTATTGTTGTTGCAACCAAGAAATGCTGCAGTTGAGTTCCAATTAAAGAAATATTACAAAATAAATATTACACTTCCAGATTTATTTTATGGCTAGTAAGATTTTTGGTGTATTGCATATGTTTTTTCCTGATAGATCACCACTATGCACAACTACATGTCTGTTCATCCACCCATTGTAAAGTGCTGCGTAATTTGATGGCGCTATATAAATATCATAATAATAATAATAATAATGCTGGAGATGTGGTACTGCAGTGAGCACGTTTCTACATGTCTAGTGGTCTTGTCCTAACATAGCCATCTATTGGAAGAACATTCAAGACTCTTTGACTGAGAATTTGGAGGATCCCCCCTACCTCTCTCCATAAAAATTCCGCCAAATCACTTATTCATCTGAAACACCCACTCTCAAATATGGTTTGATAGAGTAGCTGAAAATGTAAGCTTTGTAGGACTCGCTGTAGGGGTTAACTGAAAAACACTCCAGGTTGTTGTTCCCATGGCTAAACTATATTTGTAAATAGCAGAGAAAAGGGGCAGCACTTAGCACCAATAATTAACAACGGAGTTGGAAGGATAGGCTTGCGCTAATAATTATTAATAATTATTGGTGCTAGCCAAGGACTTGGGTTGAGATGTGACATTCCAACCACTCTTTCTCCCCTCTTCTCCCACCCCCCTCTCTTCCTTCTCACCATAACAACCCTTTTCCTACACTATTAATATGAACCCTATGTCGAGTGGAAAATGCAGCTAATGTAGGGGTAGCGAAGAATTTTACGAGAGTTGCCATACACACCCAAAGGTAGATTCCATGCTTAAACAGGGGAAGGCGAGATAGAAGAAAGGGAAATTAAGACATACAGATATTTGCTGGCACATGCTGGACGGCTTTAGGATGGGTAACTTATTCAATAGGTTTATTTTATAAGGAGTTCTTACAACTAGGCGCTATTGTGATGAGTTAGAGTGTGTAGAGTGTATCTAATATTATAAACTTGGTTTAATATTTTTATTTTAACAATGATTTATTATTATTATTTTGTTCTTGTTTTTCTTTATGTTTTTGAATCACGTGATAACTTTAAATAAAAATTGTAAAAATATATATATTTTAAATCACACAGGCTGGCAAACTTGTATTAGTATTATTGACATTTATATAGTACCAACTTATTGAGGTGCTTTACAGTGCCATAAAGGAGGGACTTTAGCAATAAATAAGACAAACTATTAAAAAAATTGACAGGAACAATAGGTTGATGAAGATCCTGCTTAAACAAGTTTACAACATAGAGAAGGTGTGGTATAAAAACACAATAAGAGGCTAGCATTGGAGAAAGCAACCAGGTGATAAAGTGGTGTACAATGAAAATCAAAATGATAATAACTGAATAGTGTGATCTGGTGCAATAAAGAAAAGCTAAATATAAATAAATGCAAGTGGCTATGGAGGAGTATACTTTTTAAAATACACAGGGCATAAGGAAAGAAAAACTGAAAGAAAAAGAAAACATGACAGTGACACTTTATATCTCATAGTCTAACATACTGCTACTATGGGATCAACTACTACCATGGGAAAACAAAGAATGTGTGCTTGGTGAATATAGAATACTGGGTTATATTGTTGAATTTGTGTTTGCAATGTTCCTATATTGTTGCTATCAGATTATTAAGCCCTTCCCATCCTTGGTAATAAAATGCCCCCCTTTAAACAAAATAAAACAAAACAACAACAAAAAAAGCAACAAATTTAGCTTCTAGCTAATCAATAAGTAAACACAGTCCTAGATAGTGTTTCTTTTGTTTCGTTTTATGTGTCAAAACCTCTCTTGTTGTTTTATTCATACGGCTATCAGATTCCCTTACTGAGTTTCAAGGATAGAGAACCAGAAAAATGAATTGGATAACAAACAGTAGACTTAATCCATCAACGGTCTTCCTTAAAGCCCTGCTTTACAAAATTCAGCAGTGTCTTCTCACCGGGGAGCTGACAGCATCTGCAGAATCGGCTCAGAGGAGCAAGTTTCACGCCATCAGATCTAGTGCTGGATAGGCGTTGCATTGTTGGTGCATTTCCAGGGCAATTTGTTTGCATCATAATTATCAAAGTAGATCATCAGAAAGAGAAAACCAAATAAACATTTTAGAACAGTTTCTCATTTTTAAAAATATATTTTCTGTTATTTAATTCTTCATTGTCTAGCTGACCTATAACTAATGATACAATTCACTTATTGCCTTTTTTTTTTTTATTTCCTCTATTTTTGTTTGTTGGTCAAATTGAATAGTTTCATACCTTCAAACATAACATCAAATAAGACAAAAGGAACACGAATAAACATCAACCTTAGTTTTCAAATAATTTTCTTTATTTAGATTTTAAAAAGTTATTCAGCGCCAACTAGCCACTGAACTTAATAAATGCCTGTGTCATTTATTAACTAACAGCTACACCCAAGTGCTTCCTATAACTGGGGTTAAGTATGTCACATCTCTAGGGAGGAATGTCCACCCAGTCATCCTTGCAGAATTGCTGTAAATTAGCAACATTGAAGGGTTTTGGAGCATGAACTGCTTGTTTAAATGAACAGTGTAGGCACTATAACCATTTCATTTGATTGATTGGTTATAGTGCTTGGTGATCTTTGTCACTGTCACCATTTTGATTTTCATTGTATGCCACCCTATCACCTGCTTGCTATCCCCAATACTAGACTTCTTATTGTGTTTTTATACCACACCTTTTCTATATTGTAAACTTGCAGGATACACCAGTAACACCAGTCAGTGTTAAACCAATTCTGGACAGTTTAACAATGTATGAGGGGCCCCGGCAGCACACATCCTGGCACTGGCCCTTATTAAAGGGATGGCTAAGGCAGAGGTCACACACTTCCTTATACATACCAATTCATACCTGCCATGGGCACTGTGATAGGCTGGAATCAATCAGTTGATACTCTCTTCATTGCTGCTTAGTCTTGTTTCTCCTTAGCTCATGCAGCAATAAGGGGATGGGGCTGCGGGTACTCTTGTTTAGCAGTGAATAATTAAACATCACTTAATGGAAGGATGGTACCAGGGAACTCCAGACACTATAACCACTTCAATGAGATGAAGCAGTTAAGATGCCTACATTGTCCCTTTAAATTCCTGTCACAGCATAGCAACGTGGGTGAGGCCTTTGATTAGGCTACTCCAAAACTTTGTTTCTTTTGCACCATTCCAAGGTGGACTTACTCTTGTGTTTTGAATTGCCTCTGCATAACCCAATTTAGCTTCACCTTCACATCATTGGTGGATGGCAAGACATTCCACTTCAGATTTATCTGCAAGAAAGCAGAATTTATGTGTTTTTTTTTTTTTTTTAATGATGGTAAGTCTTTCTGTGGGTTCTTGGATGATCCTCTCTGTGTCTAAGAAGGAATTTTTGTAGGCCAACCATTCATGATAAAATTCACCAATGTTTACGTCTATCACTGTGGTGCACTGGAATCCCACAGCCATGTAAGTGACTCTTTCCAGACTGATATCTTATGGAATTTTGTCTAATTGCAACATTATACATGGATTATTGAGACCTTGTAACCCACTTCACATAGTTGGCAAGGTTATATATAAAATTCATGTTTACATTCAGCTGGGCTGCCAGAAACGACCCTAGGTGTGTCTGTTCTAATTGAAAGCAATGATCAATTACCTTCAGTTAATTGTTTGACAATGTAACTAAAAAGGCAATTACTTTTACAGAGGGACTATTGGTTTTGGGGAAGTTTTCTACTTAAGTAAAACTAAAATTTAAAAACTGAATTTTATGTTGAACATGTACAGGTGATACTCGAAAAATTAGAATATTGTGAAAAAGTTAATTTATTTCAGTAATGCAACGTAAAAGGGGAAACTAATATATGAGATAGACGCATTACATGCAAAGCAAAATAGTTCAAGCCATGATTTGTCAGAAGTGCGATGATTATGGCTTACAGCTCATGAAAACCCAAATCCACAATCTCAGTAAATTAGAATGTTACATGCAATCAATAAAACAAGGAGTGTACATAGAACAATATCGGACCTCTGAAAAGTATAAGCATGCATATGGACTCAGTACTTTGTTTGGGCCCCTTTTGCAGCAATTACTGCCTCAATGCAGCGTGGCATGGAGGCTATCAGCCTGTGGCACTGCTGAGGTGTTATGGAAGACCAGGAAGCTTCAGTAGCGGCCTTCAGCTCTTCTGCATTGTTCAGTCTCATGTCTCTCATCTTCCTCTTGGCAATGCCCCATAGATTCTCTATGGGGTTCAGGTCAGACGAGTTTGCTGGCCAATCAAGCACAGTAATCCCACGGTCATTGAACCAGGCTTTGGTGCTTTTGGCAGTGTGGGTAGGTGCCAAGTCCTGCTGGAAAATAAAGTCAGCATCCCCATAAAGCTCGTCTGCAGAAGGAAGCATGACGTGCTCCAAAATCTCCTGGTAGATGGCTGCGTTGACCCTGGACTTAATGAAGCACAGTGGACCAACACCAGCAGATGACATGGCTCCCAAAATCAACACAGACTGTGGAAACTTCACACTGTACTTCAAGCATCTTGCAGTGTGTGCCTCTCCATTCTTCATCCAGACTCTGGGTCCTTGGTTTCCAAATGAGATGCAAAAGTTGTTCTCATCAGAAAAGAGGACTTTGGACCACTGAGCAACAGACCAGGTCTGTTTTTCTTTATCCCAGGTAAGACGCTTCTGATGTTGTTTGTTGTTCAGGAGCGGCTTGACAAGAGGAATACAACATCTAAAGCCCATGTCCAGGATCCGTCTGTGTGTGGTGGCTCTTGGTGCACTGACTCCAGCCTCAATCCACTGCTTGTGAAAGTCCCCAACACTTTTGAATGGCCTTTTCCTGACAATCCTCTCCAGGCTGCGGTCATCCCTGCTGCTTGTGCACCTTTTTCTTCCACACTTTTCCCTTCCACATAACTTTCTATTAATGTGCTTTGATACAGCACTTTGGGAACATCCAACTTCCTTCACAATTACCTTTTGAGGCTTTCCTCCTTATGGAGGGTGTCAATGGTGGTTTTCTGCACAACTGTCAGGCCAGCAGTTTTCCCCATGATTCCCCATGTGATTCCTACTGAACCAGACTGAGAGACCATTTAAAGGCCCATAAACCTTTTGCAGGTGTTATGGCTTACTTAGCTGATTAGAGTGGGACACGGTGACCCTAGAATATTGCACCTTTTAACAATATTCTAATTTACTGAGATTGTGGATTTGTGGTTTTCATGAGCTGTAAGCCATAATCATCGCACTTATGACAAATCATGGCTTGAACTATCTTGCTTTGCATGTAATGCGTCTATCTCATATATTAGTTTCCCCTTTTATGTTGCATTACTGAAATAAATGAACTTTTTCACGATATTCAAATATTTTCGAGTATCACCTGTATATAACAAAAAAAGGTGTAGAATAAACAAATAATATAATATAATTTAAAAAAAATCATATATATATTAAAAAATCAAGCAATAAAAATGCATTTAAAAAAAATCTTGATGCCCCTGGAATCACGCCTACCTTAAGAGGTTAAACCTTAAGAGGTTAAACATCCAACCACCCCTTCCCCTCACCCCTACCCAGCAAAACTTTTTTTTTTTTTTTAGGAAGCACGGAGTGTCGCCGGGCAGGAGTTTTCCAAGCCAATTTAGTGAATGGGGAGTACCTGATTGGCTGGGAGTGGTCAGCTGACTGCTCTCAATCAGCTGTGCCCCTGCTCTGCGGCACCACGCTCTTTCTGTAAGTCAAAATTCTGAAGGTGGATGCTGCTGGTGGGAAGCTGAGACTGGTTCTGGAAGCAATTTAGGGGTTAGGAGAATGGTTTAACTCCTTGAGGCAAGAGTGCCTCCAGAGGCCGCCTGGCACCAGAACAATTTCATTTAGATGAAGTTGTTTTGGTGCCTGAAGTGTCCCTTTATCCATTTAGAAACAATAATATAAATATACAGACTGTATACTTTATTCATTAAAGTATTCATTAACGTAATGAGTGTGTTTGATTACAGGTCTGCTCTGCACTCTTTCTGCCTCAGGAGATTTAAATATTTTGACATACATCCATACCACTAGCTGTAAAACTTTAAAAATTATATAACATCATCTTTATAAGATAAATATGGAATTAAACTTCATTATATGACCTTTTAATTAGGTCATGCTTCCACAGTTATGCCAACCCCAGTCTAAAGTTATTTCATTCTTACATGGAAATTGAACTACTTTATTCCTAAAACGTTCTGTGTTTTTACATTTGTTGAGACCTTAATCCTGCAAATTATAGATCACTTTGTTCACCATTTATGTAGAATACTTGGAAGCGATGGGTGCTAAAACAGAAGCCTGGTCAGACATTAAATGTACTGCAGCACAAAAGAGAGATATGCATTTAAAGGGCATATATTTATATGAGCTGCTAATGGATTGATTATAAAATTATACTCAACACACGGGGATTCGCACATAAACTAAAGATATTTTACAGCTTTCATAATAATTATGCAGTGTGCTGCAATCTTCCAGTCTGACAATCTAACAATCCAAAACTTGAGGTGGAGGGCTGGGGACATGTCCTGTACATACACTGTATAAACACTGTATAAACAAGTTGGATAGATATTGGACAGCAAAGGAAACAGTACCCTTTTATTTTCTGGATGTCAATAATCCTGGTGGGCGGCTTATAGATGTGGCGATTATTAAAATGACTGCAGGTATAAGCCAAGCTGGGCACTGAGAATAATCTAGGCCTCAGCATAGGTTCTTATGGTGCTTAGAATAACTCTTTACACAAGAAACTTCAAACTCATCTTACCTGGTGCCAACGGCCAAATCATACTGTTGCTTATAGGGAAACTATAGGCATCCAGACCAGTTCATCTCTGTGGAGTGATTAGTCCTTTAGTCCTGCAACGTAAAACACTGCAGTTTTTGAGAAACTGCAGTGTTTACATTGCAGTACTAAGACAGTCTCTAGAGGTGCTTCTAGGAGTTTACGAAACTCTGGGTCCCTTAAATGACACTGGACGTCCTCACACACTGCATGAGGACATCCGTCATCAGTAAAATCCCAATAGGAAAGCATTGTCGCAATGCTTTTCTATGGGGTGGGCCTAATGCACTCGCAGAACATAAGGGTCCCCTTTTGGATTACGTTGGAGGAGGCGGAGCACCAACAGGGACAATGGTGCTGGAAATGGGTGAGTAAATAAAGGGGTTTTAAATCCTTTATTGGCCATCCTTTATTGCATTCCTAACACTATAGAACACCTTTAAAGAAACATTGTCCTCTAATCCTGATGTAGGTATAACCCACATAGTGTAAAAACATAGAAAGAAAAATAATAATAAAATAAAATAAAAAATAAAATACTGGGCAGCGTGTCCCATTGTGGCCTTACATTTTATTCTACACTCTGCCCAATGTTCTCTCTGTTTTTCTTTTTTCTCATTGGCATCCAAGTCATCTTCATTTGTGGGGGTTGACATTTTATACTCCCAAACACACACACAACTGCAACACTAACTCCACACTATGCCACATTAACCCTCCATCTATAGCATCAACTGCACAGTTGCACCTGCATGCACCTATGAAATTAGCATCCTGCACCAGCAGCATTATCCCAGTGAGGAAGTTATTTAGCCAGAGAAATAACAGAGCTCATTCACATAGGGCTCTTCTTATGATGATACTGTACCTCTAGCTCCAAATTGGAAAATCTTGCAAAATCATTCATCATATATGGTGATTGGATACACTGGACAGTGGGTGGAGCTGTAGGAAATCTATATAGGTATGTATTGAAATACAGGATTCCATGTTAAAGGGACTCTTCAGTGCCAGGAAAACAAATTAGTTTTCATGGCACTGCAGGACCCTACAGTGCCCCTCTCTGTCCCATCCCCCATCCCAAGTTGCTGAATGGGGTTACAACCCCTTCAGTGACTTACCGCAGTCCAGCGCTGATGTCCCTCGATGCTGGGTCAGGCTCCGCCTACTCTCCTCCCCTGCCGAAGTCAGCCGGCGGGGAAGACATAATGTGTATGCGGCATGATAGACAGCCACTAGAGGAGGACTTAACCCTGCAAGGTAATTATTGCAGTTTATAAAAACTGCAATAATTACACTTGCAGGGTTTAGGGTAGTGAGAGTTGCCACCCAGACCACTCCAATGGGCAGAAGTGGTCTGGGTGCCTGGAGTGTCCCTTTAATCTGTGCTTATTTTACTCTGTGGGAGTTTGTTATTATGTTTCTTGAAATGCTTGCTTATAACAGTAAACTTAAATGCATTGTGTTCATCTAAATCCTGTTCTTGTTGTTTATTCAAATCCTGCTGTTTTTTATTGTGTACATTTGCTTAGGGTCTCTGTAAGTTTACAGGGCAATCCAGACACTTCGCCTAGAGGGGTATCAGCTGCACAACAAGGACAAACAATAAAGGAGGGGACAATCACCTTGGTTTACTGTATTCTTCTGATATACAAATCATATAGGCAACGAATACTCTTTACTGACACAGTGTTCTACAGATTCACGGTAAATGTAAACTATGCACAGAATTAATAATATGCTGCCCGGAACAGGCTGTGGGTGTAACTCGCCCATGGCACATAATTAAAAATAATTCTGAATGTGCAATGTTTCATCCAGAAACACTGCACATACAGACTCCTACAACCACGACCATTTCAAATCACTGAAGTGGTCATGGTAGTTGGAGTAACCTTTTAAGGACTGAAATTTTTACTCTTAAGAAACATTGCACTAGTACTCTTTTATACGGTCAACTCTTGCACCTCTCCTCTACTACCACTTATCATATCCAATAATATTATACACAGGCTGAGCATCAAACACCTGGAACATTAGGCACTAGGTGCATATTACCCAACAGAACCATTTTTTAAGTGACCACGAAATACCTAATATTTAAATTTAATGTAATGTCATAGCAAAACAGAAGGAAGCGATCACACTTATCCAGACTAGTTCAGGTTTGAGCTCACAACTGCAAAATATCCAACAGCTACCAAAAAGGTTTGGGCACACAATGAACAGATGTTTGCCGAACCTTTTTGGTAATGGTTTCATATTAGAAGTGGTCATATTATAACCGCATAGCACTTACAATATATAGCTTAGTCAGATATTGTGCATGGGTGGGAAATGGAGTAAATTTATACCTAGACCATTAAAATATTTTAATAAACATGCATGTAGGTTGCTTTTTTTTATCATTCTTAATAATATATAGTGCTCAAGTGTCATTTTCTCAAGTAGGAGAGTGCTCAAGTTGGTTTTCCGGAAAATCAGTTTACCTCTGCTTATCCCTGAAGATTTTGAGACAAGTTCTGTGAACTGATAAGTTCTGATGCTAAAACCTCCTATAGAAAGAATAGGGAGTTGTGTCTCAGTCGTGACTTTTGAATAAATACAATCAAAGCAGTCAATTGAGGTTTGCCAAAATCGTGCTGACTGGCAATACTGCATAATATGAAGACATGGTTTAAATTACCTGATCTATCTGACCAAGAACTCCTGGCCCACAAATGTATTTATTTTCACTACAATACTCAAAGATTTGAGGTTGAGATTCTGTCTCTCTTTCTCTCTTTCTCTATCTCAAACAATTCCTTTAGATGGACTAAGAGCTGCATTTGTGTATATCATGCTAACAAAAAATACATAAAATAAAATTTTACATGTAATTAAATTCAAAACATATTTCTTACCAATTAAAAAGAAACGTCTTATTACCAGAGTACCAGAATTTAACTTCTCTGTCAACAAAAATATTTTCAGCTTTATAACCCTTTATAGTGTTACATTTGAAACCAATGTCATTACGGTTAGGCTCGTAGCTTTTATTGCTGTCTTTGGCTATAAAATCATATTCATCTTCCAAGACAAACTTTAGTGAACCCTGCAAGTATGTGTAGACTAGAGTAATGGGATGAACTCCCGGTGTCAGAATGGAAATACATTGTGTACATGTTCAGAAAGCACTGAATGTTTACAGAACCTATTTGTTAATAGGCCAGCTTGCTGGAAAATATCAGTGTTCTCATTTAGAAATCGGAATGATGATTTATAATTTTCTCAAGAAATCAGTTGGAGAGGGTATATTATCAGTTCTACCATACCACCTTCACTATGGTCCTATGTTATGTACTCAGCAGGTATATCATGTCTAACCACTTTGTGTTGTCTGTCTTGTTCACTTTGATTTTTCCCTGTCCGTAGTTTGTTGCTCTCTTACCACTGAATAATCTCTCATAAAAACTGTATTCCCAAGAGCATCAGCTCTCACCATTAACGAATATTCCCAGTCTACTGTTTGTAATTGATTTTCTGCTTTACCCACATACCTGCAACTCTTTTCAGCACCATCAGTTGATAATCATACCCTCTTGAACCCACTCTCAGATTACAACCTCAAATACCCCATTATGATCGTAGTTATATTGATCACTCCTGCCAGCTGTTGATACCAAACCTTATTCCCATGTCTACACGTCCATTTCTCACTCTACTCTAGTTTGTACTTCTGTCTTTTAAAATCAAAAAGTTGATATCGCCTTCTTTCAAATGCTGGCATTTCCTTTCCAACTATCTAACTCTCTCCACTCAATTTCACTGCAATTGTAGATTCTTAGCAATGACCCTCACTTTAATAGAACAACATAAACTGTTGTCTTGCGCCCTC
Organism: Pelobates cultripes; assembly: GCA_933207985.1. Classification (NCBI taxonomy): domain Eukaryota; kingdom Metazoa; phylum Chordata; class Amphibia; order Anura; family Pelobatidae; genus Pelobates; species Pelobates cultripes. The sequence goes on along the minus strand of OW240913.1, from coordinate 67,175,449 downwards.
TAGTCAATATTTCATCACACCTTGCCCATGGCTAACAGAGAGAGATAGATCGATGGATTGACTATTATTATTAGTTTGGGAAATTGTAATAGAAGGATCAGCGCTGAATATGGTCACAGAAACTAATATATTTAAAAGGGAGCACACCTACAAAAGGAAAGGGGTTCCCTCTAGATACCCCACAATTTGAAATAGAAAGGAAAAAAAGAAAACAAGGTTGCGCCTAGTAAAATGGAATATACCAAAGATAAAAATAACAGAAGTACTATATACAATAAAAAAAGTGTAGTCCAAATACAATGGTATATAAGAGAGTATTATTCATCAGCTAATCAATCTCAGCCAATGAGCTAAGCTCTGCATTGCACAGAACTTCTGAATCTCCAGTGTTAGTAGTTGAGGCAGGGAGTGGAGCCCGGAGGACCCCAGGTAAGAAGTCAAAAAGTCAAAACCATTCTTAAATGGGGATGAGGTTTCCTTGGCACACCTGGTACAATACCCAGTTTTTGCTTGGTGAGTTCCTTTAATGTGGGTATTTTTCCATGAAATGTAAAATAAACTTTTATTATTTTTCACATCCATAACATTGTTGCCATACTCTGCATATTAACACTGTACAGTATATATTCTAGTTTTATTACTCGGTTTAAATTATTGCTAATTATTACATACAGTTGTGTTCTTTAACATATAATATATGCTTTTCTTTGTCTTGGTCCTAAAAGCAATACTTTTCCTAAAATAGCTCTTTGGTAGCCCTGCACAAGTGTTTGAGTGACTGTGGCACATAGCTATTATTTACAGTCCAATACAATAAATTGAAAGGGAGAAGCTTCGACCAGTAATCTAAGTCAGGACTCATGAGTTAAAACACAGACAGAGAAAAGACTGATGTCAAGACGACTTGTAGATCAGCAGTAAAATCCCATAGAGTCAGCTATTCACACAAAGTTTCTAACAATCAAAATATAAGTCAAAGTCAATATCAGAACTTATAGATAACAATGTATCCCAAACAGTAAGGATAAGATCAGCAAAACTAAGCAATGTGTAATGAAAAACAGAGAAATCAAAAAAATGTTACACAGGATAGCCATATATGGCATTAGTAATGGAAAACAAAGATAAGTTTGATATGCATAAGCTGGGAACTATGCTTGGGGATATTGTATACAGCATACAAAATTAATTAAGCCATTAAGCTAGCAAAGTGCTCTATGATTACCATTCACAATTTTGTAAATATATATATATATATATAAATTACACATAATTACCCAAGGTATGACATAAACAGGGAGAAAAGTCTAATGGTAGGCACGACAATACATACCCTAAGAATATCATCCATTATGTAGTGTACATGTCCATTACCATCGCCTTGGTTAACAGGATTATAAAGGAGATTAGTAGCTATGCCATGTACCTCTTCTCTCTAGTATTGGCTGCAAGGTTTATTGTTGGTTCATTGGGAATAGTAGGCAGTGCTACACATGGGCAAGGGTTTTTGACCCAGTATTGAGGCACAAAGAAGCATAATTGTTTTGCCTTGTGCTGTGGCCCCAGAAATCCCATAATACAAAATGCAGAAGTTCCTTATCTTCGTGAATCCTACAGGCTTTCAGATGAGGATGAAAATAACACTTCATCAACTTAATCCAATAAAGGAAATACACTTAGTACAGAATTTATAAACAATACTATTCAAAATGCCACAGTCTGCTAGGAAAAAGGCAATAATTTAAACAATCTATACTTAGAGTGGATGAAGGCATGTGATAGAGGAAATATTTTGCTTGTGTGAAAAGCTGTATCGCTGTCTGTGTCACTGGTCACTAACCCTTACACTGGGAGCCCAAAATTGGATCCTCATGCTGTTGTAGAGGGTTCTGATTGCTTGTAAAATAATGTAATGCATCAGTCCCCAGGCCACTGCTCACTATAAATTGCTTTCTGTAGGCCCCTGCCAACTACATTGTAAGTGTATTTCCCAGCCCGTATTCAGTGTATTTTATCTACAACAATAGCAATTTCATTAATTGCATTTATTTATTTATGCTGCTGTGCATGCAACTCCATGCATATAGCTTACAGACACCAATAGCCCTTTATCTGCTGCTTGAATGGGTTCCAGATAAACCATTCTCCTCTCACATCTGTTATCTGGATATATTTTGTCGCCATACAGAGTATTCACCTGATTACTGTGTATCTGCTACTACACCCTAAACATTGCAAACCACATTACATGTGTTAGCATGTCTACTGCTACTAAATGAACTCTGTGATACATACCATCAAACAGCTGCTTCGCCCAGCTGACACTACAGGGGACAGTGTGTCCTTTTCAGGAGCCACATGGTGATAGCTATTCAGCTCTTTAAAACCTAATCACCTGTTCTCTGGTACTATAACAGACTGAATAATAAGGAAAAAAAATCGTCTCTGCATTGTGTGCAATTGACTTGTGCTAGTGTACAGTCCTTAATATGTTTTTTTTTTTTTTTAATTGAATGTAAACATATTTTACATTCCACCCTTGGTATGTTTTGGAGATATTAGAATTAGAGAGACTATGTTTTTTAAGAACGTGTCCAATTATTTCAGCTAACAGGAGTAGCTCAAGAACCATTATTGGTGAAACGGGTGCAAAGCATGAAGTTAATAACCAGCAGTGACACTAGTTTGCTTTTATGTGATAGGCCAGTGTAACCAGTAATAGAATCTTATAACGTCAACAGCAAGGTTCCATCACAGTGCAGAGCTTCTGTAGAACACAGATAAAAATGAAAGCTGTTGATGAAGATGGATCTCTGGTATCCTGAAAAGTCTGACTGTGATGCCCTGATTTAAGCCAAGGTCTAGATATTGTGGAAAAAAAATCACATTTATAATGTCATGACCAGCAGGGTGTGTTAAGGCCTCAGCTGCCAGGCATGTCAGGGATCTTGATGCATGCTGACATCTGGATAGGGGCCACGGCAAGTCACACAACCTTTCATTTAGGATGCCCTTGCTGGCAGACCTACAAAACATTATTAAAGGAACACCCTTTATTTATCTATTTTATACGCTTTATTTCTTGATTGGGAATGGTGAAGCCATCACATGAGTTCATTTCTTGTATGTGTGGTAAAAGAAATCTCATCGGCATATTCCAGGTTATTTTGGAGATTTTGCACTTTTAATCTCTGAAGAGCTCAATAATGAAGGGGGACATAAAAAACTGCTTGAATATGGAAAGAAGGTTAAAGGGACACTCCAGTGCCAGGAAAATAATCAGTTTTCCCCTCTCCCTCCCACCCCCCATCCCAGGTTGCTGAAGGGGTTAAAACTAGAGGAGGAGTTAACCCTGCAATGTAAATATTGCAATATTACTGCAATATTTACAGTTGCAGGGTTAAGGGTAGTGGGAGTTGGCACCCAGACCACTCCAATGGGCAGAAGTGGTCTGGGTGCCTGGAGTGTCCATTTAAGGTCCTGATGAAAATCAATTGTATGTTGAAATGGTTTTGAGCTTTCTGAATGGGAGGCTAAGGGTTGCAGATTGAGAATCGGCAATGAACCCAGAAAATCTAATTCCCGAATAAAAATCAACTTTTTTGCTATTTATGATATATGTCAGGATCACCATTGTGCTTTACACAATATTGTGTATTTGGGTCTGGCTGGGATCAAACCTGAGTTTCCTGCATCCCAGTCGGTATCCTTGCATTGAGCTCCACGCATCTTTGACTGTTTCTGGTTGTTCTTGGTATCCTGTAGTCTGAGCCTGTACGCCTGGAATGTGCACACCTGTTCCTGGTTCCTTGATGATTGGCTGAGACTCCCTATTTAAACCCCGCAAGGCTGGTTCTCGTTGTCAGATCGTGTTTCCTGTTCCTGTTTGGTTTCACTGCTGTTCATCTGACTCCTGCTTTTGATCCCCTGCTCGTCTACTGTTTTCGCCTGATTGCCGCCTGTCCTGACTTCTGATTCTGATACTGACTACTCTTCTGGATATCCTTTGTCTGTACTGCGTTCCAGGAAGCACTGGTTATTTCAGCCCCAGTGCACTGTGTCACAGCCTTGGGGATTTCTGTCCTGAGTCCCCTCGGTCTGTGTCGAATTGCAAAGGGTGCCTCAACTCTGCGTGCCGGACTCCCACTTCAGGTAAGATCCTTGACAGTACGATCTGACCAAATGGAGTCTGCAGAGTTGAAGATTACCGTTGCAGCCTTGACCCAGCAAGTTTCCCAGCTCACCCAGGTTTTGCAGGGCTTACAGCAGGAGCTGGCTTCCCTTAAAGGGAGAGTAACCTATGACTCTGGACTTTCTGAACCGCTGGTTGCTCTACCCGAGAAATTTTCTGGGATCCGGTCTAAGTATGATACCTTCAAAGTTGATTGCGAGGTCCTGTTCTCCCTGAGACCACTTACCTATGCCACAGACGTCATTAAAGTGAGGACAGCGATTACCTTATTGTCGGGGCACCTTAAGATCTGGGCCCACCAGTTGTTACTCGCCAAAAGCCCAGTCCTAGATTCCTGGGAGTCCTTTATTCGGTCCCTGGGTTTACAATGCAACAAGACACAAAAGTCATATGTACATAGATCATCTACTGTTGCTTCACACATATTGCAACCCGGACTGGAAATGGACTACACTACTCCTTTCACTCGAACTGATGTTACAGCTAACCCTACCGCTCCCAAGTCTCCCGAAACATCGTATAAATCTGGCAGGGAGGCGGAGGAACCCATGGAGATTGGACTGGTTAGGTTCCGTCAGTCATCTCAAGAAAGGGCAAGAAGGATGGCGCATGGACTGTGTTATTATTGTGGGGAGATGGGACATTTAATATCTTTTTGTCCCATTCGTCCATCTAGGTCTCGGGTTCTCCGTCTGGGTACTACTCTGGCATATCCTATGAGACCTGTCTGCCAACATGCTGCCTGTCCTTGCTTGACCACTCTGTCCAATCCTCAGCCTTCTACAGTCGTTGCTCCTGAGGTTGTGCAGGAATCTGTTACTAAAGAACCTGAGATCTCTATTTCTACTAAAGATTCTGCTTCTAAGAAGGCAAGCACCACAACCACTACAAGTCCTGTCAAGGAAGACCCTCTTTCTGGCTGTACCTATGCCTCTAATGGGACTCTAGTCCGGAAGGAGGACTTGCAAGTATTTGAAAAGGCCCTACAAGCTATGACCTCTGCTCCTACTAGTACCACCAAAGCCAAGAAATCCAAAAAGTAACCTCCTGGGTCGTAAGTTGCGTTCCTCTTCTCGCCTACGGCGTCTTTGAAGGGGGGTAATGTCAGGATCACCATTGTGCTTTACACAATATTGTGTATTTGGGTCTGGCTGGGATCAAACCTGAGTTTCCTGCATCCCAGTCGGTATCCTTGCATTGAGCTCCACGCATCTTTGACTGTTTCTGGTTGTTCTTGGTATCCTGTAGTCTGAGCCTGTACGCCTGGAATGTGCACACCTGTTCCTGGTTCCTTGATGATTGGCTGAGACTCCCTATTTAAACCCCGCAAGGCTGGTTCTCGTGGTCAGATCGTGTTTCCTGTTCCTGTTTGGTTTCACTGCTGTTCATCTGACTCCTGCTTTTGATCCCCTGCTCGTCTACTGTTTTCGCCTGATTGCCGCCCGTCCTGACTTCTGATTCTGATACTGACTACTCTTCTGGATATCCTTTGTCTGTACTGCGTTCCAGGAAGCACTGGTTATTTCAGCCCCAGTGCACTGTGTCACAGCCTTGGGGATTTCTGTCCTGAGTCCCCTCGGTCTGTGTCGATTTGCAAAGGGTGCCTCAACTCTGCGTGCCGGACTCCCACTTCAGGTAAGATCCCTGACAATATAATCTAAATCTGCTAGAGGGGTTAATATCCATTGCATATGAATATGTATATACTGTAAATCCTGGGATATCGCCAAGATATTGTCTCGGTGATTAGTAGTAATCCCCTGCTCCATAGAAGGTAAACTTTGGAAATGGTGAACAATTGGATTGTCATTTACATCCATTCATAAAAATTGGAGATAGAGCTGATGGGATATGTGGATGAAAAACATATGGTACTCATCTTTGTGATCAATGTTTATCCACTAATAGTTGTAAAGGAGCAGATCTTTAAGAAAAATATTACCCTCCATTTTGAAATGCTGATACTTTACAAAATTGTAAAGTTTATGACAGGTCTATATTCTGTATCCTTTTTTTACTAAAATAAATCTGGGGTTGATAAAGTGGCTGGGTTATGGCCTCCTTGGCAATAAGGTCTGAAACCTTTTGTACTATCAACATCTGGTTGTAAGGGGGTGTGGTCTGGTCTCCGACCGAGATGGTCGTATAGTCCAAGAGCTCCTGTGAAGGGACCGTCTAATCCTTGTCAGGCAGGACCTTTGGCAGCATGAAGGCAAGTGGCAAGAAGCTGACCTGCAGGGATGCATCAGTGCCTTTGATTTTTGGCCGGAAGGGCAAGGGACCCAGGCGGACCCAAGATGGCGATGGAGAATCCCATGTGCAGAGGACCTGGAAGAGGCAGCATTGGATAACTTGATGTCCTGCACGGAGGACACAGCCCGCATCCTACTACAAATGCAAGCTGATAAAACCTACCTTGCCGAGGAGATTGCAAAGGGCACGCAAGCCCTGAACAGGGCCGCCATCAGGGCATGACAACCGCAACGGTTGTCATGGGCCCGGCGGTCCTTGGTGGCCCGGACTGCTCAGGTGGTCCGGGCCCCAGATTCAGTGGGTACAGCCGGGACGTCATCTTCCGGCTCCGGCATCAGTACGGTGCACGAGGGAGCTGAAGAGGAAGCACACAGAGAGTGCTCCCTCGCGCGCCGGCCCGCCCGCCCACCGCCAGTGTCAGGTAGGGGGAGGAATGAAATGGGAGATGGGGAGAAGGATTGGGGGTGGAAGGAATGAAATGGGGAGGAAATGAGATGGAGGGGAGGAATGAAATAATGAAATGGGGGAAATGAGATGGGGAGGAATGAAATTGAGGGAGGGGGGGGAAGGAATGAAGGTGGCAGAATGAAATGGGTGGGGGGGAAGGAATGAAATGGAGGGGGGAAGCTGAAATTAAATGGGAGAGGGGAGAAGGAAATGGAAGGTGGGATGAAATGAAATGGAGGGGGGGGAAGGAAAACGAAATGGAGGGGGGAAGGAAATGAAATTTGAGGAGGGAAGAAATTAAATCGAGTGGAGGGGGGACAGGAATTAAATTTGAGGGGAGTGAGAGGAATTTAAATTTGAGGGGAGGGTGGAAAAGGAATTAAATTTGAGGGAGGGGGGGAGGAGGGAAGGAAATGGAGGGAGGGGAGAGGAACCAAATCGGAGGGAGGGGAGAGAGGAAGGAAATTTGAGGGAGGGAGAGAGGAAGGAAATTTGAGGGAGGGAGAGAGGAAGGAAATTTGAGGGACGGGGGGAGAGGAAGGAAATTTGAGGGACGGGGAGAGGAAGGAAATTTGAGGGACGGGAGGAGGGGAAGGAAATTTGAGGGACGGGGGAGAGGAAGGAAATTGGAGGGGAGAGGAAGGAAATTGGAGGGGGGAGAGAAGGAAATGAGAGGGAGAAGAAGGAAATTGGAGGGGGGAAGAAGGAAATTGGAGAGGGAGGGGGAGAAGAAGGAAATTGAGGAGAAGAAGGAAATTGGAGAGGGAGGGGGAGAAGAAGGAAATTGGAGAGAGGGAGGGAGGGGGAGAAGGAAATTGACGGGGGGAGGGGGAGAGATTGACATCCATCACACACAATGCACACCTTGCACACAGAAAAACACACAATGCATTACACACAGACACACGTACACAAGCAATGCATCCCTTACACACAGCAACACACAATGCACCCCTTACAGACCCTTACACACACTGCATCCCATACATACACAAACTCATCTTGCAGCCCTTACACATACAAACACAGATTCACACAATGCATTCCTTACACACATCAGGACATCCCCCACACACACACTCCACTCCCTGTGAACAAACTCATTGGTGGAACATGAAGGTGGACCCTGGGACCCAGACCTTGAGCTGTGTAAAGGGCCCTCAAAAAAATGGAGCTGCTTCCCGTTCTCCCAGAACATTGATTTTTGTGACCACAGTTACAAACCGCCTCCAGAGAGCCTGTTGTACACCAGACCAGTGGAGCCAGACGGCAGCTAGAGCCCATCATCATCCTCATCTGGTTGTAAGTAGGCAATCTAGTATATTATTTGTGGCACTAATCTCTAATTTACCTCACATTAAAGGGACACTATAGTCCCCAGAACCACTGCAGCTTAATGTAGTGGTTCTGGTGTCTAGCCTGTCCCTGCATGCCTTTTAATGCAAACACCGCAGCACTGGTGTTAGTTAACATGGCAGATCATATGGGTGGGGCATTGTGATGTCACATGGGGGGGCGGCAAACTTTACTTTTGCCTAGGGCGGCAAAAATCCTTGCACCGGTCCTGCAGACACTGCATCCCTGTGGGCGGATTCGGAGGGGGGGGCACTTTGGGCGGACTCGGGTGCAGGCACCGGGGGGCCCAGACCTTGAGCTGTGTCAGGGGCCCCAACATTTCTGATGGCAGCCCTGGCCCTGAAGACCAAGATTCAGACGGCTGGCAATCGCACTGCGGAGTTGGAGGCTCGGGTGGAGCGTGTGGTACAGGCCCATAATGCCATGGCTGATTCCTCTGATGACCTTTGGGCTCGGTTGCACTGTTTGGAGGATCTGTTGGAAGACTTATCCAACAGATCCCGGAGATTCAATGTGCGGGTGCGGGACTTACCCGAGGCGTCAGGTGAGAGGAGCCTGTCGGGCCTACTGCTCAAAATTTTCCATCCACTGTTGCTGGACATCCCGGAGGGCAAGTGGGCCATCGAGTGAGAGGAGCCATTGGTATCACACCGCGCGAAGTCATAGCCCGCTTTCACCACTGCTCCACTGCCCAAGCTATCATAAGGAAGTGCCGGGGGTCGGAGGCCGCTTACACCGGGACGCCATTGCAGGTGTTCCAGGCTCCAGGTTCCTTGGCTCCCTCCCTCCAGGTTCTTTGGCTGCAGAAGAGACGCTTGTGGAAGCCTATTGCTGATGTCCTGCGGATGTAGGAGATCCAGTTAGCCTGGGGGCACCAGTTCAAGTTGCTTGCCTTCCGAGGATCGAGGACGGTGGTGCTGAAGCCTGGCGGAGACATTGCTGCATTCTGGAGGGTTCTTGACACTGAGGATCCCACAACTGATGCTGGCCTTCACGCTTCCGAGATTGCCCAGAGAGTGGGTGACCGGTGTGGATGGTGACAGGGCAGAGTCGAGGTCGACTGTAGACCGGCAAGGGCATCGCGAGCTGGGAAGCAGAGTAGCAATGGAGGTATTGTCAAGGGGTGGCCTTTGGGGGTCTTTGTCCTGGGTGGGGTATGGGTGGGTGGGGGATCCCTAGTGGATCCAGTTCAGGCACATGTTTTGCCGCCTTTGATATCGGATTGTGCAAGTGAGGCGGGGTGGGGGACAGGGTAATGGGTATGTTACACCAGACCAAGAGAAACTGGGGACTTTGAACACTCTTGTTTTCTGCGGAAGGGGTCAACGGCCACCTATGTCGACTGCTGCTGCTGGGGGTGTGCAGAGGGTCGGTTCCCAGGCCGGGGTACAGCTTTATTTTGCTTGGGGATTGGGTGTTGGACATGGTCACTCGACCAACTGCATATGCTCACTGTGTGTTTCTGTTATGGGATTTGGTAATGGGCTGGGGTTTCTTATGTAGATGTGGGCTGGGAGTGTTCTTCTTCCGGGGCAGTGTGGGGGGGTCCCTGGGCTGCCGCTGGGGGGTGGGGTGGAGGGGTTGGACCCGGTAGTTTGACTTCTCGCCATGGGCTGGGCGCCCTGTAGGTTACAATTAATAGAAAGAGGTATTAGCATTGGGTTTGAATTAGATGGGACAAGTTGCCTAGACAACTCATTCCAACAACAAATGACAAAAAAAAATATATAACACAAATAAAAAATACAAAACCAACACGAAAATCTGTAGAAACAAATGCATAATGAGACCCCACCTTCATAATCTAGAAGGTACACCGATGCCCACAGACCACTGGTAACAATTCTATGACGTAATGTTTGCGCTACGGGGTAGCCGCCACGGGGAGGATTTCACTCCCCCTAGAACCTGGCATCGGCTTATACCAGGGTATGACTTATGTAAATACCTAAGTTACCATTTTTCTTCTCTTCTTTTATTATTTTCTCTCTTTAATCCTCCTCTCCTCTCTAGTGAGTATGGTCAACATCATAGGCGTGCGCAGCCTATTGCTAAAGCACAAACACACGCCGCATGTATATATATATATATATATATATATATATACACACATACACACATATACATATACTGCTGTTTGTGTGTGTGTGCCTGCTGTTAGTGCGCTGTGTGAGGGTGCTGAATGTGTAAGGGTGCTGTTAGTGTGATGTGTGTGTGAGGGTGTTGGTAGTGTGCTATGTGGGTGAGAGTGCTGGTAGTGTGCTGTGTGTGAGGGTGTGGTTCGTGTGTGAGGGTGCTGTTTGTGTGCTGTGTGTGAGGGTGCTGGTAGTGTGCTGTGTGTGAGGGTGTTTGTGTGTGTGTTATGGTCCTGTTAGTGTGCTGTGTGTGAGGGTGCTGTTTGTGTCGTGTATTTGTGAGGGTGCTGTTAGTGTGCTGTGTGTGAGTGTGCTGTTTGTGTGAGGGTGCTGTGTGTGTTTGTGAGGGTGCTGTTAATGTGCTGTGTGTGAGGGTGTTGAGTGTTTGTAAGGGTGTTGTGTGTGTGTGTGTGAGGATGCTGTGTGTGTGGGTGCTGTATGTGTGAGGGTGCTGTTTGTGTGCTGTGTATGTGAGGGTGCTGTTTGTGTTGGGGTGCTGTATGTGTGTGGGTGCTGTGTGTGTGGGTGCTGTATGTGTGTGTGTGCTGTTGGTGTGCTGTGTGTGAGAGTGTTGTGTGTTTGTAAGGGTTATGCTGTGTGTGTTTGTGAGGGTGCTGTTAGTGTGCTGTGTGTGTGTGTGTGAGGATGCTCTGTGTGTGAGGGTGCTGTATGTGTGCTGTGTGTGAGGGTGCTGTTTGTGTGCTGTGTTTGTGTTAGGGTGCTGTATGTGTGTAGTTGCTGTGTGTGTGTGGGTGCTGTATGTGTGTGTGTGCTGTATGTTTGGAGGGATTGTGAAGGTGGGTGCTGTTAGTGTGCTGTGTGTGTGTGTGGGAGGATGCTCTGTGTGTGAGGGTGCTGTATGTGTGCTGTGTGTGTGGGTGCCGTTTGTGTGCTGTGTGTGAGGGTGCTGTTTGTATGCTGTGTATGTGAGGGTGCTGTTTGTGTTAGGGTGCTGTATGTGTGTAGGTGCTGTGTGTGTGTGGGTGCTGTATGTGTGTGTGTGTGAGGGTGCTGTTGGTGTGCTGTGTGTGTGAGGGTGTTGTGTTTAATGGGGATTGCTGTGTGTGTTTGTGGGGTGCTGGTGTGCTGTGTGTGTGTGTGGGAGGGGATGCTCTGTGTGTGAGGGGTGTATGTGCTGTGTGTGTGGAGTTGCCGTTGTGTGTACTGTGTGTGGGGGTGCTGTTTGTGTGCTATTGTATGTGGGGTTTGTGTTAGGATTATGTGTGTGTGTGGAGTGCTGTGTGTGTGTGGGTGCTGTGTGTGTGTGTGTGAGGTGCTGTTGGTGTGCTGTGTGTGAGGGTGTTGTGTGTTTGTAAGGGTGCTGTGTGTGTTTGTGAGGGTGCTGTTAGTGTGCTGTGTGTGTGTGTGTGTGAGGATGCTCTGTGTGTGAGTGTGCTGTATGTGTGCTGTGTGTGTGAGGGTGCTGTTTGTGTGCTGTGTTTGTGTTAGGGTGCTGTATGTGTGTAGTTGCTGTGTGTGTGTGGGTGCTGTATGTGTGTGTGTGCTGTATGTTTGGAGGGATTGTGAAGGTGGAAGCAGATTAGTAAATAACCCCCCTCCCTTCTTACCTTATGTAGGGGGATCCTTGCTGTCCAAGGGAGAGTGAACGGCAATGCTCAGATCTCGCGAGAGGAACCAGGCGGAGCTTCTGTCTAGAGCTCCCCGGGACCTCTCCTGCCTCCCTCTATGCTGCTGTGGGCTGGTGAGGTAGATCTTTGATCTCCCCGCCGGCCCATGGAGGCTTAGAGCAGAGCCGCCACTCAGATAGTGCCAGCTCTGCATGAGCCGACAGGGGAGATCCAGAGATTTCCCCTGCCGGCAGGTGTCAAGTCCTTGGGAATAAAGTGTGGGAACTCTCCCAAGATTCCCACCCCCCAAAAAAAATAATATAATTTTGTGTGTGTATATATATATATATATATATATATATATATATATATATATATATATATATATATATATATATATATATATATATATATATATATATATATATATATACAAAAATTTACAAATTCTGGCACTCTTCCCCAACAAAATCTCAAAAACAAAATTCGGACCAAGGTGCTTTCTCAGTGCAAAATATGCAATCCATATATATACGCATACACACAAATACACTCACACACACATACTCAGACACACACTTACAGACACACACACATACATTCACAGACACACATAGACACATACACATACATTCACAGACACACATACACACACACACACTTACAGGCACACATACATTCACAGACACACACTCACAGACACTCACACACACACACATTCCCAGACACACACACACACACTTACAGACATATACACTCACAGACACACACATATATTCACAGACACACATACACACACTTACAGGCACACACACATACATTCACAGACACACACACACACACATTCACAGACACACACACTTACAGACACATACACACACACATACATTCACAGACACACACACATACACACTTACAGACACGTACATTCACAGACACACATACACACATACACAAATTATTATTTTTTTATTAAAAATTGTCCACCCAGCCTCCCTACCTGGAGAGCTGGCGTGGACCTGTCCCTGGGGTCCAGTGGGTCGGGTGCCTACAACGCGTTCCTGCAGGACTCACAGGCGTGCCGCGGGGATTAGGGTGTGCCCAGGCACACCCAGAACACCCCGTGTGCATGCGTATGGACAACATGCGGGGTCAAGAGGGCCTACCACCACTGGTACTTACGGCCATTCCCAAGGCCCAGGATTAGACGAACATTTCACCCTCTCCAATGGGTCTTAATGTATTGTCACTGAATGTAAAAGGGTTAAATGCCCCTAGGAAGAGGCACCTATTGTATAAGGAATTAAACGACAGGCAGCCATTGCATTCGTTTAGGAGACTCATCTAACAAGGACATCCCACATCACTCTCTAGAAAAGGAATTTTGATAGGTCATATGCCTCTGGATCGTTCCTGTGACGGAGCCCCTGGCACTCCGACTGGGTGCCTAGGCCAATCGCTGCTTCCTAGCTGTCGCTGAGTACCATAAGCACCGCACTGGACACCATAAGCACCGTAACCCCTTAGCCGCTGCAGCTTGGTTGGGGTCTCGCCATCCCTTCTCACCCTGGACCAAACTGCTGGATTCAGCTCCCAGTGAGAAGACCTCTCCTTCAAGCGAGTATAGCAGGTATAGCAGTGTAGCTCTTATAAGAGCTAGTGATTATAGCAATCCAAAAGAACAATCCCAAGAGCAGGGATTATAGCTGGTATAGCAGGTGTATCCCATGCAAGACTTACATGCAGGTCCCCATGCAAGACTACAGTAAAAACATACACACAATTACATTGGCTCTCAGGTCCAGGACACTCCCATACAAAATAGGTCAATCCCTCCCCTGTGCCTGAGAGATAATTGAGTCAGGAATTGTAATAAGTTGTGTAGAATGGCACTGGAAGTCCAGCAGTGTTCTGGAGTTTCAGTGTCCCAAAACAGTTCCATAAACTCAATGACCAAACACCGCAGCCTGAGTTCGCAGGAACAACATATCCAAAAATCACCCAGATCGCTTCAAGGGTTCAGGAATTTCCTGGAAGTCTTATTTTTGCCACACCGTGCACATGGTCCCATGCCCAAAACAGTTCCATACACTCAACGACAAAACACCGCTGGACAATTTAAGATGGCCGCCACCATCTGTTCCAGTTAAAAGTCCAAGGGGCAGAAACATTACTTTTGAACATGGGTTATCACAGGGCCCATAGTCTCAGGGTAGGAGGTTGGCAAACAGGCCCCTCCAAAAACCAGTGGCGAAGTGGATTTCATCACAGGGGGCAAATGACAAATGCCTCAGGAACTTCATAGCAAAATGCAAACTGGTAGATATATTGAGGGTGCACCACCCAGGGGATTGTAACTACACATTCTATTCCGCCCCCCATGGGACTTATTCCCACACTGACCTTTTTTGGGTCTCCCAGAAAACTGTGGTCCAGGCAGCGGACATCGGGTCCATTTCTTGGTCAGACCATGCAGACTTACACCTCTCATTGAGAGGCTTTTTGTCCCCAATGCGCTGGACATGGAAAATTAATACTTTGCTCCTGAGAGATAGTGAGGTTGTGGCGGACCCAAACACCGCTTTGGAAGAGTACTTCCTCTTAAATACACCAACGAGGTGGACGCAACCACAGTATGGTCCGCGCATAAGGCGGTCATTAGGGGCCTGCTATTTAAGATAGTTACACACAAGAAGAGACTTAAAATGAAAAAGATTTGCGACCTCCAGGAGGTGCTCCGTCGGGCAGAGGAGCAACACAAAGCAGTGCCGGAGACACTAGGAGAATTCGGACCAAATTAAAAAGGGTCCTTCTAGATGGTGTAGCTCGAGATATGACCTGGTCTCGCAGGTTTTATTCTGAAAACGAGGTTGGTCACCATGTTTAACGCTGCGAGAGAGGGGGAGCCACTGTCCCAGGAGATGACACTAGGAAATATTGTGTTACTACCGAAGGAAGGGAAGGACCTTTTGGAAGTGGGCAGCTACAGACCGATCTCACTGATCAACGTAGCTGCTAAGATTCTGGCAAAAGCATTGGCCACCAGATTAAAGCCCTTGATGCAGCGGTTGATCCTCCCAGATCAAGTCGGATTCAAGTCTCCAATTATATGAAAATACAAGACGGGTGGTGGAACTGGTTTGGTACATGGAGTGGTTTCCGAGCGCCTTCTCTGCTCCTCTTTTTGGATGAGGACAAGGCGTTCGACAGGGTTGAATGGCCGTACTTGTTTTTGATATTGGAGCACTGGGAATTCCCCGCCTCGTTTGAGTTTGCGGTGGGGGGCCTTTACAGGGACCTGAGGGCACAAGTAGTGTTGCCGGGGGATGATGGCAACACCTTCCTCATAGGTAACGGGTGCCCCCCTTTTGTTCGCCATTGCGCAAGAACCTTTTCTGCAGCGGATTTGAGAGGCTCCAGAAGTGCGGGGGATGAAGGTCAAGGGGGAGGAATACAAGGTGGCGGCCTACGGTGACTTGATCCTCACTCTCTCGGACCCGCTTATGTCTCTGCCCCCCGATAAGGTCAATTTAACCAAATCAAGCTCTTTGCCACTGCACCTGTCAGCTGCTCTTCCACGCAACTCTCCCTAACAGACTGAATTAAGTACCTGGGCATAATAGTTACGAAGGGTTGTCAGAACCTCCATAATGCCAACTATCAATCCCTGTTCCATACAATTAAGAGGGATTTGTAGGCCTGGGGATCCAGACCAATCTCTTGGATAGGATGCATCCATAGCGTGAAGATGAATGGTCTCCCATGGCTCCTATTTCTGTTTTAGGAACTTCCCCTGCCGTTAAATAAGATCGGACCTAGATACGATACAGAAACACATCGACACATTCATATGGGACAAACGACACAGATTAGATAGGAATATGTTGTATCGACCTAAGATGAGAGGGGGATTAGGTTTGCCAAATCTCCTTATGTATTATTATGCAGCTCAATTAGCTCAGCTTGTAATGTGGCAAGCGATTCCAGGGGAAGGACACTGGGTGGTTTACAGAGGCACCTCAATTTATGGGATGGAGATGAGCTAGTTACATTTGACACGTTGAAGCAGAGAGCCCGACTCAACAATCATGACTATTTCTGTTACCTTCAGATCAGAGACTATGCCCAACGGGAGGAGGTCTTGGGGACGAGGGGGTACTAAGCCTATTCTCTTTGAGATAGAAGGGGATTGAATACGGATATTTACACAGAGATATGCTCCACAGCTGAAGTGTGTGGGGTCCATTACGCTATGTAGAGCAGTGGGAGAGGGACCTGGGAGGAGAGATTGAGGGGGAGGAGTGGCAGAATATGTGAGAGGCTGCGGCGAAGGTCTTGTTGTGTGTGATTTCACAAGAACAAATGTACAAGATTCTCTTTAGATGGCACACCACCTATCCAGTTGCATGGGATGGGCATACATCCCACTGATGACTGTTGGCGGATGTGTGGAATGAGGGGAACATATCCCCATATGGGGTGGTTTTGTCCTGTCCTGACACTGTTCTGGGGGGACATCCGATCTTTACTCAGGGAGGTCTTCCAGATACCATTCAAGCTGGACCCCTGGCTGTTTTTACTTTCCAAACCCCAAGAAGGTATGACCCACTGGGAGCAGAAAATGTGTAATAAAATAACTCGGGCTGCGAGGAGAGTCCTGGCGGCTCGCTGGTTGCAACCCTCCCCCCGTCAATAGGAGAGATCAGAGCCAAGATACAGGACAACCACTTAATGGACCAGCTAACAGCAACACTACATAACTCCTTTCCCTCGTTTAATAAGGTATGGGAACACTGACATGGATATAAATATAGAGTATAATGTCTCTCTTCCGGCGATGTCCTAGCCACTCTTAGATTCCAACTGGGGCCCCTACGACCCACTGAGGTTCACATAACCAGTTGAGGATTATTAGAGGGGTGTCATGAGTTTTAGGGGCTCTTGAGAGTGGAGGAATGAGGGGTCGGGGGAGGCAGAAGCTGTGAGAGGGGAGGGATCATGCCCCTATGCCCAGTAAACAGAATCCCGAACCCCACCCCCGGTGAGTTGATTTCCGAGCGTACGAGAGCTCCACGCAATGATCAGTAATCCCAGGCCCACAAATAGTGACCCTGAATTTGGCTAACAGGAGTTACTTCGAAACCGTCACTGGTAACCCTTACAACCCCCATCTATACTCACCTTTTTTTCTGTTACCTTTCTTTTTTGTTCATCTTTATGGCCAATACCTTTCATTCCAACCATGGCTATCCACGGTAAGGCACAAAAGACATACTTAAGCAGCTATTTCTCATCTATTCACACTCGCTGACAATCAGATTGTATTGTCAGATTGGTTTATCTCTACATATTGGTATTTGGATTCCTACTACTGTTAAGTTATTTTTATATATTACAACAAAAACCTTGTCGGCAGATTATGAACTGTTCATTCTGCATTTATGGGACTCTACTGCGTAAGATACAGCTTCACTGGATTTAATACATTGTTCACTGTACTGGCATGACACCTGATGTGACTATTTCATCAACGCTTTGTACGATGTGTTTTGATCTCTGTAAGACGGCAATTTAAAATAAAGTATTTTTTTTAAAACATCTGGTTGTAAGGGTCTTACCTGGAGGTGGAAGTCCGAAGTGATGAGTTAAGGCACACCTTTGCAGTTTAACATAAACCGAGGAGACTCTAGGAAGAAATCTCCAAGGTTATGAAACAATGTCAGCATTAAATAATGATTTCCTATGGGGATGTCTAATGCGCGCGCACAGCCATTGCCGCATATGCGCATCAGATCTCCCCCGGCCAGCAGCCGGCAGTGGGGGAGGAGCATGGGAGGAGGTGAGCCAGCGCTGGACCCAGGTAAGTGACTGAAGGGGTTAACCCCTTCAGCGCCACGGAAGGGGGCCTTGACAGAAAAGGGAAGCTACAGTGCCATGAAAACAAGTTTGTTTTCCAGGCACTATAGTTTCCCTTTAACTTCAAAACTCAAAATATGCAATATAAATCAACAATAAATAGATGTAAAAAATATACCAGTCACTTCAATTAGATATTAAAAGATGAACTTATATTTTAAAAGCATAACACTTGCTGGATTTTCATATCCGTAATTCTCATGAAAATCTTGTTAAACTGTCCCAACAAAATATTGTCTGACTCTATCTGACCTTACCTTGCCCCAAACTAAATTATTAACCTGTCTATGTCCAGCAATGGATATTTCCAGAGCTGACTATAAATACAGGTTTTGACTGAAGGGTGAATTTAGGTACTCACTGAGAGTTTCCAGAGTTGGAGAAAATTGATTTTAAAAAAGCTGATTCACCTGTTAACTGAAAGATGTACTCGTTGTGGAAGTGTAATAAATAAGATACTCTTGAGGTCTAGACTTTGATTCAGTCACAATTCTTTATAGATAGGAAATCTAAGTATAGATCTTTAAATATCAGTTCTTTTTTAACATCACTGGCACAAGAATGTAATAGCTCAGTTGGTGGAGAAATGGGCTGCAAACAATTTGTAGCTTTATATATTATAACATTCATAATTAATTAATTCATTAATCAAGTTAATTTAATTAAGTATTTAGTAAAATAAAAGAGTAACAAATATTCATTTAATTTAGGCCAAGCATCAGACATTGCACTTACACATATATCATTGACTTCTTCATTGGCGTTTCCAAAAAAAATAAATAAAAAATAAGACCATCTTATATTATGTGATCTGTCTTCATAATGATTTGACTCATATTGTTATTTTGTATTATAGGACTTGACTTAATATTTTTGGATAAGCTTTTCAACGTAAAAAAATAATTAGAGGGGGGGCGGAGCCAGCAGCCATACTGTGAGGACGCATCTCCTTCGAACTTCGAGCAAGAACGTCGATATTAAGCATTTATCAGGGGAATTTCCTTACCTACCTGCACACAAAGCTGCTATATACCTCGCTGATGGCATGGGACGTCGTAATAAGAAATATAAAGCTGAGATACCCCCTGCAACAGCCTACATTGGCGAGCTCCTGAGAAGGCCACAAGCCACTGGAAGGCCTGAAATGGCGCCAATGTCAGATGGACTCTCATCCAGCGACGAGATCTCGGCTTACAGGGAGGACTACGACACTAGGGTACCTACTAGACCTGTGCCCCCAATATCCGCGCCAGCTGCAAAGCCTCCTGTCACAGAGGACATGTTGCGGAGCCTCTTAGACGAGCTACGCCGGAACATAGTGACCGATATCGGGCCGTTCTGGGAACAAATTAACGGAGTCTCAGCACGCCTGCAACATACAGAGCTGACCTCTGCGAACCAAGAGAACTGCATACAATCACTGGAGAGACAGATGTCAACCCTACAGTGCAACCAGACACTAACCCCTAACTATGGCAGTAATAGCAGACAACAGGTGCTGGAAAAATATCAAAATCGGAGGCCTGCATGACATACTAGAGCCTGCTGAATTTCCACACCTATTTCGCAGGTTGCTCAATGCACTATTCTTTGCCAGACAAACTAAGGCGATGCCTCTGGATGGATGGTACAGAATCCCCAAACCAGCCACAGGCTCCCTGGGTACTAGCAGAGACACCATCGTCCGCTTCCAGCAGGGTCAGGACCGTCGGCCCTTCATGGCGGCCATCCGTAACAGATCACCTTTTCAATTTGAGGAACACTCCTTAAAATGTTTTCCTGACTTGTCCAGAGCTACCCTGGAGTGGCAACGCTCTCTACGCCCACTAACGAAGGAACTCATTGCCCATAAAATACTGTACCGCTGGGGAGTGCCAATAAGTCTAACCATGCTGAAAGAAAATGGCAACCTGAAAATCACTACTGCTGCCGAAATCCCTGATACTCTGCAGACCCTTGGACTACCCTCGCAAGTAGCTGCAGTTCTGTCTCAGCCGAGGAGATCCATCGTCAATCCATTGCGTTCTATGAAGAAGTAAGTAGAAGGATAGATCAGGGTGTTGCAGTGGATGTGATCTATTTGGATTTTGCCAAGGCATTTGATACAGTTCCACACAATAAATTAGTGTTCAAGCTCAAGGAAATCAGTCTAGATGAAAATGCTTGTTCTTGGGTAGAACATTGGCTTAAAAATAGAGTACAAAGAGTTGTCATTAATGGTAAATGTTCAAACTGGACCGAGGTGGCAAGTGGTGTCCCTCAGGGTTCTGTTCTGGGACCCCTTGTATTTAACATGTTTATAAATGATCTTGAAAAAAGCATTAAAAGTCATGTTTTAGTGTTTGCAGATGACAAAAAAACTCTGTAAAATAATACAAAGTGAGCAAGATATTACCTTGCTGCAGAGGGATTTAGATAGACTGGTGGACTGGGCACTCAAATGGCAGATTAAATTTAATGTTGAAAAATGCAAAGTTATGCACTTCGACGTAAAGAATACACAAGCAACGTATACCCTTAATGGAAGCGAATTAGGGATTACAACACACGAAAAGGACTTGGGAAAAGGACAATGTGCAATGTCAATCAGCAGTGGCTAAGGCCAGTAAGGTATTGTCATGCATGAAAAGGGCATTCATTCTCGGCATGAGAATATAATTTTGCCTCTTTATAAATCCCTGGTAAAACCACATCTTGAATATGCTGTGCAATTTTGGGCACCTGTTCTAAAGAAGGATATTATGGCACTAGAAAAAGTGCAGAGGCGGGCTACAAAATTAATAAAAGGAATGGAACATATCAGCTATGAAGAAAGGTTAACAAAATTTAAACCTATTTAGTTTAGAAAAACGTTGCCTGAGAGGGGATATGATAACATTCTACAAATATATTCGGGGCCAATACAAACCATTGTGTGGAAATCTATTCACAAACCGGACTTTACATAGGACACGAGGCCATGCGTTTAGACTGGAAGAAAGAAGATTTCATCTAAGGGAAAGGTTTTTTACCGTAAGAACAATAAGGATGTGGAATTCTCTGCCTGAAGAAGTGGTTTTATCAGAGTCCACGCAGATGTTCAAACGGCTACTAGATGCATACTCGCAAAAACTGAATATTCAAGGATATAATCTTTCAATGTAGAGTAATAACTGCTTGATCCAAGGATAAATCTGAGGGTGAAGAAGAATTTTTTTTCCTAGCTTGTTGCAAAATTGTGCTTCAAACTGGTTTTTTTTGCCTTCTTTTGGATCAACAGCAAAAAACAAATGTGAGGAAGGCTGAACTTGATGGAGGCAAGTCTCTTTTCAGCTGTGTAACTCTGTAACTATGGGGTCCTGAACTGTCTGCAATTACTCACAACACTATTTAAAAATTTGTGCAGTTTAAGTATTTTTCCCTTCTCCTTTTTTTAATTTTCTTTAACTGTTTCACACATGTTTGCATAATTTATGTAAATCCCTGTGAGGCGTTCCTTTGAACACAGTTTGTAGCCCATAATATCGCTGTATTCCAAAATCGGATGAAGAATACTACAGATGTTAACTCCAACATCCCCCCCCCCCTCCTTTGGGCAAATATAGAATACACGCACTAATAATCCATCCTATGGGGGTTCTAGCCTCTACCAATATTTATGACCCTACTGAAAGACCTTCATTGACATGGAGGCATCTCGGTGCTTCCCGCCCTTATTGGCACTATCGTTACCTCACACACACCAGCACTAAGGGGGAGACAGCATCCCTTAAAACCTACTACCTATTTAGACATATTAACAATCTCTCATACTCATATAATTGTCTTCTAGCATGCTGTATAACCCAGTTTCACAACACCATCCACAAGTCTGGGTAGCTCATATTGAATGCCTAATTTGTTTTATCTCTAACACAGGCATGCTCGACTAACCTGTAAATTTGTTACCTAACCAAAAAATGGGTGCAATAATCGCATATGCCTCGAATCTGTTATAATGTGTACCTTACAATGCTTGATAATGCTGTTGGGGCATTACAAGAATGCGTGTTAACTGTTTGCACCACAGAAATAAAGAATTTAAAAAATAAAAATAAAAAATAATTAGAAAATAATACATTGAAAGTATATCCAAAATTATTGAATTGAAGTCATAGTTCCTGAAATTTCTAAATGGATAATATTTCTTCTTTCATAAGCTTTTTTTTAGTTTTCTTTAAGACAACAGTATGCAAGTATGTAAAAAGGGTTAATAGGTAAAGACTTCAAAAAAGTTCCACGTATCTTTTCCTAGGTGTGTACTGCCCTCTAGTCCTTTTGTCAAGGCATATTAAAATTTAAAACTACCTGCACCTACTCTCACATTCCTATTTGGGGGAGGTGGGATTAGTTCAATGAATGTACTCAATCAGCAAACTTGCTATCCTCACTTTGATGAGGATTATTGACTAAACAGCTGTGATCAGACTTGAGCTTTATAGAATTTTTCCAAACATTTCACTATTTATTTTTCTCTAAATTTTGATTTTAATTCACTGCAATTTGATATTTGGTGAATAAACCCCCAAAGGGACAATGGAAGGCTTTGGTATATATTTTGGGGTCATATATGCTACTGTTCCAAATCATCCAAATAGATAAGGAAAAAAAATCAGCTCAGGCTAACAATATTTTATGTATCAAAAAAATTATATTGCAATGCAAATGGTGAATTTTTCATTACACTCAAATTACCTTTGCCTTACACAGTGATACGGTGTATTGTCAAACTATGGACCTTTAACCGCTAATCCCAGCCGAACATATGCTGCCCCAGTGGGCTGTGGATGTGTTCCAATGTCTGATATGTCTGATGCTGTTGATCCAGTGTGCATATGCTGTTTCTCAAATTTATCCTGAACAGGAGATCAAACCTCCAACAGCTGTGATAGTAAGTCATGGTAACAAAAGGGCTATACACAAACATTCTCAGCAGAAGCAGTCTAGCCAAACAAATAAGAGGGTGCGGGATGATACTAATTATCTCAAAATACTGCCCATTCCAATGCCTGGCATTATTTACAGTTAATTTGTATCAGTTGTATTAATATTATTTTCTGTATTAATATAATTTTTTTTCTATTAAGTGAGCTCAATTGACAGATGACACTAATATCACGCAGTGCCATTAAAAAGTAAATACTGCTTAAAAGTTTATATCTGGTGAGAAAAGTATTGGGAATTGAGGCACTTTTCATTGTATTAGTCCATTCATTCTCGTAATATAATGAATAAGGAATTAGTTCCTACTCCTTTTGTCTTTACAGATTACTGCCATGCTTTCTAACTGAAAGATAATAAACTGAGTAAAACAACTAACAGCCTATAGTTCAACATAGATCCATCAGATGTAATCTCTGTCAGTATGTTGGTTATGTACAGAAAACCATGTTGATGTGAGGATGGATGAAGTATATAACTTCAAGCTCATGTGAGGATGTGTAGACATTGTAGTACTCTAGTAACCTGCACTTTCATGTATATGCACTTTATTTATAAAATGATTTTTTTAGTTACTTATGGGGGCCTGTGTGTACTTTCCCAGTATTTATGCTTTTGTTTGAAACCAAGAACATTCTAATTTACAAAAAGAAACAAAAAATCTAATAGCCTGATAAGTTTAAATTCCTTGATTTTTTTTAATATCTCTTTTGAGTGGTTCCATCCATCTTGGTCCTCCTCCTCTGGCCATACTTTTGTGTACTCATTCACTCATTTTGTTTCCCGTTCTCTGCCATATTTTCCTTTTTGTTTTCTGGTTTCTCGCTAGTTCTCGATACTCTCCATTCTCTCCAATAATGTTTTATAATGGAGAGGAGAAAAAAAGCTTAGTCTTTCTCTATCCTATGGATACTTGTGTTCTACCTTTTGAATATGGGAGATAGAAGACTTCATGTTCCACGTGGAAGTGAGAGCTGTGTGTTTCCTGTGGTTATATGCGACTCTCTGTAGATACTCAGGTCCTGGAGGAATGAACCCATTGAATCATAGCTCCCAACATAGCAAGGTGACAAAGAGGGACACTTTAAGTTAAGGGCTATAACTGAGGGGGAGGGGGCAATGGTAGTCTGTTAATTTTAGGTGACTTACTAATAACAACTTATAGAACTAAAATGTATCTTAAAAGAATAAAAAAAATCTTGTTTACACCGACATATCTGTAAACACATTTATTGTAGTTCAAAACACATTACTGTTAGTACTATTGTTGTGGAGATCTGTTATTCACTTAGACACACCAACAATATGGAGCGCCTTGAAATAATAGACAATAGGAACAGAGAGATTTGGGCCCAAAATAGGGACTACCCTTCCTGGGAGGTATGATGAATGAATCAGAGCTTTGTATGGGGTGTAACATCATATTTCGGTGATTTATTAATTTATTAGCACATTGCTGGAATATAGAGATGATATGAGATCCGTGTCTGTACAGGCTGCTTTCAACAAGCTTGACAAAGATCCCGAGGTTGTCAGGGGTCACGCCACTGTGACTCCTAAGACCAGGAACTACTTATTAAGGAAATTCTGGCCTCACTTATCATTTCTTCCTTCACCTCTCATGTGATAGTGACATTACACATTACAAGAGGAGGAATGAGGCAGCACTTAAGGTCCACCTGCCTCCTCGTTAATACAGCGTTCCTCAGAGTATCATGACAGTTTCTTGTTCAATCAACCCTCCCTGCCTCCTTTTCCCTTAAAAGTCTATTATCTGCACCATTGGAGCTGCCAGCAACATTTGATAAAATAATAATTGAGTAAAAAAAAAGACCTGTGTAAATGGGCCTAATACATGAATTGGGCTTGGTACGCAAGCTCCACCACCTTCTTTTTAATATCTTTTTCATTTCAAGTAATGCAAAGACACATTTTAAATGTTGCTGTTAAATTAGATAACAATGCAATTATGATGCGTATATAATTACAAAGGAAGCAATTTATCAATTTGTCATGGACATTTTCCATCAAATATTTTGAGAATTTGTGGCGCAATTTATTAGATTCTTTTGTTTTTATTTCATTTTTTTTTTCAAATCGCCATTTTTGAGTATTCACAATTTTCTCATGAACACAGTACATTTATGGATATATCCACTACTTTTCCCAATAGAAAAGTGGCAGTATTTTTCTGTCACTGTAAATATGGCAGTCTTCTAAAATGGAATTTTCTGTGAAAACTGATGGAATTTACTGTGAAAACAAATATATTACTTTTTTAGATTATTTTAAATAAATAATGACCACTTTTCCAAAAACTTTGATAAATATATCCCATTTTGTCATTAAACATCTGCTAACATGTTGTTGAAATATTAAACAGGACAATATTAAAAAATCATTTAAGAAACATTCTTACGTTAATAACATATATATATATATATAGTTATTTTTAACGTTAAGTGTTTGTTGTACAGGGTTATTCACTAACGTGAGAATTGCTGGGAATTCAAAGGGAATTTGATGTGCGTTTTACACTTTTGGTCAAAATAGCCGAATTCCACAGCACTTTGCAATTCTAGAAAAGCGTAGGTAGAAATAGACTCTGCTAAACAGGCTACAGTCTATGAGGATTTCAGTAGGTAGATATGCATCTTTTGGTATCTTGCCTAGAGATACTAACTAGTGTGTGGTCTGACAGGGTACAAATCTGTATTTTTTTTTAGTCTAATCAAATGCTTTTCAAATGCATCTTATAAAGGATCCTTTTATTGAACGTGTTTGCTTTATTATGCTGGACATGATGACACCAAACAGGAAGGACTTTGATTTTCAAATGTATTCCTGAGGATAAGTATCTAGCAGCTGTCAGCCTAATAAATACTAAAGGTGTGGTTTTAGGCAACTGTAAACATTGTCGATTTTTTAAAGAAACAGTTGTGTTTTACATTGCCTGATAAAAGGGATGGCATCTAAGCACCAAAACCACGTAATGTTAATGAAGTGGTTTTATGCTTAGCGTTGTCCCTCCCCACCCACCCCTCCCCCCAAAGAAATGTTTTCTTTTATTTTTTTAAATGTATTGCACAAAATTGTAAACTTTGTAAAACCCCTGTCAGCCCCCTTCTACAAAACCCAGTCCTGCCCCTTTCCTACAAAACCCCTGCCCTGCCCCCCTTATACAAACCCCTGCAAAAAAAACCTTATACAAGACTCATGTCCAAATACAAAACCCCTGCCCCCTTCTACAAAATCCCTGCACCCCCTCACACACAGTTACAGGCAGACAATCACACACACACTCAGTAACAGACAGACACACACTCACACTCAGGAACAGGCAGACAGTCACACACAGGTACAGGCAGACAGTCACACATACAGTTACAGTCACACACGGGCAGACAGTCACACACACACAGGCAGACAGTCACACACACACAGGCAGACAGTCGCGTAGACAGTCACACACACAGTTAAAGGCAGACAATCACACACAGTTACAGGTACACAGTCACACACACTCAGTAACAGGCAAACACACACACACAGGAACAGGCAGACAGGATACACACACACACACAGGCAGACAGGTAGGCAGACAGACAGTCAAGCAGGCAGGCAGGTACACAGTCAGACAGGCAGGCACAGAGGCAGACAGACAGGCAGGGACACAGACAGGCAGGCACACACACAGACAGACAGGCACACAGACAGACAGGCACAGAGACAGTCAGACAGACATGCACACAGACAATTACCTCTTTCCATTATGGCTGGAAAGTGGGAGTGGAGGCAGTGCAGCTCCTGTAGTCAAGTTGGTGGGGAGCCAGGGAACTCCTTCCTGCTTCCCACTTCCTATTATGTTGAAGTTAGCTTCTTATTTGTCAAACTTCTTATTCAGTGTAGAAGATAGCTACTTATTCAGCTAACATTGTTAGTCATTCAAAATGTATGCAAATATTATGATCTGTGCAATATAATTATTACTTGATTAATACAGTATTTATATGCAAGCCATATTTCTACATATTTCTGATATAATAATAAATAACGAAAACAATAAAAAGAATGTTATTAGCTACATAAAAATTAAGTGGGCTCATTCAAATTGGCTCTTGTTTCTGTAAAGTAGTACATTGTATCTTCTACCTCTAAAATAAATAAATAAATAAATAACAAATTTGACACGTAAAGGGGGCATCAAGATGCCACCTTCAAATCAATGCCATTTAAACTAAATCCATATTGGCAATGTTGGCATTGATTTCTCTACACTGGACACCCCTCTTTGTCATAAAATAATATTTAGCGTGAGCCAAATCCCAATTTTGATTAAAAACTGGCACCAAAGTGACACCATCAACTCAATGTATTTCAATAAGTAACCAAGGTTTTCCTATATAAAAACCATCTTGGCTCACCCAAAATGCCATAGATTTCAATACACTGGGGATTCCTCTATGTCATCCAACAACATTTAGCCTGTGCCAAACCACGTTTCAGATAAAAAACTGGCACCAAAGTGGCACCATCAACTCAATGCATTTCAATAGAGATTTCTGAATAACTAACCAAGGTTTTTCTACATGAAAATCATATTGGCTAACCCAAATTGTCATTGGTATCAATAGACTGAAAAAACCTCTATGTCATCCAACAACATCTAGCCTGAGCCAAAGCACTTTACATATCAAAACCTGGCACCAT